>CP139502.1:192833561-193402592 GCA_021014915.2 Artemisia tridentata subsp. tridentata | reverse complement strand
AAAGATGTTAATTGGAAGTTTCCATATCATGATCCTTCAACAACATGGGAATTTCTAAGCCTTAGCAGTATTCATCATCTTTACACACAAAGTGGGATTGAACTCTTTATGTTGGCTGTGAAAGAGTATCCACTTAGTTATGAAGTCCTTACAACCATGATCTCCAAGAGATTAAGATGTGACAAAGATGAAGAAAAGTCAGAAATTGTTCAAAGTTTGCTGAGGAGCATATTTGAGCAATGTGAAAGAAAAAGGAAGAACAGAGAGTAAAGGTTTTTGGAAGAGTTCCCTCAGATCCTCAAGGTATGTATTTTATTCATCAGAAACTTGTGTATTTTAAAGGAAATAACAAGTTTAGGGGAGGATTGTTGGGAATAAAATGTTCAAGTCAAAGAGCCTGCCAGACAAGCTAAGAGCCTGCTAGTTGATTTTGAAGAAGATGAAGATGTACTAACAGTACCTTCTGGGTAAGAAGGTACTGCTAGTTGAAGAAGGTACTGCCCAGTTGAATGTCAAGTTGATAGATATTTATTTGTAGATATTTAGTTGTATTATTGGTCTTTGTACATTGTAACACGCTTAGTAGAAGTAGTTTAGTCTTCTGTGGTATGCAGAAGAATATACAGAGTTGTTACATTGGAAGTTGTAATAAATTGTAGGCTAGGAAAGTCCAAGTATCATATTATATTAAACCACTTGACAACTTGTAATAAGGGTACCTTATTCTATAAAAGGTTCCCTTAGTCACCACCTTCATGCATGCATCTCTTCAACTAATAACCAAAACAGAACAATCTCTCTAGTAACTTAGTTACTCATTTCACAAATCCTTTTACAATCAAAGATTCAAGGTTACTTTGTAATCCTGGTGATAGTTAGATCATCCGTATTATTTCATCAATAATATTGAATCATTTTGTGTTAACTAAAGTTGTGTTCATTGTTCATTATAACTCACGTTTACATACTCATCACCTTTGTGTTCTTTTAAGTGTGTTATAGTAGATTCCGCATACTACATCACATTCACTCATAAATATCTCAAACACATTATTAAGATAAACATCCCAAGTGTTTGCATAATCCCTCCACAAACATATTTTAATAGTGTGATCACATCGGTTAGCGCCTAGCAACACGCCAATGCCTTTAGTACAACTCGAGTAAGGTCTCCTAGAAAAACCTTTTAATGATTCATTATTATTATTATCCTTTATTCACTAATATCATGTTAAATAAAGATATGGATTTAAATCATTCGTTATTTAACTATTCTGTTTCTCGTTGTTTGTGATTGAGCAAGATTACCAAACCTTCTGAACATATTCAGGGGAGATCTTGGGCGTGGCCACGTAAAAATCTTGTCAACCCTACGAGGGGCCCAGCAGTATTAAACTCCAAAATATATTGACTACAAGCAAAACCCATGAACTTTGTAACACTTCCGAAAACAATCCTTATGACTACCAGTTACGTATAACGTTAAATTGTTCCACAGAAATGCACTACATTCATGACAGTTATCTTGTATCTCAAGTCTGAGAATAACTATTCATGATTTACTTAATAACAATATCCATAAAGTAAAATCATGTAGTTTGGGATAAGTCCTATATTCAATTCATTGAATATCATGCGAATTTGGTATATCAGCGCATCAATATACTTTCAAGTATATTATACCAAAACTCATATTTGTCTTAGTTTAATGATATTCTCATGTCATTAATTGACAACGGACGATTTAGAATAACTAATTTATTCACGGATTTAAACATGCAAATATAGGATACAATATATTATAAATGAAAACAAACGTACAAAGTACTTAAATTCATTACAAATAATAAATGCTTAACATCCTTTATCCAAATACTAAATAGATCAATGCATGATAATTCTAGTTGATGAATTATGCCTCAAGTCATGATAATCATATTTGTTGACAAGTCATAAATCAACCAACTTTGATCTATCATAATTTTGATAATACTTATTTCAAGAATTCAACTAGTGAAGTTCTTGTATGTGTGCATTCAAATAATTGCCATATAATATTTTATAAAGTGTGTGACAACCTCAACCACCAATTTATGATAATTAAACTTTCAAACATTTTTAAAGTTTAAAGTGTTATAATTCTTTAATGTATAATGCAACTATGCTCTTAGTGAGCACAACTAGTTTACATAGTCAAGGATGAAATCCTACCATGACTAATATTGAGTATCATCTCAATTAAACCAGCATTATTGTATACAAACAACACTATGCTCATTAAAACTCCATAAACTTTAATATCTATTGTGTAATGTTTGATGCCTTCCAAACTTTCAAGTTTGTAGGCGATGACAATTTTCACAACAATTGACATATTGTTCATCCATAGAATCTAGGAGCAACTCCAGGCTGAGGATGTAATTCTATATCCAAACATATTCTAATAGAATATTCATTACACTAGTTATCTAATAGCTTTCAATTATATATCAATGTTGTTAAATCATCTTGCAATCAAGCATGATACAACAATAACATGATGTACATGAAAATCTTTGAGTCAGACTTAGATTTTGTTCATGTTCTATCTTTTCAAAAGATACATATCCATTTAGACTATCTAAATGATATATCATGTTCTATTAGATTCGTTTACCGCACATGTTTAATAATAATAAACATTTGTTTCAAGGTTGTATGTTATATTTTCTAAATCTTTCAAGTGAAGTTTTATTTCAATCTAAGACTTAACATTTAACTTATATAGAATTTTACTTCCTATATGTTATACAATATATATGATTTAAGAAATAAACATAATACTCCCACTAGCTTTCAGTAATACTTAGAGATTATCTTATTTCAAATCTAAATCAAAACTTGGATTTAATAATTAAACATAAGTTTTATCTCCTAGATGCATGCATTAATCCATTCATGAATTATTGCACTTTGTACACTTCCAAAGATTAGTTAAATTCATAAACTCCTTTCAATTACTTACCGTCCTCGCTCAAGTAATCACTCAAGAAAGAGTTTTGATATTCCATTGTCATTTTTCAAATTAATGAAAATAAGTATGACAATCATAATCTTTATATATATTTAATGTGATTAGGATAGAATATTCAATCACAGTTAATTGCTTAAGTATGATTAATAATCTTGTCACAAGACATGCATTAAATATGCGTACAATATTGTCCATATGATTTTTCTATAAAGAATTAAACCACTAGGGTTTTTCGTCTCTTTGAAGAAACTCATCTCCCTTATCTAGTCTAACTATAGAGTTCAAGATAAACCAAGTTTCCAAAATTGATTATCTTCATGGACAACATCTTAACATTCATAGCATGAGTAATTTACCCAATTCAATATTTGGTAATGCATCATAATGATCATCAGGTTTACCATAATCATGTAACTCATAATCCTCAGCATATTAATCAAATATCTAAGATATTCTTGCAGATCTATGAATAAAATTCCATCATTTTGAGGTCTATCATTTAGCCTCATTATGATATTTACTAGTGTATTTTAGAAGATTTTTTATTTTGTAATTTTATCTTTACAAGATATAAAAACTCCCACTTGCCTTTTGTAATTTATAGACTATCTATAAATACTCAGCAAATAGAGCAACAATACAATGTTCTCTTTTGGGACATTACAAAGAACAATGAAAATTCCTGACATTAGTTTGTTAATAACCTACTTCAATAGAAGTTTAACAAATTCAGAATTTCATTTTAAGACTTAATGTGATTCATCACATTCCATAATTTAATGATGTCTTATTAATCTTCTAGATTGGAGTCTTATTAAGTATGTCGAATCCATACTCACTATTCTAACCTTGATAACTTTTGGAAGAAAAGAAGTCATAGTTATCTTTAATCAAACAATATAACAAGAGTTTGATTTTCCTAACTGAACATACCATAAACATCTGGTATTTCATTAGGATTAATATTGTAAGACAATCTAACAATATTTAAGATAACCATATTCCTTTTGGCTTATCTATTTACCAACTAGGTCATCTAAATGATATAATAGAATTTCCAAGCCAATTGCATGTCTTATAACACAAGTCCTTTTGACTAATTCACTTCATGTCCATGTCTCAACAAGAAGACATAAACTGTTATAATCACACTATACATTATGAATCATTGATCAACTCAATGACTTCTTGTACATGTCTATAAAAACATAACAAGTTAACGTCATACTTTATTATAAATCTTGTAACAGTTAAAAGACTTCATGTTTGTGACTTTACAATAAAACATAAACATATTTCACTAAAGTATTCATGAACACCACTAATTTGGTTTCATTAGTAATTTCAAGTTAATTTATTCCTTCACAATAATGTAGGACTACATTATTTCTTTATTTATTTATGTCATTCCAATAACACATAAATATTAAGATTGAAGTAGCATTAGATTACTTCATTCATTTATGTCATTCCAAGAATTCATAAATATTCAAATTGAAGTAGCCTTGTTATCATATTGACACATGTTCTAATAGGTGTCTAATTTAGAAATTGCAAATTATCCATGTACGGTCTCACGTAATCATGGAGATTTACCTTGTTGTTGCAATCTAGCTAAGCTCTCACATAACATAAATTGCAACACCAAGTGTTTCTTGAATTAGATGTGTATAAGCCATATTAGAACGTTAGTCTCTTACCTTGCAGTCAAGAGAATCCTTTAAATCATATCTTTATGAGTTGTTTCTTGCACACAATTAAAGATTTCTCCCACTTGTGCATGGAACAACCTCATATAGCAGATAAACAACACGATACACGTTTACTTATGTGATCAATATGATTGTGTCATAGATATCCTTAAAAGTACAAGACTATCCTTAAAAGTATGAGTGTCTACATTCGGAAAGTGATTATCTTGAGACATTTTAAAGATAATGTAGATTACTACCAAGATGACAAAGCTTGTAGCTCCCACTGAATTAGAGATCATTACAATAATTCCTTATTCAGTAATAAGAACACAATGCTCCCACTGGATTTGACAACATTGTAAGTGTTTCATTAGCCAGTGAAAGAAAATATTGTGCTTTTAACTTTCCTACACCTTTGAATGTCCATACGTAACAATTACTTATGCATTAAAAGAGTGTATTCTACTACATAATTGATGGACTATCTGTAGCAACCTGTAGAATTTCCCAGTAATTAGTAAACGTTAATCAAGTACTAATCCCTCATTACAGTTACTTAACCATTTTTTCGAGCAAAATTTAAATTTTTTTGTTTATTATACTACCATGGATCAAAAACTTTGTTATGTGATTCACAATACTTTGGAACGAGCTCACACACACACCACGATAATCCAATACGCAAATAAAAACCAAACGGATCCTTAATTCTTAACTCTCGGCCCAACAGACTATTCTAAGCCTATTACTATTCAAGCCCACACTATTTCCAGCCCAAAAATTTCATTTTTCTTTATTCTTAATCGATCCAACAGACACTTACTTGGCCTCTATATTTTGACTTTTCGACACACAACTATACTTCATTTTTCATGGTTTGATTCTCTACATTTCAAAGATTCGGGAATGACAAGTCTTATTGTTTATTTTGAACGTTTGCTATTTAAACGAGGCCTAAAGTAAACTCAATTCAACTCGTGTACAAATTCACTCAAATATAATCCAACTCGATTAAACAAATTTGTTTCCTAAGCATTTTGGCTTGTAACTGAGTCAAGTAAGTCCTAAACTCCTTATCACACTTTTCCTAGACTTTTGGTCACATAAACAAGTCATTTGGACCTTTATATACGTCGAACACAACAATTGTACCATGCCATTCGATTATAACCGAAACATACCTACACCACTTGAACTAGTTCACTCAAGTACCTAGCTAGTTTTATTCCTCAAATCCGTTTTATTCCTCAAATCCTCTTATCTCATCCATTCGACATCTAATCATTACTAACTTGTGTTTAAAATACATTATATCACAAGTGCATGTACATACATATACGTATAAACACACACACCCTTATTCACACTCAAAATATTTTTCACACATATTTTTCTAAGTAATATTCTCCCTAGCTGAGTCTCTCCAGAACTAGAACCATTCTCTATTCGTTCGAATCCATTTTCCAACTCAAAGCATTGATCTCGATTCTTTTGTGGCAATCCTAAAGTGTTACGTGCATACAACTCGATTTCTAGTTCATTTCAACGAGTTCTCACCACCATTTTTGGTGTAGTAAGTCATTCGAATTCATTTTCTATACTTACCTATAATTTTCAAGTTCATGCACTTTTTATTTATTTCATTCGATTCCTTCTAGCTTTCTATTTATTTTTTGAGTTTTCTTATTTCATTTTATCTATAAATATGACCTCCTAATTCTATGGATGGCTAGAAATTTAAGTTCTATATTCATCCGTATCATGTTTCATCATATAAATGGTTATCGAGTCCTATTGTGAACTCATGTTGAATATCGAACCATATATAAGCCAATTAAACATTTGGACCATGTTGTTTTATCGGCTAGAACACGCTTCATAAAATCATATTTTTACACGTAACCTATGGAATAAATTACAAAACTCGTTTGTCCATAAGCTGTATAAATAAGCTCCTTTACTAAGCTTCTAAACCACCTTTTCAAACCCCATAATAAATCGCTTTCGAAACAGTTTTTGAAACATAATATATAACGAGTGGGCTTTAAAGTCCATTAAGCTCATAATAAGCTAATTCGATTAAGCATTCATATAAGCAATTTGATTATGTTAATAAGACTATAAAATAAGCCCAAAACCAAGCCCAAATCATTTTAAAACCCTTTGGATCGTTACGGCTTATTGAGCCTGTTTTAAAAGCTCTTAATGCCCAATAAGATAAAAATAAGCTCTTTTTTTTGATGAAATAAGCAGTTTTATAAACTCCAATAAGTTACTTGAGGCTTGTGAAATTCTCAGAAAATTAAATCCATAAGTTTTGTGATTTTTGGACTTAAAATGCAAAATAGTATGCAAATTGGGTTAAATATGTAACTTTCGTATAAATAAGTGCCAAACTGCCATTTTTATAAGTTAAGGGTAGAAAGTGAATAAACAGTAGCCATAATTGTTAAAATGTCAAATTTGAATAAATTAGCCCAAAAATGTAAATATTATCTAACCAGGGACTAACGGTGCAAAAGTTTCACCGTTAGGGTTAAAAGTGTAAAATTTCATATAACTTCAAGGACCATTCAGTAACTTTATTTCCATATACAATCCCACTAATGTTTTAAACATTTTCATTCTTAAAAGCCTTTTATGCATTTCGTAAGATTTATTTAAAATACGATACGTAAATATATATATATATATATATATATATATATATATATATATATATATATATATATATATATATATATATATATATATATATATATATATATATATATATATAACGAGGTTTTAACGAATAATATAACTTATCATCCACCAACTTTCGAAGAGACGATATTTACGGATTCAATAAACATAAAAACAGGATAATATTATATATAATATTATTTTTGAACTTTAAGCATTTTAAGCATATCATCCATTCTCATCACAAATCAATTCGTTATCCGATACTTTTCCACAATCATTATTTCACATTAAGTCAAGCTTAAACCATCGAAATCTCAGACTTCCCTGTTATTCAGGTCGTGTGTTGGAGCCGTTACCGTATTACATTTAACATCACATTACTTTGACTGCTAATGTTGAGGTGATTCATAGCCCCACTCTTACTCTTTTAATACTCGTTTTAAACTACTTGGGGGAGATGCATGCTTAGAAATACTTTACTCGTTTATCAAAATACATGATTTGCATATGGATGCAAGTACTCAAAACGTTTATACTTTTATGCTACGCTACGCTTTTATACTTTTTAGACATGATGTGTAGTTTTATTACGATATGTGCCTTAATGGGTTAAACTTATTCTTATACGCATTATTCTTAGCAACTGTTTAACTCCTGGATTGGAGCCGTTGGAGAGGTATTCATAGTAACTATCAGGCTGACGCCCCCACCATTATGTCCCTTATTCTTGACCTTGGGTAAATATAATCCGGTATTCTCATGATACATACATAAACTTGTTAGGAGGTTCAGTTGACTGTTATTCATTACATTAAGTGCTCATACATATCGTATACACATATGTCTTACTCATACTTTAGCAGTGGGTTGTAAACACACAGGTTGCAAGTCTTGTATGGGCGGGACATGGGACTGAGTGGATTTACAATGCCCTTGCGGTGGAAACTTTATTCAAAGACTTTACAATTTAACTATACACATATGTCCTACTCATACTTTAGCAGTGGGTTGTAAACACACAGGTTGGAAGTCTTGTATGGGCGGGACTTGGGACTGAGTGGATTTACAATGCCTTTGCTGTGGAAACTTTATTCAAGGACTTTACAATTAACTAAACTCTATGAACTCACCAACCGTTGGTTGACACTTTTTAGCATGTTTATCTCATGTTAATAAGGCGATAGTGGATGCATGGATCTTAGCGTCACTTGCATACTTTGGAGACTTATGCCTTTATCCTTTACCATTCGATACATCTTGAATACATTTATGTAACCATATAATTTGGGAATTCTTGTAATAACTCTGATTTAAATAATTCGAATGGTAGCTTTTCAAAACGTCTCATTTAGAGGTCGTTTTCTATATCTTGTGATCTATATTAAGAAGTAACACCCCATTGACACTATCGTTCTGCTGCGATAATTTGGGGGTGTTACAGATTGGTATCAGAGACTTGGTTATAGAGAACTAGGTTGCATTTAGTACCTAGACTATAACTACTATATACGTTGAGACTCTCCTCCCTTTAGCCTTGCATACTTAGAACATTTCCATTTATATCCACGCGGTTGGATGTTATAGTATTTGTACTGATAGGGAAATCTCAGAATTTAGTCGAGTCATTAAAAGTGTGGAGCTCAGTAATAACTGGCTATTTAACTTGATCTTGTGATAATTCTTGTTTGATGAGACATGAGATAGAGTTAAATAAAGGTTATTACTTAGCTGTAGAAATTTGATGATTTTGCTTGAGGATGAGATTTCTCTTGAGGATACTCTTGAGAAATTGTTAGAAACTAAAAACTCTCCGTGATTCAAACACCTAGGAAAGATCCCTATGTACCAAGTGAGACACTCCCCAGATACCCATACTACTCCTCCACCATTGATATGTATACGTGTGAAAGGAGGCAATTATAATTATGGTGGCCAACATAATTATAAATGCATCACGACTCACGTGGACATATGTGACCATGCTTACGTTGATCGGCGTTGGCACCCTTTAGGAAACAACTTGTGACGTGGTATTATGCGAGAACGTTAAGTATAGATTGGATAGTCAATGGTTTTTCCTCATCTCTAACGTTCGCTAAATGTCCTTCCATGTAGAGACAATGGCATCAAGGAGGTCAACCCGCAACACTAGTCGAGGAGGTGCGACACTAAGGGGTGGAAGGACTAGTGAATGTGTAGGTTGAGGAGGTGGTCGCGGCATTGGTAACAATGATAACAACGATGGTGGAAATCCTAATTTTGCCGCCATCATCGCTCAACAGCTTCAAAACTTGCTTCCTACGATTATCACTCAGGTTGGCAATCATATCAATAACTCGGGAAACCACAGAAGCAGAAATGACGACACCAATGATGTAGGTGGGAATGGTACTAACAACAACATAGCTGGGTGCACGTATAAGGAATTTACGGAATGCAAGCCAATAGATTTTGATGGTAAAGGAGGTGCATTGGAGTATACTCGATGGATTGAAAAGATGGAGTCAGTGATTGACATTAGTAGCTGTGCAACACGTCAGAAGGTGAAATATTCTGCAAGCTCGCTGTCAGGAAAGACATTAACATGGTGGAACACGCAGATTCAAGCTAGGGGTAGAGAAGCAGCTGTAGGTATGACATGGGACGACTTTAAGGCACTACTAAAAGAGGAATACTGTCCGGACAATGAAATGCAAAAGCTGGAAGGTGTACTTTGGCATCACACTATGGCAGGAGCTGGTCATGCAGCCTACACAGATCGATTTCATGAGTTAGCCAAACTAGTTCCTCACCTGGTTACCCCTGAATCAAAGAGAATCGAGAGATACATCTACGGTCTTGTCCCTGAGATTTGCGAGACTGTGAAAGCAACTGAGCCTTCTACAATTCATAGTGCAATATTGAGAGCAGTGACTCTAACAGATGAGATGGTTAGGAATGGAATTTTGAGGAACGGTGATAAAAGGAAGGGGACGAATGAATCAGACAAGCAAACGGTCCCCATGATTGACAACAAGAAGACAAGAACCTTTATAGCCACTAGTTCTGGTCAGAGAGGATATGTAGGTCCACATCCTAAGTGTGCTAAATGTGCTTATCATCAGGGGTCTGTGCCCTGCCGTGTGTGTACAAATTGCAATCAGTTGGGTTATTTTACAAATCAGTGTAAAGCACCAGTGAATGCAGGCAACATGAAGAATAACCAAAAGGCATGCTATGAGTGTAATAGCCTGGATCACCTCAGGAATGCGTGTCCTAGGTTGAATAGAGCATCTAGACAAAGACAGGGTAATCTAGCTTTAGCAATTGAAGGAAATAACCTAAACCCTGAAGTCCATATCAGTCCACCTCATGGTCGAGCTTTCTATTTGGGTCATTTGGATGCAACTAACGCATAATGGGTACGTTTTCCCTAGACAATTAGCATTCTACCACATTATTCAACTTCGGTAAAACTGAGCTTTGCCCTACAGGATTCATGCCTCTATTAGATAAGAAACCTAGATGCATAAGTTTTGGCATAATTACTTTAACCTTACACATCGACAATTCGTCAGCATCTTTTCAACAGCTAACATAGAGTGAATCTCGGGACGAGATTCAAGTTAAGGGGTAGGTACTGTAGCAACCAGTAGAATTCCCTAGTAATTAGTAAACATTAATCAAGTACTAATCCCTCATTACAGTTACTTAACCATTTTTACGAGCAAAATTTAATTTTTTTTATTATACTACCATGGATTAAAAACGTTGTTATGTGATTCACAATACTTTGGAACGAGCTCACACACGCACCACGATAATCCAATACGTAAATAAAAACCAAATGGATCGTTAATTCTTAACTCTTGGCCTAACAGGCTATTCTAAGCCTGTTACTATTCAAGCCCACACTATTTCCAGCCAAAATTTTTTATTTTTCTTTATTCTTAATCGATCCAACATACACTTACTTGGCCTCTATATTTTGACATTTCGACACACAACTATACTACATTTTTCATGGTTTGATTCTTCACATTTCAAAGATTCGGGAATGACAAGTCTTATTGTTTATTTCGGACGTTTGCTATTTAAACGAGGCCTAAAGTAAACTCAATTCAACTCGTGTACAAATTCACTCAAATATAATCCAACTCGATTAAACATATTTGTTTCCTAAGCATTTTGGCTTGTAACCGAGTCAAGTGAGTCCTAAACTCCTTATCACACCTTTCATAGACTTTTGGTCACATAAACAAGTCGTTTGGACCTTTATATATGTCAAACACAACAATTGTACCATGCCATTCGATTATAACCTAAACACACTCACACCACTTGAACTAGTTCACTCAAGTACCTAGCTAGTTTTATTCCTCAAATCCTCTTATCTCATCCATTCGAAATCTAATCATTACCAACTTTTGTTTAAAATACATTATATCGCAAGTGCATGTACATACATATACGTATAAACACACACACCCTCATTCACACTCAAAATATTTTTCACACATATTTTTCTAAGTAATATTCTCCTTAGCCGAGTCTCTCCAGAACTAGAACCATTCTCTAGTCGTTCGAATCCATTTTTCAACTCAAAGCATTGATCTCGATTCTTTTGTGGCAATCCTAACGTGTTACGTACATACAACTCGATTTCTAGTTCATTTCAACGAGTTCTCACCAACATTTTTGGTGTAGTAAGTCATTCGAATTCATTTTCTATAATTACCTATAATTTTCAAGTTCTTGCACTTTTTATTAATTACATTCGATTCCTTCTAGCTTTCTATTTATTTTTCGAGCTTTCTTATTTCATTTTATCTACAAATATGACCTCCTAATTCTATGGATGGCTAGAAATTAAGTTCTATATTCATTTGTACCATGTTTCATCATATAAATGCTTATCGAGTCCTACTGTGAACTCGTGTTGAATATCGAACCATATATAAGTCAATTAAACATTTGGACCATGTTGTTTTATCGGCTAGAACACGCTCCATAAAATCATATTTTTACACGTAACCTATAGAATAAATTACACAACTCGTTTGTCCATAAGCCAATCTAATAATCTGTATAAATAAGCTCCTTTACTAAGCTTCTAAACCACCTTTTCGAACCCCATAATAAATTGCTATCGAAACAGTTTTTGAAACATAATATATAACGAGTGGGCTTTAAAGCCCATTAAGCTCATAATAAGCTAATTCGATTAAGTAGTCATATAAGCAGTTTGGTTATGTTAATAAGACTATAAAATAAGCCCAAAACCAAGCCCAAATCATTTTAAAACCCTTTGGATCGTTATGGCTTAATGGGCCTGTTTTAAAAGCTCTTAAAGCCCAATAAGATAAAAATATGCTCTTTTGATGAAATAAGTAGTTTTATAAACTCCAATAAGTTACTCGAGGCTTGTGAAATTATCGGAAAATTAAATCCCTAAGTTTTGTGATTTTTGGACTTAAAATGCAAAATAGTTTGCGAATTGGGTTAAATATGTAACTTTCGTATAAATAAGTGCCAAACTGCCATTTTTATAAGTTATGGGTAGAAAGTGAATAAACAGTAGCCAGAAGTGTTAAAATGTAATATTTGAATAAATTGGACCAAAAATGCAAATATTATCTAACCAGGGACTAACGGTGCAAAAGTTTCACCGTTAGGGTTAAAAGTGTAAAATTTCATATAACTTCAAGGACCATTCAATAACTTTATTTCTATATATAATCCCACTAATGTTTTATACATTTTTATTCTTAAAAGCCTTTTGTGCATTTCGTAAGATTTATTTAAAATACGATACGTATATAAATATAACGAGGTTTTAACAAATAATATAACTTATCATCCACCAACTTTCGAAGAGACGATATTTACGGTTTCAATAAACATAAAAACAGGATAATATTATATATAATATTATTTTTGAACTTTAAGCATTTTAAGTATATCATCCATTCTCATCACAAACCAATTCGTTATCGAATACTTTTCCACAATCATTATTTCACATTAAGTCAAACTTAAACCATCGAAATCTCAAACTTTCCTATTATTCAGGTCGTGTGTTGGAGCCGTTCCCGTATTACATTTAACATCACATTACTTTGATTGCTACTGTTGAGGTGAGTCATTGCCCCACTCTTACTCTTTTAATACTCGTTTTAAAATAATTGGGGGAGATAAATGCTTAGAAATACTTCATTCGTTTATCAAAATACATGATTTGCATACGGATGCAAGTACTCAAAACGTTTATACTTTTATGCTACGCTACGCTTTTATACTTTTTGGACATGATGTGTAGTTTTATTACGATATGTGCCTTAATGGGTTAAACTTATTCTTATACGCATTATTCTTAGCAACTATTTAACTCCTGGATTGGAGCCGTTGGAGAGGTATTCATAGTAACTATCGGGCTGACGCCCCCACCCTTGTGTCCCTTATTCTTGACCTTGGGTGAATATAATCAGGTATTCTCATGATACATACATAAACATGTCAGGAGACTCAGTTGGCTGCTATTCATTACATTAAGTGCTCATACATATCGTATACACATATGTCTTACTCATACTTTAGCAGTGGGTTGTAAACACACAGGTTGCAAGTCTTGTATGGGCGGGACATGGGACTGAGTGGATTTACAATGCCCTTGCTGTGGAAACTTTATTCAAAGACTTTACAATTTAACTATACACATATGTCCTACTCATACTTTAGCAGTGGGTTGTAAACACACAGGTTGCAAGTCTTGTATGGGCGGGACTTGGGACTGAGTGGATTTACAATGATTTTGCTGTGGAAACTTTATTCAAGGACTTTACAATTAACTAAACTCAATGAACTCATCAACCGTTGGTTGACACTTTTTAGCATGTTTATATCAGGTTAATAAGGCGATAGTGGATGCATGGATCTTAGCGTTACTTGCATACTTTGGAGACTTACGCCTTTATCCTTTAACATTCGATACATCTTGAAAACATTTATGTAACCATATACTGTGGGATTTCTTGTAATAACTCTGATTTAAATAATTCGAATTGTAACTTTTCAAAACGTCTCATTTAGAGGTCGTTTTCTATACCATGTGATCTATATTTAGAAGTAACAACCCATTGACACTATCATTCCGCTGCGGAAATTTTGGGGTGTTACACTATCCATCAATGCTATTAACTTGAAAAATTAGGCATGCAATTTCTTCATTAATAGGTCTACCATTTCAACAATTGTATGTAGTACCTTTCAATGGTCAAAACAAAATGAACTAGATTAAATATACTAGTTTGTATTTTACAATTTGCGGTAATTAGTTCTAGCTTCTAATTTAATAATTCATAAAATGTGCAATAATCTTAACTGTTAAAGTTTGCTATGAGTTATGTATTTAGAATTTAGACAATTCTAATTTTCCTATCATACCTTTCTCATTCATGAAAATGAATTGGATTAAGTTTCACGCTTCTCTCATGGAAAGGAGACTAGGTTTATGCTTTTAGTAAAGTTGACTCTAGCCAAAAATTCCTACAGGTGTAGATCAATTTACCAATAAAAGAATATCACACGTTTATGGTTTAATGTTGCATTAATACATTTTACAGAATTTACAAAATTTAATTTTAGTATTTTCGATAATACAATCTTTAAGAAAATTAAATACCCATTGGTTTATATTCATATGAATCATAGAATTTTCTTAAAGCTAGGATCCAAATTAACATAGTTTCATTACATCAGTTGATCTGCTAGTAATGAAAGTATAAAATAAGGTAATCTGTCGAACAATAATTTGCAAAAAATTTCCAATTCCTAGATCATTATGGGATTTACATTGCCAAACAATATTGCAATGTAAGCATGTTTTATCCCCATCTTATGCCTTGAGTCCAAGCTCTCACTTACAACTCAATTAAGTCATCTAATTTAAAGAACTGCAAATTAACATAGTTCCATTACATCAGTTGATCTGCTAGTAATGAAAGTATGAATTTACCTTTCCATTGCAATCTAGTCCAAGCTCTCACATGACGTAAATCACAACTTTAAGTGTTCTTTTAATTAGATGGCATTAACTTAATTTTAAGGGTAATAGTTTTTTATGCGTATAATAAAAAATATGTACGAAGAAGCATGCATACAACTTCGTACCATAAGCTTTAATAAAAACCTTTTTATTAACCATTTCACTAAGATTAAATTAACAAAGTTTTGATTGAGGTATTGGGTTCACCAATCAAATAATTTACCTTTAATTATCGTCTATTCTATCGTACTTTTGCATAAGTCCAAAGACTTAGTGTTTCGGATAATTACCACAAAGTGGCGCATGAAATTAAAGCTAATTCACCCTTAAGATGATTTTGTACTAAAAAATAGTCGTACTTGGTAGCTCCAATTTGACTCACAAAGGAGCGGAGAAACTAAGGTCAGCTTAAAAAGCCAATTAAAAACCCGTTTCTTTTGGTTTGACAATTTAATGTCAATCCTCCTTATACCCATCTTATAGTTTGTCACAATTGGGTGAGTCGTTTTTACTATTGGTACAAAACTCATCATCAATTAAACTATTGAAAATTTAACTCATCAAAAACAATTCATTTTTTCACCATTATTTAGTCCACATGCATTGACGAATCAATTGCGTAAGCCATAATTAAATATATACCACATAACATGTAATTGATTCATTAATTATATTGAGGTCTTCTCCAATTCAATAATTATCAATAAATAAACATGTGTCACAAGATCGCATACAATTAACACATAAACATGTCAATCCTAGGGTTTCTAATCAAATTAAAATTACAAAATCCAAAACCCTAAAAAATTAATTGTGGGCAATCAACCCTTAATAAAAAATGAGGGTTCGAATATTTAACCTTAAAAATTTGATCAACATGTAAAAACAGAATTCAAGATTCGTTTTTTTTTTTTTTTTTTTTTTTTTTTTTTTTTTTTTTTTTTTGCGTTTTGGTAATTAATTACACATTATCCAAGGCTCGTGATGCCACTGTTGGAATTATATAACGTGACTACTTCATAAATATAAACAATAAACAACAAGTACACATGCGGAAGCGTATAGAATCATATAACATGTAAACTAATTAACCAAACATAAATAGTATGCGTACCTTATGATTCTAGCCAAACAAGAATCAACTCCAAGCAATCAACCTATGAACCCTAATTAGGGTTTATGTAGATTATTGGAAATACCCCTTACCTTTTTGTAATTCAATCCAAGATTTAATCAATAGTGTGATTGAATCACGTTCTTGTAATTACGTACTAATACCAAGTAAATGTTTATGCTGGGTAAAAGAACACAAAACAACTTTGTTTATGAAAAACAAAAGTGAATCGACCCAAAAAAGTCTTTGGTCGATCGGTTTTAAACACAAAAGAAAAGGGGAGAAAACTTTGGGTATTGTATGTGCACAAGAGATACAAAACAATGACCCTAAGCCCTCTATTTATAGGATTAGAAACTTAGAGAACAAGTTAGGTTATGGGTTGGGTTTCCCCTCCCCATGGCCGGTCGACACACACCCCAAAGGGGGGGGGGGGGGTTCTAGAGACTTCTTGATCTCTATTAATTCTATCTATAAAACTTTCCTTTTTTTGGGTTTAACGGTCGTTAGTCATTATCCGTTAAATACTAACGGTCGTTATGTGTTTTGTGTATATAATAATTAAATATAACATTTTATAAATAATTATTATTCATTTACTCTTCATATGTAAAGTGTGCAATCCCGCGATCTCGAGTTCGATCCTAACACACAACTACTAATTTATGTCCACAAAACTAACAAATAATATTCCGAGGATCGGCCTCTTCAAATGGTGGTGGTAAAGGGGGTAGTTGCATGAAGTTAAAACAGAAGGTGCTTCACAGTTAATGGTGCTGAACATGAATGATGGTTTTGTCGTTTTCGATAATTGAAGGAGTTTAAGGTCGCTTTGATGGTGGTCTATGTTGCGGTTGTGCATCTCTTTGAACATATCTGTCGTTAAGGATGAGTTCCATTGCTTGGAGACGCACTTGAAACGGTATGCATATTTGGTTGGAACCCTTGTTAGTATGTAAAACAATATTACTTCTTGTGGAAGGTAAATCACCATTGTTGGTTCATCTGATGATCAGGGTCGAGAGACGAATAGATGCATGTATATACAAGTACGATCAACAAGTAGGTTTTATTTGTTTTGATTACAAGAATTTGGAATGATGAGATGAGAATATATATATATATATATATATATATATATATATATATATATATATATATATATATATATATATATATATATATATATATATATATAAAACAATATTACTTCTTGTGGAAGGTAAATCACCATTGTTGGTTCATCTGATGATCAGGGTCGAGAGACGAATAGATGCATGTATATACAAGTACGATCAACAAGTAGGTTTTATTTGTTTTGATTACAAGAATTTGGAATGATGAGATGAGAATATATATATATATATATATATATATATATATATATATATATATATATATATATATATATATATATATATATATATATATATATATATATAGTCTGAGGAGAGTTATTTTACATACCAAACTTTTCTTACATACCAAGGGACATACCATCCATTTAAAATGAAATCAATAGTTGAGATTAAAAGTATTTTAATATTTCAACTATTTTTAATAATTTAAATATAAATTAACCCATTAATAATTAAGGGAAAATAATTACACCATCGCGACGAGCATTTAATTATCTTTCTATAGAAAGCCACTTTGATATACTTTCGACAAAAAAAAAAATTCGTTTTTTCAGGTTTTTTTCTCATTTTTCATCTTTTTTCAGTTTTTTTTTTTCATTATTGAAATTTGTATGAAAAATCACATATGATATGTAATATCACTTGTGATATTAGTGTTAAATCACATATGATATGTAATATCACTTGTGATATTAGTGTTAAATCACATATGATATTTTCATGCAAATTTCAGTAACGAAAAAAAAAGAAGAAAAAAAGGTGAAAAACACGAAAAAAATAATTTTGTCAAAAGTATATCGAAGTACCTATCTATAGAAAGATAATTAAATGCCCGTCGTAACGGTTTGAAATATATTAATATTTGAAAAAAAATGATGAAAGTGGGTTTTTTAAATTGTTGGGATTAATTTAATCCGTTAGATCAAATAAAAATGGATGGTGAATATTATTCTCTTCGTATGTAAAAAAAGTTTGATCCTGATCTTAAAGCATATAGTTTTCATACATAACGTTCTTTAAAAATGAAACAAAGATATCTCGATAAGTTATGGATTTATATTTCATTATCTTTAATTATATAAATATTGGTAATATTAATTAAAATCAACAATCACTATTCCAACTAAAACGATGATATTATAAATAATTTAAGAGGAGAGTTATTTTGTATACCAAACTTATCTTACATAACAAGGGACATGATTGAGATTAAAAGCATTTTAATATTTCACTTATTTTTTATAATTTAAATATCTCTTAAACCGTTAATCGTTAAGCGAAAATAATTACACTGTCGCTATGAGTATTTAATTATCTTTCTATACACGGACACTTTGATATACTTTCGACAAAAAAAAAAAAAAAAAAAATCGTTTTTTTCACCTTTTTTTCTCGGTTTTCGTTTTTTTTCATTATTAAAATTTGCATGAAAAATCACGTGTGATATTAGTGTTAAATCACATATGATATATAATATCATATGTGATATTAGTGTTAAATCACATATGATTTTTTCATGCAAATTTCAGTAAAAAAAAAATGAAAAAAATGTAAAAAAAAAAAAAAAAAAAACGTGAGAAGCACGAAAAAATTAATTTTGTCGAAAGTATATCAAAGTGCCTATCTATAGAAAGATAATTAAATGCTTATCGTAACGGTATATTTTTTTTTCGCTTAACGATTAACGGTTTGAAAGATATTAATATTTGAAAAAAAAATAATGAAAGCGGGTTTTTTAAATTGTTGGGATTAATTTCATCCATTAGATCAAATAAAGATAGAGGGTGGAGATTAATCTGTATGTAAAAAAAGTTTGGTCCTCAAATGATCTTAAATCATAATTTAAATCAAATTTTTACATAAGTTTTGATAATTACCAAATTTAGATTTAATCTCATCAATAAACAAAAGATTTAACCAAATATTATTATAGTATTTATTAATTTTAATTAGTTTTAGCCTTTAGGATACAATACGTTTATTTTATTTATTATTTTTTTTTTTGTTAACCATGATTTTTGATCTTTTGGCCGACTAATCCACGAGGTTTGAACCCACCGCCACACAGACTCAAACCAGGTAAAGCCCTCCCTTTTCAGGAGGTTGGCGTGGCCACTTAAGGTTGTTTGCACCTAGCAGGAATTAAACTTGAGACCTCACACATTTTATAGTGATAGTCACAAGTCCTTTTGCCAGTAGGCCACCCTTAAGTGGTTATACAATACGTTTATTATGTTATCTATACATGTACTTTTAGATTGATACAAACTAGTTATGAATTAAATTTAGTTTAGATATTAAACACGTATACCAAAAGGCTTGTGTCCAAATGGTAACCCATGTTGTGTGAGAAGCTCTCAACCAAATGGTTGCGGGTTCAAGTCCTACTTAGAACTTTTGAGATAGATTTGTGGTATAAATATTGTGAGATAGTTACAAATTGGTGTTCTAAACAAAAGATATCAAAGATATCCAACACATTTTTTGAAGGGATAATATACGAGGAGGCCACCTAAGTCTTATGTTTTTAACATATAGGTCGCCCGTTTATTGAAACTAACTTATAGGCCACCAAACTATATGTTTGTTTTCGTTTACACTAATTTTGATCAAATTTGATCCGGATAATTATCAAATGACAACAATGAACCTAACAGTCTAACATTAACATATTAAAACTATACGAACAAAAAACTAGCCACAAAATTTCAGTTTCATCCTTGTAAAGTACTTTTGGTGATATATAGTCACACTTAAAACAAGTGTATAATTGGTACCTCACACAAACTTGTCATTCGTATTGCTTTTATAAGTTAGATGCTAGTTCTTTAATTATGCATTACAATTTCGGGCATAAATATGGCCAAAATTGGTGTAAATGAAAACAAACGCATACTTGGACAGTCTATAAGTTAGTTTTAATAAACGGACGGCCTACATGTTAAAAACTTAATATTTGGGTGGCCTTCAAATAAATTATCCCTTTTTTAATGATTTGTACTTTTTTAAATAATAAACTTATACTTTTTTAATCTATATTTTTTGTTTTGAATATTTTTGTTTAATCTTTAAAGAGAAAGATAGTCAATATTTATCATGAGTTGTTATATTATAACTTGTTTTAAAGTTAAAGTTGTAAGGATCCAATAATCTACTACAACAAAGTCTCAGAAGAAGCGGTGAGAAAAATATCATCAACATATAATAACAGGTAAGCAGTATCCGTTCCCTTTCTTTATATAAATAATGATGAGTCACAACGACTAGGAGAAAACCCAACCCGAGTGATATAAGATGCAAATCGCTGAAACCAAGCTCTAGGGGCCTGCTTCAATCCTTATAGAGACCGCTGTAATAAACACACATAATCAGAATGCTCAGAATCTCGAAACCCCGGAGGCTGATGAATATAAATTATCTCAGCTAAGTCACCATGCAAAAAAGCATTCTTGACATCAAGTTAATGAATCGGCCAAGGTCGAGAAGTAGCTAAGCTCAAAACAGTCCGAATAGTGCCCGGTTTAACCACCGGACTAAATGTCTCATCTACATCAACCCCCTCTAATTGATTACTACCATTAGCCACAAGACAAGCTTTGTAGCGACTAAGGGTGCCATCAGCCAAATACTTATGGCGAAAAAGCCACATAGAGCGAATAATGTTGGTGTCCGTCGGCCTGGGCACTAGATACCAAGTTCCGTTCTTAATACGTGCAGTGTATTCATCAAGCATAGCATTTTAGGTTTTTGGTAATGGTAAGACTAAAGACACATGCATATTGAGACGCTCAGTAGGACGATTAGTCCTGACACGAAATCGTGTGACCATGGAATGAGTCGAGATAGGGTTTTGGTTGTGAGGGGGGTCTGGTATAATGTGTTGGTGTTGGTTTTCAGGTGGTGATAAGTTTGGTGTATGTTGTTGGTTGGCGGGTGGTGATTGGTCATGAGCTGCGTCATGTTGGGGTGTATTTGGACTGGTGGGATTTGGTGTTGGTGGTTCATTCGTGGGTTGAAGGATAGTGGGTTGCACAACGGGGGCGGATGGGATAAATGTAGGTTTATATCCGGTGAGTCATCCAAAAAGCTGTATGTGGGTGCTGATGTTGGTTTAGAAGTGCGATATGGAAAAACAATTTCATCAAGGTCATCAAATGTCAGGATCGGGATCCTACCTAGATCGTTTTCGGCTTTGCAAGATCGGGATCGTAGGATCGTAGGATGGATCCTACCTAGGATCGTTTTGACTTTTCCTTTACATATGTATACAAACCATTTTTAAAAACTTTCTCTCAAAAACATAAGCCATACATCAAAAACATATAGTACTAAAGTTCAATATTTAATTATACACAGTTTAGCATATATCTTATGTATTGATAATATAACACTATTTATCTATACATGTTATAAATATAATTTTTTATCGTAATTAATAAAATATTTTAATCCCAACACTATTAAATTATAGAAGTTTTATTGTATAAAATAATAAATATCATTCATATGTTTCTCATCATACATATATTCCGTTTATATAAATATGCTTTTAGAGTTTTGCATTCAGATATTAGAACTTCCATTGACTAGAGATTTAATTATAGTTTAAAAAAGAAAAAAAAAAGAAAGCGCCTCTGGGACCTATGCTAATTAGTTATATAGACTTGCCACACTCTTTATTAGATGGCCAACACACCATGTAGCTATAGTTAGGTGGCAACTTGAGATAAATCGTGAACGATACTCATTCTAGCTAGGATATGTCATAGATTTAGAACATCAATAAATCTTGAACCAAAACTTTAAATAACAGGGGTCACACACAAATATTAAAAATTCGCTTTATCATAGACTATCTATTACCACATGACTCAACCGATCTATCCAATTATAATGTTTAAAACAGTTTTTTTTGCGAAAAAAAAAAAAAAAAAAAAAAAAAAAAAAAAGCTACAGGATCGGATCGTTCACGATCCTACGATCCTACGAGCGATCCTACGATCCTGTAACGATCCTACCTGAATTACGATCCCGTAGCGATCCTGCTCGTTTTGTGTGTGTAGGATCGTAGGATCGTACGATCCTACGAGCAGGATCGCGATCCTGACAACCTTGGGAAAAACAATTTCATCAAATGTCACATGGCGAGAGATGATGATTTTATCGGTGTTTATGTCAAGGCAACGATAGCCACGGTGATTTGAGGCTTGTCCCAAATAGATGGAGGGTGTGGCATAGGGTTCAAGTTTGTGGTTAGGGTATAGGTGGGGATAACATAAGCAGCCAAACGTGCATAAGAGGCTATAATCAGGGTTTTGGCCAAACAGGCTGGTGTAAGGGATTTCATTGGCAATAGCTGTAGAGGGTAGGATGTTTATTAAGTGAACCGCCATAGTGAGAGCCTCAACCCAATATGTAGGTGGAAGGTTGGCTTGGAAAAGCAGGGTCCGGATAAGGTTGTTGATGGTGCGAACCATCCTTTCAGATTTGCCATTTTGTTGTGATGCTTTGGGACATGAAAAACGAAACTGAATGCCATTGTCGGCAAAGAGTTTGTGAAGGTTGTGGTTGTCGAATTCACCACCATGGTCACACTGAAAAGACCTGATTTCACACTTAAATTGAGTGTGAATATAATTACAAAATAGAACAAATTTGGACAGAACATCAGATTTGTTTAGCAATGGATAAACCTAAACAAAATGAGAAAAATGATCCAAGAACAATACATAATATTTAAACTCTGAAAGACTTGGAACTAGTGAAGTCCACACATCCGAGTGAATAATGTCAAAGCAAGCGTTAGCGACAGTATTTGAACTAGCAAATGGAAGTCTAACGTGTTTGCCAAGCTGGTAGGCATGGCAAAGCACAGGAGGCTTCTCTTTATTACATGAAATGAAATTATTTGAAACTAAATGACGTAACACTTCGCTTCCTGGATGTCCAAGACGCTGGTGCCACGTATGTTGACTGACAAGTAAATCTTGAGGAATTGGAGATGGAGTCGTGACTGGATAAAGGTCTCCGGTGCTATCACAGCGGAGAAGCACCCGACGCGTCATGAAATCCTTAACAGAAAAACCAAAAGGATCAAATTCAATAGTACAGTTATTATCGCGAACAAATTGACGAACATAAATTAAATTTTTGACAATGTGAAGTGTAATAAGCACATTATTTAAGGGAAGAGGTCGAGTGGGATTTGGCAAGATGCTATGACCCGTATTGATGACAGGAATAGAATGCCCATCACCAACCGAGACGGACGGATACATGCACGTATTAAAAACATTGCTAAGACAACTAATAGAAGAAATAAGATGTAAACTCGCACCTGTTTCCATATTCTAGGCACCAGTTGTAGGGTCATGAAGAGTTCCGGCGGTGAAAGCATGAGTTAAAGTAGTCTCGTATCCCGGAGGTTGAGTTGGTGGACCAGTTGAAGCGGGTATATGTTGATGAATAGTAACCGGTGAAGGCTTAGGGTTTGTTGGGCCAGTTGAAGCGGGTATATGTTGATGAATAGTAACCGGTGAAGGCTTAGGGTTTGTTGGGCCAGTTGGATGGTGTTGGGCCTGGTGTTGTATATGCGGGGCAGTGGGTTGGGCCTGGTAGGCTGGTGGGAAGCCAAAACCAGGCGGAGGGGTGAGAGTGTGGAGTGGGCTCGTTATTTTTGGAGTATGAAGGTGGGCCTGGTAGGCTGGTGATGGAGTATTATGTGTTGGGCCGTATGAATTATGTGTAGTCACATAGGCTGATGGAGTAGTAGTAGGACCCGTAACAGGTTGGGACATAAACATATGTTGCTTATCAGTAGGTCCCGTAATTCCTAGTCTCCCTAAGACTTTTAAAATAAGTTCCTCAGTGGTATTTTCACTTTTGTTTTCAACAGGTCTATAAGCCGTTTTATGGTGGGAGTCGTGGACAAACTTACACCCCATCCCATACCGACATGCGCCTCTAGCAAAATTAGTGCACGGGTTTCACAATTTTACTTGAGGATTAGAAGGATTACGAGCTATACCTTTGTACGTCATGAGTACTAACGGAGATGAGGAGGTGGAATCTACCGGGAGTGCAAGAGACTTATTTTTCAACCGCATCTCTTCGGTAATTAACATTGAACGAACCATTTTGAAATCCGGAAAGGTCTCCTGATGATGCATTATACTACAAACTTGGTCGTATTTATCCGAAAGACCCTCAAAAGCATAGTGAACGAGATCGTCATTGGTTATTGGTGAATCGAGGCTAGCAAGAATTGTAGCAATCGATTCAATTTTTCCCAAGTATGTTTCCATACTCGAGTTACCTTGTTTGAGAGACCGCAACTCCGCCTTCAATGCATTGGTGCGTGACCGTTTGTTATCTGTAACTATGTCGGTGATAATGTTCCATGCTTCCTTCACGGATTTCGGACGTTGGACCACTAACCGAGCCTGAAGGGCATCAGAAAGAGTGGTGAATATCCATGATAACACAATCTTGTCTACTTTGATCTCCTCGTTAGTGAGAGGAGTCGAAGTGCTTGTCCCGGTGTCGACAGGAGAAGCATGGATATACTTGCTTACATCATAGCTGTAACATAGCTGCTCAAAGAAAAATTCCCAAGAGCCAAAGTTCCAGTTGTCTAGATCAAGCTTGACGGGTACTCTTGTGAGGAGATGATGATGGGTAACGTGTGATCATTTTTTGTAGAGGGTGGTTACAGTTGCATCGGATTCAGACATGATGTTATATGTGTTTGCTGTTGAGTAGGGGTTTTAGGGTTTGTTATGGAGAAAAATAAAAGGTGTACGTGAAAACAGGACTTGTGACCTTTGCACAAGTAACAATGATACTCGTGTGGATTGTGACATTTGCACAATCACCAATATATTAACAGTTAAAGGGTTTAGTTATTTTGTACAGGAAATGATTTGGGTGAGGGAGGAGCGGTGTGAAGAGAAAAATTAGGGAGGGGAGCGCGTGGATAAGTTAGGAAGGGATCGTGGAGTATTAAAGGCCTGATACCATGTTGATTGAATAATTGATATCACAGTAATGTGTTTTGATTGATTGATTAGAATGAATTCATGATACATCAATATATACAGCTTTACAGAATAATCTAGATGTCGAGCTCAAGCCCGTTACAAAGATACAAACTATCGGCTAACAATTGTATACATTATACTTTTGAATTTTGCTTGGTATTTTTTGTAGGATATACGGGATTACATATCCAAACTGGTATTATTTTGTGTTAATAAGCTATTTTGAATAAGAAATTCAAAACTATTGCTTATCTAAGTAACTCTGAGCGAAATAAGTTGTTTTGGATAAGCAACTTGAAGAACAATAAATTGTTTAAGAGGATGTTTGGAATTTCCTTCAAAACTTCATATCAACTTGCAATATTCCTAAAAAAAGGAGTTTAGAGTGTCTGGATAGAAAAAACAATATGCATATATATATATATATATATATATATATATATATATATATATATATATATATATATATATATATATAGGGGCCTATATTTTCATAACTCTCTTAAGTGCGAGAACTCCTCTAAACCAATGAGATTTTTTTTTAAATATTAAAAATTATTATTTATCCAAAAGGGTATTATATATATATATATATATATATATATATATATATATATATATAAAGTTATAGCTTGCTGGTGCATACATGTTTTTTAAAGATGAGGTACATGTATGTTTCTATAGTATAATTGATTAAATATTTATACCATCAAACCAATATTTCTCAACGTATAAATAGCCATTATTCTTTTTGAAGTGTGATACAAAAATTAAAGAACATGAACCTATATACAAAAACAAGATTTATATACTTATGCAATAATTGTTTCTTCTCAAAGCCGCAAATTATCTTCATGCATCTATATGTGCATCCACTTGTTAGTCTTCAATGCTATTATCATCATCATTAACCTGAAACAAGCACACACAAATATAACTAAACCACACACAAATAAGAAATGACTTTTATATTATACTTGAAACACATATGCACATTTCAATAATTTTAAATTAACCTTGAAACACATATGCATACATTTTTAATTGAAACACATATGCACACCATTTTTATTGATTTTTTTACATAAACATGTATGCACCATTCCTTAAAACACGTATGCACCATTCTATTGATTTTATATTAATGTTGAAACACTTATGCACACACTTTCATGGATTTTATATCAAGCAAAAAAACATATATGCATACTACTTTCCTTGATTTTATATGAACAATAAAACAAACATGCACACCATTTTTATTGATTTTTTTACATAAACATGTATGCACCATTCCTTAAAATAGTTGTATCCGAATTTTTGGCCCACAATACACCAAATAAAATAAACAACACCAACCTAAATAAGTATATCAACTTGGAAATTGTGGCAAGTTCCACAATGTCTTGAATGCCATCTTAAGAAGAATTCAAAGAAGGAAATGTGTATTAGGGTCTTGATCTTATGGCTGGAAATAAGAAAACATGCCACCTTTTTAAAAATAGTAAATACAAAGCAATATCATGAACTAACTATAAGAGTAGGAGGTGCAATGGCATTCACAAATTACTCATTCGGGCCTCACGGGGTGCTACGTCACTATAACATACCTCCCTTTACAACCCCCTCCCCAATAACATACCACAACTTAATCATTTGGGCCCCACCACTATCGATTTTTATTTCTTTTATTCAAATACCTAAATAAACTAAATTCATTTCATTAAAAATAAAAATACAATACAACACAATAAAAAACATACGAAACATAAAATAACGATACGGGAAAAAAAAGCTACGAAATTTTAAATACAAATCACAATATGATACGAAATTTTATATAGATTTGTAATTGTCGATGAGATCTGAATTCTCCTCCCACACTTGTAACACTTGCTCCCTAACCATCTTCAAGGCGACATGAAGTTGCAGATCTGTTTCATCATTTCTTAATAGAGTTTCTAGACCGACCCTGATAGCTGGATGGTCTTGAGGTAACTCACGCAACCTTTGGACCTCTGGAGCACGATTATGCATCTGTAGCATAATACGAGTTATCTCACCTAGCAAATTGTTAATCAATTTGAGTTCTTTTTCTTGTTCATTGCGTAATCGGGTGAGGATAGCCTTTTGCACCTCTGCTGGTTCGTTAGCCATAGTGTTTATGTTAAAATTAGTGATACTTGCGAGAGAGTTTTATAAGAAGTTGTGTGAGAAAACGAAGTGTTGTGAAAGTGGCTTTTATAGTGGAAACTAGCCGTTAAACTAGCCGTTGGAGGATATTTTAAAATTCAGATTCAAAGTAAAAGTAACCGTACGAGTATTATTCAAATTCAAACGTAAACTAACAGTACAACATATTAAAAACGATACGAAAAACAAATCAGTACAACACTGCTAAGTCTTTTTACTATATTCATAACACTTAAACAAACATAAGATGTGATCTTGGCCGATTGTTTTAGAGAGAGAAAGAGAGAATGAGGTTGGGAACTTTAGAGAGAGAAAGTGAAGTAATATTAGATTTAGAATAATGAGGAGTTCCAACCCTTTCCCTAGGTGGAGAGGGGTATTTATACTTACCAACATATGTGCCCCGAGTGGGCTGTAGAGTGAGCTGACAGTGGGTAAAGACCCGACCCACTACATAAATACTAATTGTAACTAAGCTAATAATAATAATACTAATAATCCTACGAGCTAGTTAATGCTAACAGAAACTCGGGGTGACCGAGTCTTCACATGAATATTTATATTCCTAACAATCTCCCCCTAAGGGAGGTCACCTCAGAAATAATATTTTGAATTCTAGCATTCTATCATATGTGTATGACTTCTTAGCTCTTAATTCTTGATTCTTCAACGTCATTGATCTTTGTGCGATCAGCAGTGAACTTTTGATGACTGATCTTTCGTCAGGGATGATTTTTGAGGAATCTTTGAGAATATCATTCAACATATATCTTCAAGTCATCTTGCAACATCGTCTCCATGTGAGGTTGTGATCTTTGAGCCTTCTTTGAGATCATTAGTCACCATAAATCTCCAAGCTCATCCGTTGTAGTACTATTGCCTCCATGTGACTTGTTGTGACCATTGGACTGCATGCTCACACTTTTCTGGATAATGATAGTTATCATCAGAGTTGCGAAAGCTGTGTTGTAGGTCTTTCTTCTATTATGATGTATTTGATAATGGTTTGTAAGTGTGAGCATGGAGTGTGCATTGACGCATCTCTACTGGAATTAGGAACCACCGTCACCATCTTTATATGAATCTGAAATAAAACAGTTAGCAATAAAGTTGGAGAATGAATATGGCTTTGTCATTCGTTCGGTGTGGTTGGATTAACCTTCGGTTCTGTGAGGACCGACCTGTGATCAGGTAGAATCCCCTTTAAAGAAGATTCTCCTTGACAGGAATTTCCAGCTTGTTGTAAAGACTTATTCAACGAATTAACATTGGAATTGTCATACAAGCATGTTCTCATACCGGAACGTCTCAAGGCAGACAACACGGTAGAGTGAATCAGTGAATTTAATTTACTGATTAGTGAGACCATCAATTCATCTCCTGGAACAAGATTGATTCAAAAATGAATCGCCCCATTGTTTCTTTCTAGTTGTCACAAGTTTGATCCATGAAGAATCTCACATGTCACCACCAAGAGCTTGTTTGATGTTGGCTCTAGAAGGATTTCCATCTTCATTGTGAATACTTTACGTATCACTCGGATGTTCTGGCAATACCACAAGGATAATGTGTAGGTCTCTTTAACATATATTTTCTTACTTTTCACGGTGTATGAAACAGCAAGCATATTGGAAGTGTGTCCTAATGAGATTTATGGATGATCTCTTGGCTCTAGACTCAATAGTGCGTTTTGATTTAGTGATCGGAGGCTGGAGCAGATTGCCACCTTTTCAATATTGTCTAACTCGGAGTGAGATAGACAATAGAAACGTATTGAACTCTGTGACAATGAAACAAGAATCCTTTAAGGGACTTTGAGTGGCTAGGGAGGGTTGTGCAACGTATCACTGGGTCCGTGATACTTTGTCTTCAATGTCAGCAATCAACTTGGTGATTCTGACAGCATATGTATTAACCCGGTTTCTGCCTAAAGTGTAAGGAGGGCTTCTTTCTTTTCACCCTTTATCTTTACATTTCTTTTTCATTCTTCAACCCCTTCAGCGCTTACCGAGACTTCATCACTAGCACCTTGTTGGGTTTGTTCCAGTACTAGCTCCATCTCAGTCGGCACTCTTCCCTTATTTTCACTTTTCTCCTTTTTAATCATACCTAAGGACTTCTACACTAACTAGTGGAGTTTCCCTGGGTAGATCCCTCCGGCTCTGTCGGGATCGTGGGAACTTGTACCTAACCTTACCATCCTTATAACTCCAGTACATAAAATAAAGTGGTCGGTCTTTTGGTGTTCTTCCACAATTGCCATCATAAATCATTCGCTCCCCCTCAATATGTGCATCGATATGCGAAAAGGTTTAGCACATATGGGAGAGCCTACACTTGATTCCAAAAGATCACATTTTTTATCAGAATTTCATATTTAAATCACATTCTCTCCCTCGATCAAAAATTTCAAACCATTTGAGATTTGTGATCCTAATTGATTTAAATAAGTTAGAAATTATGGGAGAAAATGTGGTCAGGTTCAAGATATTCTGATTATGGAGCATACTATGCTCCCCTTTAATACAAGAGAGAGTGTCACTGCTGATGTTGTACAATGTGTAAAAAGGTGTTAGAAATTTGAACAAATACTCTCCCCCTCAATTAATGACTCATAAAGAGATATAGTCATTGAATTGAGCGTCAAGTATTTGTGAAAATTTAAGTCCAGTTACCACCTTGTGAAACACCAAAACTCTCCTAAAGAATCATAGAAGAGAAAGAGTTTATGGTGTAAAGAAGACTTCTCTTCTTATACAAGAAATGATGCACTGAAACATACATCAAATCAAAGAAACATGGATATAAAGTAATCCATGCCCAGGTGAACATCACCCAGTTGGAGGAACAGCCGTCTTTTTGGCGACATGCTTTCCCCATAATAATGCACGGGTTGTAGTCTGAAGTAACTGCAAGCCGAATAGACATGTTTTACCCAGTTAATATAACTTATGCTCGAGCTTCATTTAAAGACCCGTGTCATTATTGAATGACATTTCTAGGTCCGTAAATGTTATCGATAAACAGAAGACATGCCTAGAAGAACTATTTTTTGTATTTTTGTGTTTTTTTGATTTTTATGGTTTTTATAGGTTTTATATTTTTCTATTTTTTCTATTTTTTTTTGGTTTAAGATATATACAAATATATACAAGGATATGTGAAGCAAATCCTTTACTCCTCGTTTTCTTCTTGAAGACCCTTGAGTGTTTCTGGAGTCAAACTCTTCATGCCAAGTCGCGGGAGAATAAATTGAAACCGTTCTCTTGGAAGTGCCTTAGTGAAGATATGTGCCAACTGAAACTCAGTCCTCATGAAGTAGAGTTCAACAATCCCTTTCTCAACCTGTTCCCTTATGAAGTGATGCCTGATGTCGATGTGCTTTGAACGGGAATGTTGGACATTGTTGCAGCAAAGAGCGATAGAACTTTTGTTATCACAATACAGAGGAATCTTGTTATATGCAAAACCATAGTCTGATAGTTGTAATCGCATCCAAAGAATTTGAGCACAACACGCGGACATGGCAATGTATTCAGCCTCTGTGGAAGATATTGAAGTACTCATTTGCCTTTTAGAAGACCAGCTAACCAACTTTTCCCTAAGAAACTGAGCACCTCCCGACGTACTTCGACGAGTATCTTGACACCCCGCGTGGACAGCATCCGCATAGGCAGTAAGTTCCATGGCTGTGTCCTTAGGATACTAGAGACCTATGTGAATAGTGTCTTGAAGATATCTGAAAACTCGTTTTACCGCTTCTAGATGCCTCTTGGTAGGCTTGGATTGGTATCGAGCACACATGCATACAACAAACAATAGATCTGGCCTACTAGTAGTGAGATACATTAGGGATCCGATCATGCTTCAAAACTTTGTTTGATCAACTAGGATACCAGAGAGATCATCATCCAACTTCGATCTCTCAATCATAGGGGTGTCAACAGCATCACTTGAGTCAAATCCAAATTTCTTCAATATTTCATTTGCATATTTGGATTGATTAATAAAGATGCCTCCGGGACTTTGAGATATTTGTAAACCCAAAAAGAACGACATTTGTCCCATCATAGACATTTGGAACTTAGAACTCATCTCATTAGAAAACCTATCACATTCCCTAGGATTAGAAGAAGCGAAGATGATGTCATCTACGTAGATCTGAACAAGAAGTAGATGCTTGCCCGATTTCCTAGTAAATAGTGTAGGATTAACAACACCTTTGGAGAAACCATTAGCCAGAAGAAACTTCGATAAAGTATCATACCACGCCCTGGGTGCTTGCTTTAGCCCATATAGAGCCTTCTTCAAATGGTAGACGTGAGTAGGATGATCAGGATCCACAAAACCTTCTGGTTGATTGACATAGACTTCCTCTTTTAGATCACCGTTTAGAAATGCTGTCTTTACGTCCATTTGGTAGACAATCATATTCTGACTGGCAGCATTAGCTAGAAAGATTCTGATAGCTTCAATTCTAGCAACCAGAGCAAATGATTCTTCAAAGTCTATGCCCTCTTCTTGTTGATACCCCTTTGCAACAAGCCGTACCTTATTCTTTAAAACATCACCGTGCTCATCGAGTTTCACTTTGAAGATCCATTTTAGAGCAATAATCATTGCACATTCTGGAGGAGGCACTAATTCCCAAGTCGATCAAACTCATGAATTTCATCTTGCATAGCAGTAAACCAACAGTCTTTGGACATAGCTTCTTTGAAGTCTTTTGGCTCAACTTTGGATAGTACTGAATTGAAGAAGCACCACAGTGCATCGGTGGCAAGTTGCTTTCAAGTGGATACCGGATGAGAAGGATTACCAATGATGTTGTCAATTGGATGATTATTGGTCCATTTTCTGAGATGATCATGTGGTTGAGGGTATTGAACTGATGTTGCAGTGTTGTCATCTCCTGAAGAAGATGTCTCTGGAGAAAATTCAGGAGCGAATACATTCTCAAATGGAACATCATCAGCAGGAGCAAAAGGATTCACGTCAAAAGAATTGTCGTCTGCAGAACCTTGCTGTACCGAAGAAGATTGAATATTTGATGATGAGGGCGATTGACTGGCAGAAGGTGCATCTTGACTGATTGAGACAGATACAGATGGACCTTCTGAGTTTTGTGGAATTTGAGCATCAGCAACAGGAGGTACAGGTGGAGCTTCTGTTGTAGTATTAACCGTTGGTGGCTCAAAGTATTCGTCAAACATCGGATCAAATAACTTCTTCAACTCTTCACTGGTGGGAGGTACATAAGGAACTGCAGGCGTGGGATTCTGTACAAGACCTGAATTAATTGGTCTAGGTGTCAATAGATTAGGTGCGGGTCCAGAACTGGTTTATCCAGGATTTTTCGGGTTCTTTTGTTGTAGATTCTATATCCCTTGCGATCTGGTGCATACCCAATGAAGAAACCTACGTCTGCTTTAGCCTTTAGCTTTCCCAAATCTTGACCTTCATTTGTCGGATAGCACAGAGCACCGAACACTCGAAGAAAGGAAAGATCTGGTTTCTTGCCATGTATCAGCTCGTAAGGAGTTTTGTTGTGAAGAGTATGTATCAAGGAACGGTTTTGGGTGTAACACTCAGTAGCAATTGCTTCTGCCCAAAGAAACATCGGAGCCTTAGAATATATTAGCATAGTTCTTGCAGCTTCCACTAGGGTACGATTTCGTCTTTCAACAATGCCGTTCTGCTGAGGAGTGCGTGCAACACTTTTCTGAGGAGTTATGCCAATACTTTCATAAAATTGACTGAGTTGTTGGTTAACAAACTCAGTTCCATTGTCTGTCCTGATGATTCTGACAGTTTTGTTCAGCCTTACTTGTAACTGCTTGATTAGTTTGATGATAACCTCTGGAGTTTCATCCTTGGTTCTCAAAAACTTTACCCATGTAAACCGAGAGTAGTCGTCGACCACCACAAGAACATATTTCTTTCCATTGATACTCTGCACTCTCATTGGTCCGCATAGATCCATGTGAAGGGTGTGAAGAACTTCCAAGATGGTATTGACAGTTTTGGGTTTGTGATTATGCTTCTTGCTTTTGCCCAGTTGACATGCAGAACAAAGATGATCTTTCTCAAACTTTAATCTGGGCATGCCTCGTACAAGATCCTTGCGAGAAAGGTCATTTACAGTGCCGAAGATTTAGTCTTTGAGGCCTTTGAAAGCAAGCAAAGAGGAGAGGACCTCATCATTTCTTCAATTGAGATGGTATATAAGTTGGTGCCACGACTGCCTTTGAGAAGATCAACACCATCCAACTCTCTGACGAAACATGTGTGTTTTCTGAATGCAACTTCAAGATCAGAGTCACAAAATTGACCAACAGAAAACAAGTTATGCCCTAATCCTTCCACGTAGTATACCCTGGAAATTACACTGTCACCAAACACATAATCTCCATAACCCATAATTGCCCCAAAATGGCCGTTCCCGAATCTAACTATCCCGATAAATGTTTTCACGAAATTCTTGAGCCGTGGACGATCCCCAGTCATATGTTTTGAGCAGCCTATGTCCAAATACCAAAGGACGATTTGTACGACCTGCATTTGAAAACAGACAACGATGGATAACTGAAAAATGTGGATCCCCAAGTACAGCTGGGGTCCGTTTGGTTAGCACACACAAATTCTGGAACTACAGGATTCACAGATGCTACTGCATTTACAGTGGAAACTACACAAGAAGCTGCAGTTAACCTATTTGCAGGGCATTGTGTCACTAAAGGCAAAATTTGAACAGTTGGCTTCCATTCCTTAACCTTCACTATTTTATGATTATTCAATCTGGTTAAAGGGCACTGATCTCCAAAAGTGAATTTCCTTCCAGTGGGTCTCCATTGATACCCGATATTAGCAAACGTTTTTCCTGTTGCTTTCCAAATTTGCTTACTTATTTCAGTTTTCCTAACTTTCTTAACTTGGGATAGTACAGGAGACATAAAAAATGACACAACACAATCATCATGATTACCAGAAATTAAACATTCGTTACATGTTTTACAGACAGCATTAGAATTCGAATTAATTACAGTACTTTTAATACTAGAATCAACACGATTCATTCCATCCATTGCAAACTTATTGTTCCTAGGTTGGACTTCTACTTTCTTCTCGTGACCACTTTTAGCCAGCGCAGTCCTATCTTTCATTGCATTACCTCTAGGCTTTGACCCGCTAGCTTTGGTGTCACAGTTTACTTCTGTAAAAGTAATGATGGGAACATTAGTTTGTTTTACTATCATTTGTTTTTCTTATTTTGATGTGCTGGCTTCAGATATTCTCAGTGGTGGATCAAAGGTTACATGCTTGTTCTTAGTCGTAGAGGTTGATGCAACAAATCTATCTCTTTTGCTATCAATCTTAAGGCCTGTGCCAATGACATATTCTAGAAGTTCCTGAGACCGTTTAGCACGGAAGCATGCATCCACAACTGCACTATCAAGTGGTTTTTCTATCCTATCCTCTTCTGCGATCTCACGAAGGGTATCAAGGCTATCCTTAAGGTGATTGAGATATACTTGATGGGCAGACCTATTGTTCCCAAGGGGATATGGAATAGGCACAACATCAACAGCATACTTACTACCAGCAGAAACCTTTGGAACAACATTATCACAAGTGATAATTGGCATTTTCCCTTTCACCTGAGTCTTAAGATTCACGATTTCATTTAACAAAGAAGTTATCTTTTCATTGTGACAGTTTCGTGTGACTTTAATTGAGTCATATAACTCTTTGTAATGCTGTTTGACTTTTGAATTTTCAGCTCGAAAACACTCATTTTCATAGTGTAACTTATTGATGATGTTTTGATAGTGAAAATTCTGAGAATCTAAAGATGATGGTTTATTGGTGCCAATTGGATCACTCTTATTTGACTTTAATTGGGCAATTTGAGCCCTCAATTGTCGAATCGTGTTAGTGTGAGCTTGAATTTTTTCATCACGTTTGCTCAATTCAAAATATGTATCAAATTCAGGAGCATCCAAAGATGTCTTGGCATTTGATATTTTACATCTTTCTTCTAAGTGTTGATATTTTAATTGTAAATTAAGATGATCAACCTCTAGTTTTGAAAAACGCTTGACCATGTTATCATGGTCATCATTTTGAATTTTCTCTTGCAATTTCAAATTCTCCCCCTCAAGCTCAACAACACGATTCTGGGTAACATTCAATGCAATAGAGCACTCATGAAATTGACAGGCAGTTAATGCAGAATCAGTAGCAGTATAAAATATATCCTATGCAATACATCTAGCAATCAGATTCTCATTGGTGATGAGAATGTTCTTTCTCTCAATCTCACGGCTCTTAAGTTCTATCGCATTTTGGGCTACCTCATTTTCCATATCTTTAAACACTATTTTCATCTGATTGACTTCAGTTTTAAGGGTTTGTTGCATCCCTTCAAAGTATTCTTTGAGTAGTTTAAAGAATGGAATGACCTCAGTCAAGTAACACCTTTTTGTTTGTTCAAAACCCCTTTCCCCCTCAGTAATTCCAGTTGGTGTAATTCTCTTCTTACATGTTTTATCAAAATCAGCAAATAGTTGACAAAGTACATATATGCTAATTAGAGTTTTACATTGTGTAGGAAGAGTTAAAGGAACCAAATGCTGTGTATTGGGAGGATACACCGTTGCAGCTGCAATTTTCCTAAGGAGTGGAGTTTTGGCTTCAAGCTCATCAGATTTTCTCTTTTCTATATCTAAAGACCAAAATATTTGTTCAGTAGTTAACTTCGTTTGTGGTGCAAACACAGTCAATCGATTCTCCTTATAGTAATCATGGGGTTTGACTATGATTCGATTGGCTATGCATTTGGGATTCTTCATTTTTTCATTCATTCTTTCTCTATTTCTCACTTCTATCTCATTACTCTCTTCTAATGATGAAACATCAGGAAGGGCATGACCAGGCATAATCATCACATTTGCATCATATAAGGCAGGTTGGGCTACTTTAGCATTCCTAAGGAGAGCTAATTTAGGTTCACCTACATTACTTTCACTATGCTTATCACATAACTTTTTGTGCTTTTGAATCATTTGAGCAGTTTGTCTGGTTTGGTCTTGTGTGTACAGTTTGTGTTGATCCCAGTTGAGCTAACGATCTTGTTAATTATCTTAGATAGAGATCTAAGACAATAGGTATAGAAACTGTTCTTGAATGATTATCAAGTATTATGCGGAATCTAATACTTAATCTTAAGAAGAATTATTAATGAACACAAACGAATTCTCAATAAACACTTTAATATATTAATACGGTTACTCAAAAGTAACAGGGTTACAAGAAACCTTGAAGTGATTCGAATACGCCTACAATACGTACTAATCTATAACCCTAGATCCTCTTTTTATAGACTTAAGGAGTCCTAGTCGGTTATAATGACTTTCTATACAAGATAATATCTATTCGTATCTATTCCATAATTATCTAACATACTATACATCATTATCCAATAAGCAGCAGTATAATAACTCTAGCAGTAGAATCTTCGATGCCTAGCAGTAGTATCATACTTAGCTTATTTCCTTGATCTTCTCAGAAACTCCAGTAGTAGAATGAATACACTAGCAGTAGAATGATTTAGCCTAGCAGCAGAATCATACTTAGTGTATTTTCCATTTAGTTCAATGAGCAGCATTATCAAAACTAAGCAGCAGCATCTTAAATCCCAACAATCCTCTCCTAAACTTGATATTTTCTTCCAAAATCATCAAGTTTCTTTTAAGCATAGATAAACACCAAGAGGATGCTTCCAAACACTACTTCTTCTTCTTTCTTCCAAAATTCTGCCCATAGAGTTTTCTTTGCATCATTCTGATCAGATCAACTACTATTTGACTCCATCCATTAACAAGAAGTTTAATATCTCCTTCAATCATCATCTTAAGTGTAGATATAGCCAGAGGATAATCCTTTTCAACTAGCATGTACATTTGAAGTCGTCCCTGCAATGCTACTTCATGAACTCCACATGATTCATAGAATCTCCAAAGATTAATCTTAGTACATCTACCCTGTTCCATCCACACTCTATTTTCTCTATCAACTTCAAACATGATCTTCAGGTCTCCTCAGAGTACTCTATCAATTTCATCTTGTGGTCTATTTTCACCATAGTTGTTCTTGACTAAGCCCCACAAGTTTATCAAATCCTCTCTATCAATATTTCTAAGCATCAGAGAAAATGAATTAAATCTTTGAAGTCTTCCACCAACTCTGTAGATCTCATACCAAGGAATTTTCTTTTCATAGCCAACCTTCCATCCAGTAATAGGATTTTTTGCACTTAAAGGAGCAGTGTCAACAAACGTATCATCATCAGACTCTACAATTTGAGTCATTAGTTGTAACTCAATTGTCTTCTTGTAGAATTCCTCTGATTGCCTTTTCTTCTTTGTTCCTTCACTCTTAGATTCAGAACTTTCTATGACAACTTTTCTCTTTTTCCTCCTAGCTTTCATCTTTAAAACTCTGCCACTTCTCTTTTTACCAATACTAGGACCTTATTTCTCTTCTTCTTTTACAACTTTTTCTTTCACTTCTTTTACTTTTTGCACATTTTCTTTTTCTTTCTCAACTCCAACCTCAGTTTCAAGTTCAAATTCCTTCACCTTCTGAAATCTCTTTTCAATCATTTCTTTGTCAACTTCAGATCCCATAGGCATAAAATTTTCAAACTCTCTTTTAGCACTTTCAAACATCTTTTGAATTTCCTCATCAGAATGATGTTTCAACTGCACAAGCTTCCATCCCTTCATATTTTTCAAGTAATGCTCTTGAAAATTTCTTACTTGCTTGACAGTTGGAGGTCTAAGTTGCTTTTTATTCTTTTTTGCAGCTAGATACTTTTTCTTCTGTTCTGCTTTAAATTTATTGAACCATGAATCCATTCCTTCTTCAGTAAAAGTATCTTGTATCTCCTCCTTGACTTGTTTTAACAATTCCATATCAGCTTTACACCTTGCTCTTTCCTCATCCCAAGCATCAAGCACATCCTTAGTCTTTGCTTCTTCCTCAGCAAATTGTCTTTGTCTTTTAAGCTCTTCTTCCTCATACTGATTAGCCAACCTCTGTGCAGCTTCTTTATCATGTCTTTCTTGAAGGTGTTTTGGCCAAAATTCAAAACGAACATCTTCAGGATAACGTTCAGGCTCATCAACCATCTTACCTTTTCCTTTTCTAGTATAGGTGTGAGAATGAGTAGGCTTTTTGCTTGGAATAGGTTCCCTGACTGTAACTCCTTTCACAGGAACTCTTGGAGGTGGAGGTGGTGGAGTTGTTTGTTTTGATGTTGATTGAGGTTGTGGTTGTGATTGAGTTTGAAGTTGTTCTGGTTGTGATTGTTGTTGTGGTTGTTCCTCTATTTGTGATTGTGATTGCTATTATGGTTGTGGTTTTGGTTTAGGTGATTGTGATGATTTAGCAGCCTTAAGATGTAGCATCACCTGAGCCAAGCTAACATCATCATCTTCCAACTCCTCAGCAGTAGAAACTTGCTCTGGCTCAGCAGTAGCTTGAGTATCCTTAGTAGCAGAATACCCTGAACCAGCAACAGAATCTCTCTTAGCCACATTTTCAACACCATCAGCAACAGATTCAACTTAAACACCAGCAGCATCTTGGTTTCCATTATCAATCACAGCTTCATTACCATCTTTACCCTTAACCACAAAATCATTCTAACCAGATTCCATATCCATATCAACATTTTCATCATTGATCTTCTCAACCTCCCCTGAAGCCATGTCTGCATTCCTCCCGTGTTTGGGAGCATCCTCCCCTAAACTTGGTTTGGAATCATCCACCTTGAACTTTGATCTTTTAAACTGAGAAGTCCTTGATCTTTGAACACCCTCTAGATGCCTAATCCTTTGCTTTAACCTCTTGATTTCTGCATCTTGAGATGTTTGAGAAGTTTTCATCACTTTCAACTCTTGCTTGAGATCAAGAACTTCATTTGACAATATTGTACATTTTTCCATCAATTCTTTTATGAGTTTCATACTATCCTCACCACTTCGGTCTGTGTCACCTGACCCGAGAGGTGGATCACTGGATTTGACATTTTGTACATTTTGGGATGCCAACAATTCATCAGTTTCAATTCTAGTCTCATCACTTCGGCCTGTGTGACCTGGCCTGAGAGGTGAATCATTGACATTGTCATTGTGTACAAATTCATCCATCAATTCATGTGTTTCAGGTCTGCCCTCATCACTTCGGGATGTGTTACCTTCCCTGAGAGGTGAATCAATGAGCCTAAACTCAGTATCAGACCTAGTCTGATCAGCTGAGCCCCCTTGTTTGCCATTTGTCTGGGGTTTCCATCCTCTGTGTCTGGTTCATGAGAACCTTCAACAGTGGATGTTGCCATGGTTGAGGTCTTAGCTATGTTAACACTTTCCTGCCTAGTTACTAAACCAAAAGCAGTAGTGTTAGCCTCTCCCATCATGTCATCTCCATCACCTATGACAACCTCATCTGCTTCCATCCTAACACTGGTCTGAGGTAACTCATTGTCCTTTTTTGGTGAAATCCTAGGGGATTGGGTCTTTTGGGGTTGTTCAAATGAGTGTTCAGAATTGGGTGTGTGATGGGTAGCTGTTGGGATGTCAGCACCTTCACCCTGAGAAGCAGCCAATTGTAACATATATGGGAACAATGGAGTAATTGTCCCAGAAAAACCAGTTCCATTCTTTTTCAAATAAGAAAATAATTTCCTTTTAAGCTCAGGACTATCATGTGTCCTTGTATGTACCTTAGGTTCTGATAATTGATTATTTATGATTAATTGCAAAAACCTTGGGTAAACATAAATTTTTTCGAGAAATATTCCGATAAAAAATTAAAGGGTTGTCCTGTGGCCAGACAAATCAAAGTAGATGCTTGAGTTGTGCTGAACTCATTCCACCCTGTAGTTTTAGGACTTAAACAATGGAGAAGGGTGTGAAGAAGAAATTTCCATTGTGGGCAGAGAAGACCTTTGAAAAACTTTAAACCATTATTTTTCTTCTCATACCCCATATTTTCAAGTTCTTGAAAAATAATAGAATTCGAAAGGCAAGTTATTTCTTCATCATCTGAAAAATGAAGTGCTTCTCTTACAGATGACTTAGAGATAACTATTCTTTGTTCATCTATCACAACTCTCAAATATTCTTCCCCATTTTTAGTTTTGGCCTTAACAGTAGACCAGAACTATTTCATGTGGGAAATGTATATAGTGGGATTTGCTGTTAATGCATACCTTAAATGAGTAGCATTAAGAAAGTCAATAACTTCATCAAAACCATCAGCTTCTGGGACCTTTTGAAGAAACGCCACTTGATTGTGATTATCGGAGAAGTCTCTTGCTGCCATTGTAAAATTAGGGTTTTGATTTTGGGGATTTTTTATCAGATGTTAAAAAGATGTGTTAGGGTTTGAATTAAAGTGAATTTTGGGCGCACAAAGGTAATTGTTAGATCGAATTGGGTTTTTATACCGTTTGGATCTATTTAGGGTTTTATTCGCGGCAAGTTACAAAATAGTCCCTTTACTTTCAAACCAAGCAGTAGAATCCCAATAGTTTCAGCTTGAGCAGCAGAACCTTCAGCACCAGAAAGTTTTGCCTAGCAGCAGAAACTTTTGATGTTAGCAGTAGATTATCTGCAGACTTTTTCTAACACCTTTTTCTCATCAAATCATCATTCCTCATTGACTTATCCTGCAAAAGATTAGTCCAAAACTATAAAAACACAAGAAACAAGATACCACAATAATCCCAAGTCATAGTGATACATAGCAGTTGAATAAACAACTAGCAGCAGGCAAAATACAAACAGAGCAAGCAATAGAAACAACTAATTTGATTAATAACAGTACAAATCCTTACAAACTAACACAAAAACACACAGAGATAAGATTTTTCAAAGATTGATCATTCCTATACTAGCAATTAAAAATTGAAATCTACTCACATCAAAACCTTTAGTAAGTAAATCTGCAACATTGTTGTCAGTATGGATTTTAACTATTTGAATTAGCTTTTTCTCATAAGAATCTCTGATAAAGTGATGTCTTATCTCAATATGTTTTGTTTTTGAATGAAAAACAGGATTTTTAATAATACACATTGTACTGTTATTATCAATGTAAATTTTGGTGTTCATAGAGTTGTACCCATAATCCAACAATTGATTCTGAATCCAGAGCACTTGTCCACAGCAACTAGAAGCAGCCACATACTCAGCTTCATTTGTTGAATTAGCCACCACAGTCTGTTTCTTGCATTGCCAAGAGATCAACCTATGTCCAAGAAATTGACAGCCTCCAGAAGTTGACTTCCTATCCAAACTTGCTCCAGCATAATCACTATCTGAGTATGCCACCAAATCAAAAGGTGAATCCTTAGGATACCAAAGGCCCAACCTGGGTTGACTCCTTAAGTACCTAAAAATCCTCTTCACAGCATTCAAGTGAGAAACTTTGGGGTTCACTTGAAATCTGGCACAAGCACACACAGCAAACATAATGTCTGGCCTTGAAGCAGTTAGATACATCAAAGATCCAATCATAGATCTATAAAAATTCACATCAACCTCTTCCCCATCTTCATCCTTGAGTAAAGGCTTGTTGGTCTCCATTGTTGTCTTAGCTAGCTTCACATCAGAAAAACCAAATTTCTTCAAAATATCAGCCACATACTTGTCTTGGCTGATGAAAATCCCCTCTTTTTTCTGCTTAACTTGAAGCCCTAGAAAGAAAGTGAGTTCCCCTAGAGAACTCATCTGAAATCTGCTATGCATGATCTTCTCAAATTCCTTACATAACACCTTGTTTGTAGACCCAAAAATGATATCATCTACATATACTTGAACAAGTAGGATATCCTTTTTGTCTTTCTTGATGAACAGAGTCTTGTCAATGGTTCCCCTACTAAAACCATTGGTTAACAAATACTTAGACAAGGTGTCATACCAAGCTCTAGGAGCTCGATGTAAACCATACAGTGCTTTATCCACCTTATAAACCTTATCAGGATAATTAGGGTCTTCAAAACCAGGTGGTTGCATCACATAAACTTCTTCATCAATCTTTCCATATAAGAAAGCACTTTTCACATCCATCTGATACACAGTGAAGTTTCTGAATGAAGCAAATGCCAAGAATAGTCTGATAGCCTCTACCCTTGCTACAGGTACAAATACTTCATCATAGTCAATGCCCTCTTCCTGTGTGTATCCTTGAGCCACCAATCTAGCTTTGTTTCTGATCACTATTCCTCTTTCATCTCTTTTGCATCTGAACACCCATTTAGTACCAATTGCCTTTTTCCCTGAAGGCAAATCAACCAATGTCCAGACTTCTTGAAGCTTGAACTGCAATAACTCCTCTTGCATAGCTTCAACCCAACTTTCATCTTTTAATGCTGTGTAGGCATTCTTGGGTTCCACTTGTGACAAGAAACAAGCAAACATACAATTATGCAAATCCTTGTGGCTATTTCTCTGATGAAGAGATTGAGCAAATAACCCTTGATCAAACAAATCTCTGAAACCTTTTGTTTTACTCCTTGTTTGAACAGCAGAATGAACATCTCCAATAATTTGCTCATTTGGATGATTTTTGTGTATTCTGGTGGTTGGAATAGGACTGACTGGAATTGCATTCTCCATCTTGTTTAGGTCAGCCTCTACACCAAACCCATCCAAAACCTCATCATCAGTGTCTTCATAAACATGAACTAATCCAGGCATATCAGGATCATCTGGATAGTTAACATCATCAAAAGATATTCCATCTATGTCAGCAGTAGAAAATCTTGGTGCAGCAGTAAGATCAAAAGGCTTAGCAGTAGATTCTTTTGGCTTAGCAGCAGAATTAGAATTACTACTGCTAGACTTGTTCTGCACTTCATCAGCAACTTGTGGTTGTTCATTCACCACCTTTTCAGCATTAAGAGGTCTATCCCCACCTTCTACATCTTTGTGAACAACATCATCTTGTGAACTCTTGCCCACTTTCTTTTTGGGTGTGAAAAGTTGATCAAGCTTCCACTTCTCAATTAAGAAAAATTCCTTTGCAGATTCATTGGCCTTGTCTTGTGTACCTGCATTGGAATTATCTTGTGTTCCTGCAGACATGTTAGTTGTACCTGCATTTACTGGCACATAATTCATACTTTTGATTAATGAATCTATGTCAAACAGCCATTCAGGTCCACTTCCAGCAATACTAGGTGTGGTTTCACTAAACCTAACATGTAAATTTTCTTCCACATGCCTAGTTCTTTGATTGAATACCCTAAAAGCCTTACTATTAGTGGAGTATCCAACAAAGAAACCTTGGTCCGCCTTCTCATCAAATTTGCCTAGGTTATCAATTATATTTAAGATAGTAACAGGACACCCAAATGGTTTCAAGAAATCTATCATAGGTTTCCTACCATGCAACAATTCATAAGGGGTCTTGTTATGAGGCTTCACTACCTTACTCCTATTTTGCACAAAGCAAGCAGTATTAACTGCTTCAGCCCAAAAAGTAGTGGGTAATTTTGACTCAGACAGCATAGTCCTAGCAGCATCAATTAATGTCCTATTTCTCCTCTCAGCAACACCATTTTGTTGAGGAGTTCTAGCCATACTAAACTGTCTTAAAATACCCTTTTCAACACAGAACTGATTCATCACATTATTCTTAAATTCAGTTCCATTGTCACATTTGATTACCTTAACTTTGTGATTAACTAGGTTTTCTACTCTTGTTATGAAAGCCTTAAGGATACCAGAAGTCTCATCCTTAGTTGCTAGAAAGAAAACCCAAGTAAACCTACTATAGTCATCAGTGACAACTAGGCAATACATTTTCTTATTCAAGCTTTTCACAAAAGTTGGCCCAAAAAGATCCATATGCAACATATATAAGGGCTCAGAAATAGAGTTCACCACTTTGGACTTACAAGAAGCTCTATGTTGCTTTCCCATCTGACAAGCAACACAGGTTTCAGGTTTTTCAAAAACTTTTGAGGGTAAACCTCTGACAAGGTTTCCCTTAACCAATTTGTTTATAGTTTTGAAATTCAAATGGCCAAGCCTTCTATGCCAAAGTTTGGATTCATCAATTGTGGCCTTGGCAAACAGACAAGTTAAATCTCTTTGGGGAATTGTATTCTTTATGTCCAAACTGTATATATTTTCTGTTCTAGGGACTCTAAGTAGCACTGATTTATCATCAGGCAACTTATAGTCAGGAGATAAGACAAGACACTCAGTGTCTGTAAAAAGAACAAAATTCTTTTTGTCACACATTTGTGAGACACTAAAAAGATTAAACTTAAGTCCATTTACCAAGTACACTTTTTCAAAATCCAAATTGCCTGTTCTAATAGTACCTTTACCAACAATTTTCCCACCTTTGGGATCATTACCAAAAGCAACATAGCCACCATCCATTGCTTCAAAATCATCAAGGTTGACATTGTCTCCAGTCATATGGCTAGAGCATCCTGTTGGGAACACGTATCAGATTATTGAAGTATCGATCATGTTTTGCATTAGGTTGCTTTGGTCTTTAAGTTAGTTTGATTCTACAGCCTGTGTAGAAGGCCCATAGGCTGTGGGCTTTTATTTATTTGTTTTATTTTGTTATTGGGCTGCACCTCATTCTTATCATTTCCATTTAGGGCTAAGCCCATTCCATCTCTTGTACACTATAAATACTCTTCCTATTGAAAGGGAAGAGTTGTTGGTTAATTGCATAATCAAAGTTTATCATTCTTGAGTTTAACCCACAATTCTTTCTCTCTAAATCCTCCTAGTAACTTGTGTGATAAAATCGAGACCCAACAAGTGGCATCAGAGACAAACAAGGATTCAAGAATTTTTTTTGGTTCGTTACTGTTCACCCGTGTTTTTCCAAGTTAGGAAAAGTTGAAAATTTTCCGAGTTAGGAAAGTTTTCAATAGTCCCGAGTAACTTGTTATTTTTCGAGTTAGGAAAAGTTGAAAATTTTCCGAGTTAGGAAAGTTTTCAAAAGTCCCGAGTAACTTGATATTTTCCGAGTTAGGAAAATTTTTCAAACGGCCCAAGTAATTGCCATTTTTTCCGAATTAGGAAAATACAGGAAACTTTCCGAGTTAGGAATACTTTCCACTGTCCCGAACTATCATAAAATTTCCGAGCTAGGAAATTGTCCCGAGATAACAATAATTCTAACTCATCTTTTTCGAGTAAGGAATTGTCGAGTTATAGAATTATCGAGCAAGAAAGTTTCCGAGTTAGGAAAGAATTCCGAGTTAGCTTTGTAATTTCCAAGTTTGGAAGAAACACTATTTCTTAGTGAGATTTAATATTTTCGAGTTAGGAAAATCGTGAATCTTCCAAGTTTAGAAAATTTCAAAAAATTCCGAGTTAGGAATATTTATATATCTTCCGAGTAAGGAACTATATTTATATATCTTTCGTGTAAGGAACTATATTTATATTACTTCCGAGTAAGAAACTATATTATTTCTTCCGAGTAAGGGATTTTTCTCAAATTTTCGAGCAAGGAACATTCTAAAGTTTTCCGAGTAAGGAAAAGTTTTATCTTCCAAAGTTAGTGTGATTTCTTCCGAGTAAGGCAGTCACCGAGCTAAAGGAAATTATTTCCGAGTTAGGAAACAAAGAGTGAACAAATGAACACAAATCTTATTTCCTTGGAACGATCCAAAATCCACAGGTTACAACGAGATGTCTCAACCACCATACAACTACTACTTTCAAAATCAGCAACAACAGTATCAACAGCAACAACCACAACAACAACAATATCCTCAACCACAGTACCAACGACAACAAGCTTTCACACAACAACACCAGTTTTTCCCCCAACAACCAGTTCCTCAACAAGTTCCACAACAGCCGATGCAGAATTACCAGCAACTACCTCAAAAGCAGCCTCACTGGTTTGAAAAAATGTGCGAGGCTATAAGCAGTCAACAGTCCTGACACGAGGCCGGATCTCTCGACACCCCACCTATGCTTACTCCAGGTAACTAAGTGCAATGGTCGAGTCGTTTCCTTCGGTTTATCGAGCAGAACAAGTCCCATGGTAAGTTCATGAAAAAGGTCATCAAGGAAGGACCATACCCACACCCTACAATCACGGTTGCAGGTGATGCTAATGCCATTCCTCCAAGAGCGGCAACCACTACCCCTGTTCCTGTTGCTCAGATGACCACAGAACAGGTACAACAGCAAGAAGCTAACGAATTGGCAATGTCTTATATACTTCAAGGGATTCCAAATCCTATCTTCTGAAGCATTGATGCTCAAAAGACAGCCAAGGATATGTGGGAACATGTACAACTTCTTATGGAAGGTACTGAGTTAAATCAGGAGGACATGGAATCTAAACTGTACATGGAATATACCAATTTCATGATTGAACAAGGGGAATCGTTGGAGTCATACTACCACAGGTTCACAAATATCGTCAACGACTTGGATCGTCACAACATCAAACTACCCAGGATTGCAGTGAACTCTAAGTTTCTGGGGTGTCTCAGACCAGATTGGAAAAAGTACGTGACATTTTTTCGACAAGCCAAAAGGATAAACGAAGTTACTTATGGGTTATTGTATGATTACCTTGAAACAAACACCCCAAACTCACTTGCCTTGATGGCTCAGTCTCATTTAGCTCCACAACCACCACAGAGTTTTGTCCAACCACCACCAGGTCAAAGTTTTCCCCAACCACAGCATCCGACAAATCCTCCCTCACAACCACATCTAATCAACTCGTTCCATACGGAGGTTCATCACAACAAATGGTTCCATATGAAAATACCGATGCTAACAGTGATGACGACGACGCGTTCAAGTCATTGAACAAAGGATTTATTTTGATTGCCAAAGCTTTCAGCAAGTTCTCAAACAAATCCAACAACCGTCTAAGGTCTTCTTCCAACACCAGAAATCAGGCAGTTGTTCAGGATGGTCGAGTTCAGGTACAAAACCGAGCTTCAGGGAGATCTGGATCGGATAGCTACATGAGTAATTCAGGTGGACAGAGGTTCAATTCCACTGGAAGTAATAGGACACAAGTTGTTGACACAGGGAATTCTGGTATTGGAAACATCGGGATCAAATGCTACAACTACGGGGGAAAGGGTCACGTAGCCAATGCATGCCCCAAGCCATGAATAAGGGGGAGTGCATATCACAAGGAAGCTCTACTTCTAGCCCTCAAAGATGAACGTGGAGGCACTCTCACTGAAAAGGAGCAAAGCTTCATGGTGAATGCTTACTCAGATGACGATATGGAGGACCTGGAAGCAGATGTGATGCTAATGGCTAATATACAGGAAGTAAACATGGGTGAAACAGGCCCGGTCTATGATACCGATGGCTTGTCTCAGGTACCAAATCCAAAATGTCTAATTGATGAAATTGTGTCACCCTTTGCATCTGCTTCAACCGAAGACAATCTTGGACAAATTGATTCATCCTTATCCTTTGAAGTCGATGATCAAATAAATTCCGTTGTTACATTTGATGATGATCAAATTAACCCCGTTGTTTCATTTGATGGTCCTCTTTCTGATGATGATAATGAACAATTTGAACAAGAAAATCTTTTGCCTGACTCAGAGCTCATGACCTTATTGCTGACCACCAAGACACAGTTAGATGCTCATAAATCCCAAATTGATAATTGTAATGAAATAAACAGAAATCTAAAAGCAAAAGTCGCATTATTAACTAAGGATAATGAGTGCTACAAGCAACAACTTTCAAATTTTGAAAACCAAGTAAAACGTGAGAAAAGCTTTGAGTCTGCATTCCAAGAGTCATATGTGCAGGTAAAAAATTTAGAACATCAAGTTTGTGAATTGACAATTTCCAAGAATGAAATAACTTTACAAAAGAACGAGAAATATTTGACTTTCAAAAACAAGTTGACATTCTGCACTCTGAACTTAATCAAACAAAAACAGAGCTGTCTACTTGTCAAAATGATTTTTATGAACACCGAGAAAGTTCAAGGAAATGGGTTGATTCATATATTGAGGACATTCTTGTCTTGGAATCCAAACTTATAGAATTTCAGAACGTTGTGTATAAAACTGGCAAATCAATAACCACCATCCAAAAGCTAATAGTGAAACCAAGTTCAAAAGGATATGGGTTTCCTATTGGCAGTGATAAACCATGTTTTCTACATAAAGCAATCACAGAAAATCCAAAGTTATATAGTGCTGAACATTTGCTTGATGATTCTGTTGTGCGTGTTGTTGTTTATACCAGTGAGGAGGAAATAGAATAGGCGGAGGAAACTCGATCTAAAATGAGTCAAAACCCTTATCACAAACCATATGATTATTTTCAAGTACCCCATATTAGCGAAACCTTCGTCCCGCAAAAATCACAACCATCATGGTTTATTGAACCAGATACATTTCCTGAAGTAGTCCCTGTAACCAATCAGGCACAAGTAAATATCTCTTCGCAAAATCCAGGTGTCGTTTCTTCTACACCAAAACCATGTCGTGTCCTCCGATATTTTAATACCTTTTTGGAGGACATAAAATTTTTGGAAGACGCAATTGAACGAAATTCAGAAATAACAGTCTCTACTTTTCTTTCTCCTTATGAAAAGGAAAAGAGAGAGGTTTTTCAACAACAATTTTTACCACACGTTCAGCACCTGAGACTTTGTGCTACACATTGGGAGCAGGAACTGAATTTGGATATTCTATCAATGATGAGCATTTTCAAAGCAAAAGATGACAAAATCTTGTAACTAAAATTTCAGAAGAAAAATTTGGAAAAAGAAGTTGATCGACTTTTGGAAGCTATTCTATGTTCTGATGTTGTTTCTGTGATTATGAATTCTATTTTTGTGGATTGTAATGATATGATTGTTGATGCTCATTCTGTTGATATTAAGTTGTTGAAATTAGAGATAGAGAATTTGAGACAAGAAAATGAGAGACTTAAACAAGTCAATGGTGATGTGAAAAGCGATTTTTCAAAAGAAGTTTACAAATTCAACAAGAGGTTGCATTGGTGTCAAACTCAGAGTCTCGCCTTTGAGTTAAAATTACAACACCAAATCACATCTCTGTCCTTTCAAAATAGTCATGCTTCTGATAATCTGACTGAGAAAGAAAATGTTGTTTTAAAACAAGAAATTTCCAAATATGAAAAGGACATCGATAAAGTTTGTGAAAACTGAAATAACCTTCTTCAATTAAATCGTGAATTGGATTCTAAAATTCAACAACAGAAACACATCATCATTGAATTGAGAGAGAAAATGAATATATGTGAAAAAAGGAAAAATGCAAACAAAAATGTGATTAAGATAGGAATGTATAAAGTCGATAAGATACCTAAGAAAGCATCTTCCCAGACCACTAATATGAATGCTTCCACTTCTACAGGACTAGGCACCTCTAAGGTTAGCAGATCCAAGGCTCCCGTGAAGAATAGTGTTTGGAAACCTAAGAGCAGCTCCCCTAAGGACCAAGAAGTAGAATTTCACACTAGGACTTTGAATAAAAAGCAAGTTATATCTAGAGTAGAATCAAGTGTTAAAACGTGTAATTCTAATTCTGATGTAACGAATGCTGATACTTTGAATGTTTCGAATAATGGTCATATTGATGCTTATTGTGTGTTTTGTCGTACGAGTGTTTTATCTGGTAATCATAAAAGTTGTGTTGCTAAAACCCTTTTGTCTCGTAAGAAGAAACGTACTACTGGCATTTCCTCTAGGCCTTCTACCGCTGCCAATTCAATCTTAGGGAAACCACCAAAAGTAGTTTCTAAGAATCCCGTTGACAAGACCATAAGCCCTAAAAGAAAAATCCAAACACCTAGTTCCTTTACTAGGAAGAAAGCATAATTTAGTTGGAATTGGCAACGTTGGCTTCAGAATAAACCTAGTTTTACTTGGTTGCCTAAGAAGCTTACTAATTGTGCTACTAACCCAACGGGTTCCACCGTTATTGTCTCTCCATCTGCATTGTCTTTTTGTGATGCAGGTGATACAAATCGTACTCTGGATTGTTGATAGCGGGTGTTCCCGACATATGATAGGCAACCTAAATCTTCTAGTAAACTTTGTCTCAAAGTTTATAGGAACTGTCAGATTCGGGAACGATCACTTTGCCGCTATCATGGGCTATGGTGATTACATCAGCGGGAACATCGAAATAAGCCATGTCTACTACGTTGAAGGCCTTGGACACATCCTCTTCTCCGTAGGACAGTTCTGTGACGGTGTCTTGGAAGTTGCTTTTCGGGAAAAAACCTGCTTTGTTAGAGATCTACACGGTAATGATCTCATGACAGGCAAACGGGAACAAATCTGTACACCATTTCATTATCAGATATGACCGCCTCATCTCCAATATGCTTACTCTCTAAGACACAACCAACTAAAGCATGGTTATGGCATAAGCGCTTGTCTCACTTGAATTTCAAAACAATGACGGAACTTGCACTTCATAAGTTAGTCGACGGTCTTCCTAGATTTCGGTATGCCAAAGATCACCTTTGTCCAGCATGTGAACAAGGCAAAAGCACTCGTGCTCGTTTTCCTCCAAAAACTGAGCACATTATAGATCATGTACTCCAGCTTCTTCATATGGATTTGTGTGGACCAATGAGAGTGCAAACAATCAACGGGAAACGTTACCTTCTCGTAATCGTGGATGACTTCTCTCGATGGACTTAGGTCTACTTTCTTCGCAGCAAAGATCAAGCTCCTTCGATGATCATCACCTTTCTCACCAAAATTCAGGTTCAGATCCGCAACACAGTTCGCATAGTCAGAACTGACAACGGAACCGAATTTAAGAATCACACTCTCCGTGAGTACTTTGAGAAAGTCGGTATTGAACAACAAACATCTATTCCTCGCAGCCCCGAACAGAATGGAGTGGTTGAAAGATGAAACAAAACGTTAGTCAAAGCTACAAGGACGATGTTGATCAACGCTCAATTACCTGATTACCTTTGGGCTGAAGCTGTCTCCACTACATGCTACACCCAAAACCGTTGCATGGTCACCAAAAGACACAACAAAACCCCGTATGAACTTGTTTACAAACGAAAACCGAACATAAATTACTTTCATGTATTTGGGGCCCTCTGTTACCCAAATAATGATCGTGATGACCTAGGAAAGTTGAAAGCCAAAGCGGATATTGGCATTTTTGTTGGCTACTGTGAGAATTCAAAGCGATTTCGCATCTGGAACCGTTGAACCCGACAAATTCAAGAAATGATACACGCTCATTTCGATGAACTCACGGATATTGCTTCTGAGCAAAACAGCTTAGGACCCGATTCTAACCGTCTAAACTTTCCTGATCACTCAGCTGCACCACTATCGGTCAACCGAAAGGACTTGGAAGATCTGTTTGCTCCACTGTTTGATGATTCGTTCATTAGTCGTGCTCCTGATGAATCCACCAGTTCCGCTGCAATACCTGTTCAAGTACAGGCACCTGATACACCAGCAACGTCTACCATAGTTGCTGACGATGCACCACCTACGGAACCATCATCATCAGTCGATCACTCAGCCTCTAATTCCAAGACTGCATCTGAAGATCCACCCTCACCTTCTGAAGTACCCACACAATCAAGTTTTGACGGAGACGCACTTTTCAATCCATTTGCTCCGGCACCCACCTTTCCATATACGGCCGAATCATCTACGAGCAACTTGGATTCGTCAAACATGCACCAAAACTTTCAACACTACCCTTCTACCCACAAGTATACTAAGGATCATCTGTTAGTGAATGTGATTGGTAATCCAGAAAATCCAGTCATGACACGCAAGAAACTCCAAACGGACGGTGAAACCTGCATTTATGCACTCACCGTTTGTCAAACCGAACCGAAAAACATTAAGGAAGCTCTCACTTACGACAATTGGATTGAGTCCATGCAAGAAGAACTCGATCAATTCAAGCGTCTAGAAGTGTGGTAATTGGTGGAAAGACCTACTAGAGTTTACGTTGTCGGGCTCAAATGGATCTGGAAGAACAAGTTGGATGCTGATGGGACAGTTATTCGTAATAAATCTCTCCTGGTAGCTAAAGGATACAGTCAAGAAGAGGGTATCGACTTCGAGGAATCTTTCGCACCAGTGGCAAGAATTGAGGCCGTTCGTATGTTTCTGGCGTATGCAGCTCACAAGAATATCACTGTATATCAGATGGATGTAAAGACGGCGTTTCTGAATGGACAACTCCGGGAAGAAGTGTTCGTCACACAACCAGACGGCTTTGTCGACCCAGAACATCCGAAACATGTTTACAGGCTCAAGAAAGCCCTCTATGGCCTTAAACAAGCCCCGAGGGCATGGTACGATAAATTGTCAGCATTCTTAATTGCTAATCATTTCACTAAAGGTTCTGTTGATCCAACGCTGTTCATACAAAAACACGGGGAGGACATCTTAATTGTTCAAATCTATGTGGACGATATAATTGTTGGTTCAACACATAAGAAATATTTAAACGCTTTCGCTAAGTTAATGAAAAATAACTTTGAGATGTCCATGATGGGTGAACTAAAGTTCTTCTTAGGACTGCAAGTTCATCAATCACCCCGTGGTATTTTTCTAAACCAGGCCAAATATGCATAAGAAATTTTGAAAAAGCATGGCATGTCAAGTAGTGATACCTATAATACACCGATGTCCTCATCATCCCCTAAGCTGGATGTTGATTTACATAGGACACCAACTGACCCTACCAAATACCGTAGTATAATTGGGTCACTCATGTATCTAACAGCCAGCAGACCAGACATAGTCTTTGCCACATATCTATGCTCCCGCTATCAGTCTAGACCAACTGAACGACACCTCTCTGAGGTTAAACGAATCCTTCGATACATAAAGGGAACCATTAACTTGGGGATCTGGCATCCAAAGGATTCTGGATTTGAACTAATTGCTTTTTCAGACGCTGATCATGCAGGATGCTTAGATACAAGGAAAAGTACTTCAGGGGGAGTGCAATTTTTAGGTGACAAACTCGTATCTTGGCAGTCAAAGAAGCAGGATTGTACATCACTGTCATCAACAGAATCCGAATACGTAGCCATGTCGGCATGCTGTGCTCAGGTCATCTGGATGCAGTCATAGCTGATGGATTACGGATACGTGTTCAACAAGATTCCGTTGTACTGCGACTCCAAGAGTGCAATTGCTATTTCGTGCAACATCGTCCAACATTCAAAGTCCAAGCATATCGCTCTTCGATATCACTTCATCAAAGAGCATGTGGAACAGGGTACCGTTGAGCTTTACTTCGGGGGTACAGAATACCAACTGGCTGACTTATTCACCAAAGCCTTGCCTCATGCAAGATTTGTGGGATTAGTTCACCAGATTGGTATGCGATGTTTGACTCCTGAAGATTTGGACAATTTTCTCAAACAAAACTAAGCGAGTCACACATCATGGATACTCTGTAAATATTTTTTCAATTATTAAAAAAAATAAAATAAATAAAAAATAAAAAAAATTCATCATAATGGATAAAATGTGGTATCCCTTCATATCACAAGGGCTTATTATGTCAAGTTTGCTTATAGTTTTTGCACTGTAAGACTTTTAATAAACTAGGATAAAAAGTTAAGGGGTTAAAGTGTCATAAGTGCAAACATCAAAGCCTATATAAGCCTAATGTCTTCATCATTTTTTTCTTTTTCACAATCTCCACAGTTAACACACACATAAAATAAAACCCGCCAAAATAATTAGCCACTCATACGCACGATTTTTTTTTTCTGGAAATCTCATTTGTAAGTGTTAAACAAGCTTAATTATGTGTTGTGATTACTTGTCTGAAATCCTGTATCATCTCTGTGGCCCAATTTCTGATACTCGCGATCTAGGGTTCATAGGATAGATTTAGGGATTTCTTGTTTGTTATGATTCTGTCTAATTGTGTGGTTTCTTGATCATGACAACATGTTAAGGAGTGATCTTTCAATACTTAATTGTCCTGTTTAACCTCATTAGATGCGTATTGAGATTATGTGGATTATTTAGGTCGAATTCATGGCTATGAACAAGTGAGTGTATCTTGTTGTGATTTTATTGGTGCGATATGTTTGATTATGTGTTGTGAGTATGCACCTAAGTTCTCATTACATGATTCTAACAATTGTTCTAAGTCGAAAGATTTTAGGATATAAATGTGCTGTGGAATTTTTTGTATGGGTTATCATGAATTTTTGGGTGTATGATTGTGCTTAGGACAGTGTTTTAAGATGTTAGGTGTTTACTTATTGTTCCTTGAACATGTCCTAGTTACATATGTGGATTATTTGAATGTTACCGCGTAAAGTATAAATGTTGCCGAGCAAATCATGATCTCTCCGAGTTAGGTGCTTGTTCTTGGTTTCTTTGTAAGATTTAATGAACTTTTCGAGTAAGTCTAATTATCTCCGAGCAAGGAATATTAAACTGAGGGACTTAAGTTTTCTATGAAATCTTCCGAGTAACTCAGTTTGTCTCCGAGTAAGGTGATAAATAGACTTTCCGAGTAAAAGACTTTAACTTCTTCCGAGTAACCAACGAAAATCAGATTTTCCGAGTAAACCAAAATCCGAGTTAGGAGGTTTTTGTTTAGTTTCCGAGTAAGGAAAATTGTAGTCTGCTACTTAGACCGGACATTTCCAACTTTGGACAAAATCCTCCGAGCAAGGTTCATTTCCTTCGAGTAAAGGGTTACATTTCCGAGTAACTTTTGTTTTGCAGACTTAGTTAATCTTTTGTGTATAAGTTCAGTACTTAAGTGTTTTTGCTGATGTTTGCTGATATGTGCTGATCTTGCATACATGTTTGCTTGTTTCAACTATGTATGATCATCTGTGCTTGTTTGCATACATCTAAGTGATACATCATTTAACCCGGATTGAGTACATGGACTCTATCACTAACACTAACACTATTCTACACTCTCTTTTGTGTGGTTGTTTGTGTTTGTAATCTACAGGATAGTCATGTCTCAGAATTCCATTGCTAGAAAAGACATGATCCCAGAAGGGGATGAGCGTCAGATTAGCAAGTCCAACTCTAGAGCAGATTTCGATGAGTTGAAATGTCACAAGTCCTATAAGATAATGCTTGAAATACTGAAGAGACACTTCGTCAACCCTGTCATGACTAAGACGGCGAGTGTACCTGAGATTTACATGCATCAGTTCTGGCACAAGTTGTTTGTCAGCAATGACACGAAGACGATGGGAATAACGATTAATGACAAACGAATCAAGTTTGGCGTCGACACTCTTAGGACCATTCTTGATCTTCCTCCACCAGAGTCCACTCCCAATGGAGTTTTCCGCAAAGACCCCACCTTTCAGCAGATTGTTGATAATCTGAAAGCTATTGGCTATGATGCAGACAGTGAGGACCTCACCTCCAGCTCTAAGGTCGACAGTAAGTATATTCCACAACCATGGTTGACACTCTTCACCATCATAAGTCACTGCAACACTGGAAAGGAAATAGGTTTAGAACACCCCAGACTTGAACACCTCAAGTTCTTTCACGTTGTAATTAACATGCACCACGTGGACTTTGCTCGCTATATCTGGACCGATATGATCTATCAGTATGAACAGTTTGCTAAGAAGAAGGCTTACAAAGTTCCATTTCCTCGCTTCACCAAATTGATCATTGCCTATTTCATGGATCAGCATCCAGCAATTGATAGACGACCAAGCAAAGATTATCACATGGAAAGTATGGATCACGTCCTCTCCACTATCAGGATCCATGCTTCTAACACTACCAAACGCGGATTAACGATTCCTCCCAAGCTATTGTCTGATCCGGTCAAGGCAACTGAAGCTTATGACTGGTATGATGAAGCTGAAAAAGCTGGCGAAGTTGGTGTTACAGGTAAGAGAAGTAAGGCGACGAGAGGCAGAGGTCGCGGAAGGGGCAAAACAGTCATTTCTTCCTCCTCGCGTACCAAAAAGATTACTCGTGAAACAAAGAAGAAGATGACTCTTAGAGATGAATCTTCGGAAGAGAAGAGAAGAGAAACATCGATCTGAGAGAGGACGCAGGAAATCGATCTTAAAGTTCACATCCTCACTGGCTAAAGGTGATAAAGATTTGGGCAAAGGCAAGGGTAAAAACATAAAGATAACTGATACATCATATGAGCAACTTGAACCGCCATCGACAAGAGATGAGGAAGAAGAACAGATCCAAAGGGCCACAGAAGAGAGTATAGCCACACACAAAGCTGATAAGAAGAGACACAGGGGGAAGGAACAGGGTGAAGGATCAACTTCACACCCAAGGGATGAATCGGAGTCACAATCTGAGGAGAACTCGGAGGCTACACATAGTCAGATAGCTGGTAGTTCAGAAACTGAGTCTGAGCATCAGTCCAAATCTGATCACAGTGACCACACAGATTCAGAGTCGGAATCCGATGATGACATGAACGAGAATGATCAGAATGATGATGAAGGGAACACTGAGAAAGACAAGAATGCTGAAGATGGTGAGAAATCAGCAGATGATGAGATGGATGAAGATGAGAGTAAAACTGAGAAAGTAAAGGATACAGATAATGCTGAGAGTAGTGAAGAGACAGATGCGGAAAATGATGAATCAGATGAGAAAAGTGATGAAGAAACGGATAACCGGGGTGATGATCGAATACCTACCCCACCAGTAAACCCATCTCCAGAGGGTGAAACCTCTAAAACCAAAATGCCATCACCACTTGTTCACACCACAATGAACACTCCACCATCCGCCATACCTACTGAACCGTTACCCGACAATAGTGATAAATTGAAAGAGTTAGAAGAAAAGCTTGCAACCCAACAGCAACAGCTAGAAGCGCTTTAGCGAGACATGAATGAGTTCAAAGGCTACAACATTGAGACAGCGTGTGATCACTACATCAGTAACACGCTACCTCAACAGATCAGCGAGGAACTGTCTCAAACTATTCCTGGTCTAATGAAAGAGTATGTGAAGCGTAATCTGGATCGTGTGGTGGCTCATCGTCTTAAAACCACGCCCGTGACTCTCCAGACTTTACCATCGGATTCACCACTTTCATATTTCAAAGAAAAGTTTCTTGAAGGTGTCGCAAATGATCCGAATGAAAAAGAGCTTCGTCGAGCATTGATCAACTCTATCAAGAGAGACGAAAAGAAGGGGGAGACTTGCAAGCAAGAAAAACCCATTAAACGACGTCAGGATGAACCAGACAAGGACGACCAGGGCAAGGGAAAGGGAAAAAGACCGAGAAGGGAGGGTACTTCTAGAACCCAACCTACTACTACTACTCACTCCACTGGCACTGAGGGGTTTGTTCCACAAGACACTGGTGTTTTTGATGATGCTGAACCACTTCATGACTTCCCAATGGAGCAACATGAAGCTGATATTGCTCCTCCCAAGTTCACAACTGTTACTGCACCACCAGCTAATGCAACTTTGTTGCCTGCACCCGAATGGGTAAACCCCGATGCTGCGAAGCAAACATGGTTTGAACAACTGGTGGATGCGCATCCTGATACTCCTGAAGATGTTCCTACTACCGAATCTGCTGTGGATTTTACCAAGCGTCTAAAGAAGGTAATGCGGGTTCAGCAGTTAGAGCTTTCCGACATTGCCAAGGTTCGAGAAGCTAGCTTTACAAAGTTCAAGACTGTCACCACATCACATTTGGAGTTCGAATATAACTTGGAAGAGGTTGCAAGGGCAATGTTCGAGAATGTGAATTGGGATCCTACTGGCTCCTCTAATCTCCGTGATTATTCCAAACCCTTACCTCTCATCGGACCCTCTCACAACCTACAGATACCCAAGCAGTTCTTCTTCAATAAGGACTTGGAGTATCTGCGCTATGGTAATACGAACCCTGAAAAGCGGTATGCTACATCCCTCACTAAGTGTCCGGCAGCTTCCTACGTAATAGATGGTTTTGAAGAACACATGAACGAGTTATTTCTCAACAAAGTTGAAGAATATAACGACGATGCCCATCTAGGTATCTATCACTGGCCAGATATGCGTAAGTGGTTCTATAAGTGGAAGCTTTTGAAACTAACAAAAACTGATGTGTTTCATACGAGTCGGATACTCTCTATCGTCAGCGCTGAAACTGAATCCAAGTATGGGTATAACTTCCTGACGAAGATCACCATACAACGATAAGATGGAAAGGAATACACCTTCAAAGAAGCTGATTATCCATATCTGAATCTTAACGACATTGAAGATATGTATCTCCTTAAGATTCAAGGCAAGCTTGAGCATTTATCGGGTCGTCTTCAGTACGACATCATCAATTCTCTTCTGATTTACATCCGCAGTATTGTAATCAGACAAAGAGTTGAGGATGTTCACCTTGGGGTAGAAAGCTACCAGCGGCAGTTAAATCTGGTCAAGCCTGATTTCGAACCACCTGGGATCGTAGAAATGACACCTTATACTTTTCGTGACAGACCATTTGGGTTGGTATATGTCCGGAATCAAAGGTTACCAAGGTTCATGGGGTTTCAGGATATTCACAAATTCGGTGATGAGACTTTGTTACGTGTTAAGTCTGAACTTGAAGGGATTTTGGAAAACCATAGAAATGAGCTGAGGGTAGGATGGTTGAGGCATATGTGGTGGAAAAGAAGAGATGTCAGAAAAGCATACAAGTTCATAGACCGCATCGAACGAAGGCTTAGGTTTCGTGCGCAGATGAGGAGATTCAAAAGTTATGTCGGTGGGCGTCCAAGAATTTCGAACATTCTTACCTTCCGATGTCCTGCATAAACTAATGGTATCCTTGGTTTATATTCATTTCAATCTTTCATCATTTGTTAATTTGACTATGGCTTGTGTACAAATAACAGTACACAACCCATACTTGTAAAGAAAGGACCCTGAGGTACGCTTCAGTGCCTCAATCCTAATACAAGGAGCGAAAGCTTCTTACTTATGAGTAGAATTAAACCAGAATTTTTTTCTAAGTTTTTCTACATTCTGCTCATAAGGACAAGTATTCCCTCGTCAAGGGGGAGTATTTGAAACTTAATCTTTGTTCTGAAACAAAAGTTCTTGAAATTCTTCCCGTAAACCTCAAAAAGAGCATATTTTAATCAAATGTTTTACAAAAACAACATGAGTATGCTATTTTTGAGGGGGAGAATAAGTGATGATTAAAATATGGTAAATGAAAAGTTGTAATCTCACAAGAGCTCGACTCAGAATTGACCCTCGAATTGACGATAGCTAATGTCAGTAGTCGAAAAGACATGTCCGGGACGGGTAATAATTTTAAGCCAGTTTATCTGGTGATGTAAGCGTGTTTCGCAAAGGACGTGTCTGAGTAGAATGTACAGATTTCGAGCGATTTTTCCTTGAATATGATTTGGATGGGTAATAATTTCAAGCTAGTCTAACTAGTGATGTAAGCGTGTCTCTCATCGATCAGGTTCATTGAAAATCAATCAATTCAAAAGTGCTAACTCCACCCGACATGTGCAAATTAACTTTAAACACTTGTAAGCACATATTAAGGGGGAGTATTTCTGAAAATCACTAAACTCTCAAAGTGTTAACAAAATATGTTTTTACAATCATAAACACTTTGAGAGATTTTCAAAAGTTTTGGTTTATGGCGATAATAGGTTAGTCATGGAGTTATAAGGTGACTAAGGTTAGGAATAATCGTCCTATGATCCACCAGAGCCGGAGGGATCTACCCAAGGACAATCCCAATAGTTTAGAACTAGAAAGTCCTAGGTATTGTATGAAAAAAAGGAATAATGAAATGAAAGGAGAAAGAAGGGGTTGAAGAATTAAAAAGAAAAATAAAGAAAAGGGTGAAAAGAAATAGCCCTCCAGATTGTTCAACCTTAGGGCAGAAACCAGGTTCAATACATATGCTACTGGTTGTTACTAAGGTAACACCAGTATTGAAGATTAAGACATCATGGACCCAGTGACGCACTGCACTAAACCTTCTAGCCACTCAGGTGTCTCTCAAAAGACACTTGTTTCATTTCACACGGAGAACCCTTCATCATCTATCAACCTCTCACTCCGAGATGTGTTGATATTGAAAAGGAGGCACTCTGCTCCACGCCTCCGACGACCAAACAAATATGCACAAATCGAGTCTAGAGCCAAGAGATACAACAAAAGATCTCATAGGATCACTTAGCATTACACTGGATGCTCTACATTAATGGACTCCAGTTGTAAAATTAGGAAGTGTCCTACGCAGATCTTAGCAATCTGCCAAGAACATTCTTGAGAGAATTCACAAATGTGATTCTCAGTGATTGAATGAAAATCCTGCCAGGGTCAACGTCAAACAGCCCTGACAGCAGGTCACTTCGGTAATCCCTTGTGGGTTACGCTTAGTGTTAGTTCCAAACGGTCTACAGTCGTGGGGTGATCTCCAGCGACTCACTGAATCGTGGGTGCACTTCGGTGTGTCCGTGTAAGCCCTTTCGGGGGTATCCGGTTCAGAACGGCCTGGGTAAAGATTAGAGAAAGTCTTCACACTATGCTGTTGACAATCCCGAAGTCTGAACCTGTAAGTGCCGGATAGTTCGTGATGTACCTGCGGAGGATCATGAAGAACTGGAGTTCCACCACCATTAAAACTCTATCATGCTCACATCCTGAAGATAAGTTCTCACAAAGACTAAAGATAGCAAAAGTTCAAAGATATTAAAGAAAAGTCAAAGTTCAAACACTACAACCTTTCACAAGTCAAAGATTGAAGGAATGAGAACCAGTTGAAGAACGAAAGTCCAAAGACATATGAGCATGGTGGAAACGACGAGAAGACGTTGGAGTTAGGCAAATCAATACAGTACCATATCATTTCATGACAAGAACAAAGAACAAAGATTATGAAGAAGTCAGAAGCCAAAGAAGCAAAGACGACGTCAAGCAACCTCGATGATCAATACTTAGGGGGAGATTGTTGGGAACACGTCTCAGATTATTGAAGTATCGATCATGTTTTGCATTAGGTTGCTTTGGTCTTTAAGTTAGTTTTATTCTACAGCCTGTGTAGAAGGCCCATAGGCTGTGGGCTTTTATTTATTTGTTTTATTTTGTTATTGGGCTGCGCCCCATTCTTATCATTTCCATTTAGGGCTAAGCCCATTCCATCTCTTGTACACTATAAATACTCTTCCTATTGAAAGGGAAGAGTTGTTGGTTAATTGCATAATCAAAGTTTATCATTCTTGAGTTTAACCTACAATTATTTCTCTCTAAATCCTCCTAGTAACTTGTGTGATAAAATCGAGACCCAACACATCCACTATAAAAAATGCATTTATCCTTTAGCTCCAATTGTAGATTGCCCTGCACATAAAGTAATAGAGTTAGTTTCTCTTAGGGACCCAAGCCATCACTGACTTGGATCTGCCTTGTGCATCAACATAGTCAAATTTATTCAACTCCATTGGTGCACTGCTGTGTCTGAGAACATGATCTAAAACTTTGACTTTAGGTTTCCAGACCTAGCAAGCTGAGGCCTTAACAGCATAAAAGTGATTGCCCACAATAGTATCAGTAATTACTTTAGGCTCAGCAGTAGAAACTGCTTGTGCCTTAGTAGTAGAAACCTCTGTTTTCATTTTATTGGGCCTTTTTGGTGCAGCAGTAGTAATTATCCTAGTAGCACCATTTTTCAGCAAAATTTCCCTAGGAACCATGTTTCTATTAGGATGAGGGTGAGTCTTTTTAGCAAAATTCTTATGGTTCACCCTAGTATGTTGGTTCCATATAGGTCTTTAGTGCTAGTAGCATTCTTCCTGAAGATGCTCAAAGCTACCACAAATATAACAAGCCTTCTTAAGTAATTGAAAATCACTACCTAATTTTTGTGAAATTAGGCTGTTCCAATTTCTTTGGTTTCCTCTAGGCAAGTTATTAGTTTTCCTAGGATATTCTCTAGGTTTCTCATCAAATTCAGCCATTCTCCTAGAGATACTGCTTCCTAGCATAGGTTTTACAAACTCAACATGTTTAGCTTTAGTTTCAACTGATATAGGAATTTTTTCCTTTTTAGCCTTAGGTGTTGAGTCAGTCTCATCATCTTCACTATCTGACACCCAATCTTCAACGATCAAGGTATCAGACTTCATCTCTACCTTAGGTGCATAAGTTCTATCAGGATTTTCATTATTTGATTCACTTGTTTCACCTACAGGTTTTGCATCTATCTCAGTTATGAAAGACAATTCCTTCCTAGGAGGTGCAAAGGCACTTTTGACTGGGGGAGCTACTTCATTGTACCCTAAGCCACTTCCTTTTCTCATTAACTGACTTTCAATTGCTTTATTCACAGAGTTTGATGCAAATTATTATTTTTCTACCCTAACAACATGTTTCTCTTTCTCAGATAAAGCTACATCTCTAGCTTTTTCAGCCTCCTCTACTATTTTATTAAGAACATTAATTTCACAATTTTTCTTTATAAGCTCAGTTTCTAGCATATTTATTTTATCAGCATACTCTATCTCATTTTGCTTAAGAAATTCAAGTCTGTCTTCTACTAATTTTAAACCATATTTATACCCTAAGTTATCAAGTTTTAGTTTTTCAACTTTAACTCTCAAACTCTCATTCCTAGACTTGAAATCCTCAACAGTATCTAAGAATGATTTAAATGAACAAGTAGACTCATTAGATACCTCAGAGTCAGAGCCAAAGGATGAAGAAGCATAAGCCATCAAAGCAAAAATTTGTCCCTTTTGTCCTTCTTCAGCCATGAAAGCAGCATTTGGTCCTTCCTCTGCTTGGTCACTCCAGTCATACTCTCCCAAGCCATCACAAGAAACCAGAGCAGATGTAGGCTTGACCTCTTCAATAGGAACATTCCTTGTAGTCTCTCTGTTCTTCTTGGGTGCTCTGCACCCCCTTGCAAAATGTCCCTTTCTCTGACAATTGTAGCACTCAACTTTTGACTTGTCAAACCCAACATTGGTTTGTCCTCTGTACTTGAGTGCCCTACCAGTCTTCTTCAGGAATCTCCTAGCCCTCATTGTAAGCATTGCCATCTGCCACTTTAAATCAATCTCCTCAAGATCATCAGGATCTATTTGCTCCAAATCCTGATCAGTAACAGTTGTACTTGTGGTGAGATCAGCCAAGAATGCACAAATAGCAGCATCACTGATGTTGTCACTATTTGTACTAGCAGCAGAACCAACAGCAAAAACCACATGACCAGCAACAGAATAGTTTTCTTGAGAGCTACCAGAACCTTTGTTGTTTGAGGATACAAACGCTAGGTTGTTTGTACTAGAAGATGAGCTGGATGCTCCCATGACTTCAGACTCATACACCTTCAGATTATTGTACAAGTCATCCAAACTCATCTTCTCAAAGTCTTCCTTGTTCCTCTAGACCACAGTATGCTTGTTCTACTCAGATGATAAACTCATTAGAAACTTAAGATTAATGTCTTCCTGAGGCACTGGAACACTCATAAGTGCCAACTGACTGACTAAATTTTGAAGTCTATCGTAAGTGGCATCAATGGTTTCAGAACTTGAGGCCACAATTGTCTCAAATTGATACTTTAACAAATTCTTCCTTGACTTCTTTGTGGCTGCATTCCCACCAAATCTGAGTTCAATAGCAGCCATCAAATCCTTAGCAGTCTGAGTGTTACTAAAACTCAATTGATATTCATTGGGTATCCTCATCAAGAGGATATTGTGATTCTTAATCTCCAGTCTCCTTTGAGCCTTCTCCTCATTAGTTTTAATGGGCAAAGGTGTCCCATCAGCAGCCTTAGCAGGTAAAGTGTCTCCATTCTGAATGACTTCCCACATGGAGTAGTCAAGCATCTTTATGTACTGCTGAATCCTCATCTTCCAGAGTTCATATTCTCCAACCTTGAGCATTGGTACCTTTGAAGCAGTCACCATATGAGTAGTTTCGGATTCCATTGCATATGTAGATGATGAACTGATCTGAGTAATAACACAATTCTTCGTGGTAGCAGTTTCTAGATCACAAGCTCTTATACCACTTGTTGATCCCAATTGAGCTAACGATCTTGTTAATTATCTTAGATATAGATCTAAGAAAATAGGTATAGAAACTGTTCTTGAATGATTATCAAGTATTATGCGGAATCTAATACTTAATTGATGCGTGGTTTTGTAACCTTACAACAGGTTTTACCTCTCGAGGGATCTCAAGAGGCTTACAACCCCACCAGGCAGTGTACCTGACCGATGTAGTATAGTGTAGTGGTAAGTACGGGGGATTGATCATTCTCCACAGGGAATAGTGTTCGTTAGGTATGAAAGGCTACTCTAATTAGGTCTAAGGGTTGAGGAAGATTCTTTTTATGTTTTTATATTTTTATGAAAGCAAGTAAAATCTCGGTTTTGAAGGAGTGGGCGGAATTAGTTGCTAGTCAACTAACCCAAAATTACTACGGATGCAAATAAAATAAAATAACAAAAATGAAAATGTGGTGAGAAACTTATGTGTAGAGAAATGTGTTTACTTAGATTTCCTTACTCCCTAACTATCTTTTACCGGTTAATTAGTGTGTATTAGTCGCGTGGATGACGGGTGTATTCCTTAATACCATTCGTGGGGTGGCGTACTTACTTCCCCAACTCTACAAGCTCCTACTTCACTCCTATGTCGAGCCGGCTAGGAAGCTCCTAACATGGGATCACTAGAATTCGCTTGTGCATTAAATACAACCATAAAAACCTTTAGTACGCATTTGGTTCATGTTTCTTAAGACGTTCAAGCAAGTTACCGAATAGGAAGTTAGCCAGTTTTCTTAAGCCTAACATAGATAAACAATCATCCAATACAACTAATAACACACTAACAACCAATAATCAATAGCTAGGTTTCATTAGATCTAAGCAAACACAAGATAAATTTAGCCTAACATGTTAATCAAAAGACAAGAATAAGATAAAATCAAACAACACATAGACATATTGAATGATTAATTGATAACTTATCTTCAATGTAACATGGAAGATCTCAAGGCAAAAAGCCTTGAAAAAGGAGCTAAAATCGTCCTAGGGTTTTATCCCAAAATTCCACACACTAAGCTCTCCCTTAATGACAAAAAATTAGAAAACTATATATAGACTTTTGCATCTGACGGCGTCACCTTATGGATTGTGACGCCGTCACCTCGCCGCTTCTAGGGTTCCCGGATGACCATCTTGACGCCGTCCCTCTTTAATTCTCCAAAATCCGTTCTGGCCTATCAAGGCTTGACGCCCTCACCTCTTGAACGTGACGCCGTCCCCTTTTGATTTAAGCCGTGACGCCCTCGATCAAGTTAAAGCGTGACGCCGTCAGAATTTACATGCTATTTTCACTGGCTTATCATGAGTAAATTTCACGTCCACCTTTTCTTGCCAAGGCATGACGCCATCCAGAGTAAATTGTGACGCCGTCAAAGGTAACTTTCAGCCGATTTTTGAGACTTTGTCGTTTTCTTCACTTTTATGCTCCAAAAACGTCCAAAATGCCTCCTTTTCCAGATTTCTCCTCAAAAGTACCTAAAATGACAAAAGGAACGATTTAGGGCGATATTTGATCAAATAAATACGATTTAGGGCTTAAATGACCCCTTAAAAGCGGTACACTTTTCGCTTCATCAAATACCCTTACACTTGAGATTTGCTTGTCCTCAAGCAAATGCGCTTTTATTCTAATCAAAATACAAGTTAGGGGTCATTTAATGCAAACATAAAAGTAATTACAACAAATAATCGTTCCACTTCAATCATAATAAGCACGGAGATTACATACTAGCACCTCACAAGTAGTGTTTAGATACTCACATCTCTCAAGTGTCATCAAAATAAATCTCATAAATGAAAACGGATAATATCTCTCACTACCTGTCATAGCAAATAGATTACCATAGGCTTGGGAAAGGATCGAAAACCTCCTCCACTAGGCGTAAGCACCTAAGATAAACTATCAAAGAGGGCTTTTAAATGGGTTATAACGTTAGGTGTAGGGAAAAGGAAAACACGGTTTGGTTGGATAAGGGATATTTTACTGGTGGCTAGTTAAAGATCTTGATCAATTACATGTACTATACAATGTTGCTAAGCCAAGACTAGACTCGATCTTAAGCTAGAAACGAAATAACAAAACAAAAAACAAACATAAAACAAACGTAAAATGAAACGGGATGGTAGTCCGTATGTTTTTTCTATTTTTCCTTTTCTCATTTTTTTGTATTTTTCTTGATTTTTTTTTTTTTTTTTTTTTTTTTTTTTTTTTTTTTTTTTTTTTTTTTTGCATACACTTTTGCCCTACCATCCAGAATAATACATCATAGGGGCATTGCATCCCCTTACACTTGAACTTTTACATAACTTTACAAATACTATTCTAATGACTCGAATTAAGATAATTAAAACACTTGGAGTACTTTTAAAATATTTAGCACATATGGGGGTAATAAATGATGTTCTTCCCCATTACTCCATTACACTAGTACTTTACCCATGAGTCCCAATCGTCCCAAAACAATATGTACAAGGATATGACTCGACTTAGCAACCATGTAATCAACTAGATAATTAACTTGGGTTTAAACAAATGTTGTAACAATAATGCACTAAAGATGAGTGCATACAAGGTAGGCTAAGGCGATTTGGGTGTACATTTTAGTGGGGTGTAACAAATTCTTCCTTCAAGTAAAATGCTTAAAGGTCGAAACGAAAAGATAGGCTCTGAGGGGTGTACTAGGGGTATCGTGTACTAAAAATGAGTACAACGCAAAGGGTGTGGGAGAATTACTTGACCAATGTAGCCAATGTAATTATAACAAAATCACAGGTGTAAAACAATGGGTTAATCCTAATGCCTCTTATCATGTAGTAAATCTAACTACACGAATGTAGTCTCACTTGTGGCCTCGGAATGGTCCTAACGCAAGTTCTAGAATCTAAGTGCTACCGGTACACACATCATAGCATAAATGCTTTTCCTACCAATTCTAGGGGCGAACCTCACATATTTGGGGGTGGAAAATTTTTTAGTGGTACGGTTTTTGTGCTAGTCATATAACTCCTATCCATGAGACGCTCATTAAGATCAAAGTTTCACTCCTATATGTTGTAAAAAATTTTAAATTTGGCACTAAAATTGCCCTAACAGGTATTTATCTCAGTTTTATTACACATCTACTATTAAACAAACAAAAATCAAGCGCAATTGTATTCTCAAAAATCGTACTTTTACCCCCCCCCCCTTACACTTAAGATGAACATTGTCCCCAATGTTCAAATAACAAGATGTAAAAGTAAAAAGTAAAAGAATGAAATCAAATACTCCCCTGATTCGCTCGGTGGATAGTGAAATTACACGGTTAAATCTTCCTCCAAGGTAATGTTGAAGCTTCATGACTAATGCATCGCCATAAGCTTGATCCAAGACATTTCCTTGTCCAAAATAACCTGTTAAACCTGAGAAAACAAACACGAAAACCTGCATAACATCGGCGGGATAAAATCTATATATAAGGATATAATGCTTGTGGAATGATAATTTTGCAGATTCCTGGAGATTATAAGTTGGAAATTTTAATAAAAACCTTTTATGAAAACAAAACTTTCAAAAATTTCTGGAAATTAAATCTGACGCCGTCATGTTTTAAACCCTGACGCCGTCAGAAATGACCTGACAAAAATTTTCGTTTTAAGTTTCCGGAAAATTTTTGGAAAAACCTTTACCTTACTTCCTGGAAATCCTGCAAAACATCATTATGACTCGATACAAGCATTTGACTCAAACAAATACGAATATGTATGCTAATTTATTATTATTACGATTCATGTTAATTTGTGTTCTAATAAACCGATTTAGATTTCCCTTACACTTATCTTTTGCAAAATACCTTTATATGTAGTTAAGACGAAGTTAAAAACAACATAAAGCATTTTCACAATTTACTTTTGAACATGAATCAATAATGATAAAAATTAAACACACATACGGAAAATAAATTTAAACAAGCAAATAAATAAACACACAAAGCAAATAAAGCAAATAAAGCTTGGGTTGCCTCCCAAGAAGCGCTTTTCTTTATTAACGAGTCTTGTAGCTAGACTCAAAGTCACGGGGTCTACGTTTTTCCGTTTTGCTTCTCAATTGCCCCTCTAATCATCCTAACAACCTCCATATCAATTTTGTATTTAGGTCCAAGGTTTAAGCAATCTTTATAATAAAGGCTTCTCTTATTCCAAACATGGTCCATGCCTTTTTCTTTATCCTCTTCATTGATGTCCTCAATAGCACCAATGTTGTCCATGTCAAATCGAGGCACAAAACGAAATTCATTAACCCGATAAGGCATCCTATATGTGATCCTATCTATGCGATTAGAAAACTGAACCGTGCCTTTCAAACGGTCATACCTTAAATTGGATGCTTCGATAAATGGCTTACCTAACACAACGCGAGATAGGCGGCAGTCAACAACACTTGCCATATCTTCTAAAATCATGAAGTTGGTGACAAAGGTAAAGTTCCCAACAAGGATATGTATATCCTTAATTCTTCCAACGAAGTTGCAAACTCCGCCTGGACATTTGGGGTCCATCCTAGGCTCAAGTGGTGTATTTATGATCTGGCTATAAAAGCCTGAGGACATGACGTTGATTGGGGATTCACAGTCAATGTAAGCATGCTCAACGTATTGGTACCCAATCATACATGGTATCTTCACATTCCCGGGATCACCTCTCTTAATCTTTGGGTCAATTCTAACAAAAGGTGGTCGAGGGTTATCAACTAGGTTGTTATAGTAAGCAATCTCCTCCTTAGTGGGGTATTCATTGAAACAATCATCCAACCTAGGATCTACCTTTACTTTATCAATTTTCTCAATCAACTTATCAACCGTAAGATTATTACGTTCTAAGTAATTATCTGAGTATATGGCGGTCCCTAAGTTGTTCAAGGCATAATCAAGCTCTATATCAATCATCCTACTGAGCTCCCTGAGCTCACTAATCTCATTCTCAAGTTGGCTACGCAACAAAGCCACTTCGCCAGGTGTAAGGGGTGGATTCGCGTTTTCCATAATGGCAAACTGAATAGTCAATGAAAATCTGTTACGAACAAAAGCACAAAGAAAATAGATAGACTAAAGAATATCTAGAAAAATAAAATAAAAATCTCACTAGAAAGGAATCTAGTGAGTAGACCTAACAGAAATAAAAATTCAACCTAAACAATAACTATTCCCCGGCAGCGGCGCCAAAAACTTGATGCGTGGTTTTGTAACCTTACAACAGGTTTTACCTCTCGAGGGATCTCAAGAGGCTTACAACCCCACCAGGCAGTGTACCTGACCGATGTAGTATAGTGTAGTGGTAAGTACGGGGGATTGATCGTTCTCCACAGGGAATAGTGTTCGTTAGGTATGAAAGGCTACTCTAATTAGGTCTAAGGGTTGAGGAAGATTCTTTTTATGTTTTTATATTTTTATGAAAGCAAGTAAAATCTCGGTTTTGAAGGAGTGGGCGGAATTAGTTGCTAGTCAACTAACCCAAAATTACTACGGATGCAAATAAAATAAAATAACAAAAATGAAAATGTGGTGAGAAACTTATGTGTAGAGAAATGTGTTTACTTAGATTTCCTTACTCCCTAACTATCTTTTACCGGTTAATTAGTGTGTATTAGTCGCGTGGATGACGGGTGTATTCCTTAATACCATTCGTGGGGTGGCGTACTTACTTCCCCAACTCTACAAGCTCCTACTTCACTCCTATGTCGAGCCGGCTAGGAAGCTCCTAACATGGGATCACTAGAATTCGCTTGTGCATTAAATACAACCATAAAAACCTTTAGTACGCATTTGGTTCATGTTTCTTAAGACGTTCAAGCAAGTTACCGAATAGGAAGTTAGCCAGTTTTCTTAAGCCTAACATAGATAAACAATCATCCAATACAACTAATAACACACTAACAACCAATAATCAATAGCTAGGTTTCATTAGATCTAAGCAAACACAAGATAAATTTAGCCTAACATGTTAATCAAAAGACAAGAATAAGATAAAATCAAACAACACATAGACATATTGAATGATTAATTGATAACTTATCTTCAATGTAACATGGAAGATCTCAAGGCAAAAAGCCTTGAAAAAGGAGCTAAAATCGTCCTAGGTTTTTATCCCAAAATTCCACACACTAAGCTCTCCCTTAATGACAAAAAATTAGAAAACTATATATAGACTTTTGCATCTGACGGCGTCACCTTATGGATTGTGACGCCGTCACCTCGCCGCTTCTAGGGTTCCCGGATGACCATCTTGACGCCGTCCCTCTTTAATTCTCCAAAATCCGTTCTGGCCTATCAAGGCTTGACGCCCTCACCTCTTGAACGTGACGCCGTCCCCTTTTGATTTAAGCCGTGACGCCCTCGATCAAGTTAAAGCGTGACGCCGTCAGAATTTACATGCTATTTTCACTGGCTTATCATGAGTAAATTTCACGTCCACCTTTTCTTGCCAAGGCATGACGCCGTCCAGAGTAAATTGTGACGCCGTCAAAGGTAACTTTCAGCCGATTTTTGAGACTTTGTCGTTTTCTTCACTTTTATGCTCCAAAAAACGTCCAAAATGCCTCCTTTTCCAGATTTCTCCTCAAAAGTACCTAAAATGACAAAAGGAACGATTTAGGGCGATATTTGATCAAATAAATACGATTTAGGGCTTAAATGACCCCTTAAAAGCGGTACACTTTTCGCTTCATCATTAATCTTAAGAAGAATTATTAATGAACACAAACGAATTCTTAATAAACACTTCAATATATTAATATGGTTACTCAAAAGTAACAGTGTTACAAGAAACCTTGAAGTGATTCGAATACGCCTACAATACGTACTAATTTCTAACCATAGATCCTCCTTTTATAGAATTAAGGAGTCCTAGTCGGTTACAATGACTTTCTATACAAGATAATATCTATTCGTATCTATTCCATAATTATCTAACATACTATACATCATTATCCAATAAGCAGCAGTATAATAACTCTAGCAGTAGAATCTTCGATGCCTAGCAGTCGTATCATACTTAGCTTATTTCCTTGATCTTCTCAGAAACTCCAGCAGTAGAATGAATACACTAGCAGTAGAATGATTTAGCCTAGCAGCAGAATCATACATAGTGTATTTTCCATTTAGTTCAAGGAGCAGCATTATCAAAACTAAGCAGCAGCATCTTAAATTCCAACAGTTTGTTTTCAAGCTTATTCTTTAATGTTTTAAGTCTGGAGAAATCATTTAAGAGTTTTGTTTCTTTTTCCTTGAAATCTTGTTTTAGCGTATTTACATGCTCTTGGGCCTCCCGTTTTTGTTTAACAGTCTGATCCAGCTGTTTTTGCAAAGAATTCAACTCTTGTTTCAATGTTTCTTCCTTTAAATTACGCTCAGTTATAAGTGTACGCATTTGACTATCCATTTTCTGCTCACGTTCGGTAAGCTCAAATTTTGCACGTTGTTCATATATGGCCACCTGATCTTTATAAATGTTAAGCCTAGTGGTCAAGGTGTCATCTGGGACAAACATAGTGTTTTCATGCAACTCACAAGTATTGTTTACAACACAAGCATTATCTACAACAGAAGATGCACAACTTGGTACATCAGTCACGTTGTTGTGATTCACATATTGTTCATATGAGATAATATTAATATTTCCCACATCAACAGTATCTGAATCAACAACATCTGTCTGTTGTACGTTGTTGGGAATCTTTTGTTCATCTACCACATTATATGTGTCATAAAGCTTTAGTACCTCAGAAATCACAGATGCATTGGAGGGACCAGCTTGTTGAGGTGATGAGACAACAGAGGACAGATTAGCCATGAAGATCGTTTGAGCAGTTGGTTCATCATCCACATCAGAGTCAAAAGCATCACAGTCATCAGCTTGGAAGATGTTAGGATCATTTAGTGTAAGGTCCTGAACTGGCTGCTCGTCCACATCGGCATCAAAAGTATTTCCCCCATCGCCAGCAAGAAACAACAACTCTTCTTCGTCCAACACTGCTCCATTCTCTTGAGCTTGCATCAACAACATCTTGTCCTTGAAATAGTCAGCGTTCTGTGGATGCTTTGGCTGATTGCAGTTTCTGGCAATGTGTCCAAGTCCACCACAGTTGTAACACTTGGGTTGCTACCCCTGCCCTTGATTTACATTCCCTACTCTGATCTGCACATTACCTCGACCCATGTTCCTTTGATTCAAGTTCTGCCTCCCTTGAACATTCTGAACCACAATTCTTCCATCCTCCACAGTTGCCTGATTGCATGGGTTTGATGAAGTTCTGAGTTGATTGTTAGTTTCAGGGAGTGTTGCTTTAAATTGTTGGACAAATAAGGAAACTTGATTGGTGAGGTTATCAATCATTTTGTCGGTTTGAGAGTACCCTGAGTCCAGTTGTGGATTCATAGCAGATGGTGATGAATAGGGATGATGACAAGCTTGATCAGATGAAGATTGGTTGATTGGCTGAACATTTGAAACAAATGCAAGTGGATCATTTGGTGCAGTTGGATTGAGTTTTTCTCTCCACAGACGATCATAAGCAGCATGATTTTCATGTTGTTGTAGGTAGATATACAGCTGTTCATAATTTGTATCTCTCAATCCTTAGTTGAGTTTCACTGCAATAACAAATCTGTCCCATTCTGGTGTCATGTTGTTCACAAACTTTGAGTTGAGTTGGATGTTTGGCATTGTCATCCTGATAATTCTCATGTCGTTCACCATCTTGTGAAATCTCACATAGTAATCCGTGATGTTTTCACCAGGCTTCATCTTGAAGTGCTCAAACTCATCATACAATTGCGACTCACAATCTTCTTTTGTAAGTTCTGATTCAGTCAGAAGCATTTTGACATTGTCCCAAACAGGTTTTGCTTCAGTGTTGAAGTTGATGAGTTTATAAACATCTTTGGGCAAGCCTTGAATGACAATGTTGGAGGCTCTAATGTCTGCATCATACCTCTTCTTTTCTTCCTCATTAAGATCATTGTAAGTTCGAGGCCCGTCGATTCCAAAAGTGACAGTTTCGTCTTCACCGGTAGTAACAGCGTCTCTGGTGGTGCCCATCTGAAATGGTCCTTCATCAATGGATTTAAAAATGTTAAATCCATTTTCTTTGCCCAAGCAGTAAAGCCGTATTCGTTGTGCCCATGATTCATAGTCTGTCCTATCAAGCATAGGAGGACGGGTATCAGACCCGGCAGCCTGAATGTCATCAGAAGCTATGCTCGTCATGATGTAGAAGTGTACGGGATTTTACAATTCTTTGATTTAAACCAATGTTGCAAAAATCGGCCGTGGCGGCCGATTAATCGCCGATATATCGGTTATCGGCCGCCGGCCTTGTCGAATTATGCAAATCGGACAAAAAATCGGTTTTGGGAAAAAAAGGGCCAAAAATCGGCCTGAAATCGGCCATATCGGCCGATTAATCGGCCGTATCGGCCGTATCGGCCGATTAATCGGCCATATTGGCCGTATCGGTCAACTTTAAAAATATAAAAATTTAGGCATTCTACTTAATTTGGGGATCGTTTATTTCACTTATAACACACAATGAGCCTCATAATCAGAATTGAAGCCTTTTATTGAGGTTCGGAAACATAGTAGGCTTGGAATCAGTTACGATCTTTTGTTTGGTCTCCAGAAATACCCAAAACATGCCAAAATTGCAAAACCGATTAATCACCGATTAATCCCGCCTTGGCCGATTAATCGCTGCAGGGTGGTCGACCGCCACACCACCGATACACGATTTTTGCAACATTGATTTAAACCGAGAAATAGGTTCTTTCGCGGGATTTTACAAAAATCAAGAATAAACCGTTATTAGATTACTTGAGTCAAATCACAGTTAAAAGTATTACTTTAGTATCAAACCGCAATCACAGACAACAAACCGCAACGTTTAGACCTAAACCGCAAAGAGTCAAACCGCAAAGACCTAAACCGCAAAGAGTCAAACCGCAAAGACCTAAACCGCAAAGAGTCAAACCGCAAAGACCTAAACCGCAAAGAGTCAAACTGTAAATACCTAAACCGTAAAGAGTCAAACCGCAAAGACCTAAACCGCAAAGAGTAAAACCGCAACACCTTGGTCAAACCGCAAGAAGTCAAACCGCAATAAGGTTAAACCGCAATAAGTCAAACCGTAACACTTCAAACCGCAAGAAGTCAAACCGCAGTGCAAAACGACAAACCGCAAAAGACAAGAAATGACAAACCGCAGCAGCTATAGGACAAGACGTCACTATCAGTCCTTTTTGTCGTGTTTCCCGTTATGGTTAACCTCCAAACCGCAGTCAGAATTTCTGGCCAAACCTCAAACAATAATTTCCTAAACAAACACAAACCGCAGCGAAGAATCTTTAACGAGGGACAAACCGCAGTGATGAATGTACGACCGAGACACAAACCGCAGTCAAGAAAAAACTTTGAATCTTCCAAGAACCACACCAAATCAACTGTAGGATGCCAAGAAACTATGCTAAAGATCGATGTGAACACAAAAGTACCAAGTTTTAATGTTTTACACCACAAACAAAGATCAAACCAATGTATTCCTTTCTTTTCTATTCTACCTACAAAACACAAAACAAAAGTGCCAAAATCACAATACCAATCCGTGAATATGCAATAACTAGAACCTAACCATGGCTCTTGATACCAATTGTAGCATATTCATAAAACTTAAACAAAAATAAGATGTGATCTTGGCCGATTGTTTTAGAGAGAGAAAGAGAGAATGAGGTTGGGAACTTTAGAGAGAGAAAGTGAAGTAATATTAGATTTAGAATAATGAGGAGTTCCAACCCTCTCCCTAGGTGGAGAGGGGTATTTATACTTACCAACATATGTGCCCCGAGTGGGCTGTAGAGTGAGCTGATAGTGGGTAAAGACCTGACCCACTCCACAAATACTAATTGTAACTAAGCTAATAATAATAATACTAATAATCCTACGAGCTAGTTAATTCTAACAGAAACTCGGGGTGACCGAGTCTTCACATGAATATTTATATTCCTAACAGTCTTGTCCATTTACGCATGACCGTCTTTCTGTTATGATTGTCACCGTTAGACAGATTGTTAAACATGTCTACAACTTGGTTTCAAAAGGAGTTTTCATTGTTAAAACTCGGGTCTTGGGAAACTGCAACCCAAAGTTCAGCTAGTAACTTTTCTTCTTCTTTAGACCAACGATTATTCATTTCAAATGTTTGATATACAAGTATGTGAAAAATAGCCAAGAATGGTATGGTATTTAAAATCGTTTGAACTTTCAAATTCAAAATTCGAATTAACATAAAGAGCGAGATATTTAATATTTAAAATTTCAAATTCAAATTAAAAGAATCTTGGGCGGGATATATTTTGAATATAAAATTCAAACTAAAGAATCTTGGGTGGGATATATTTATATCCGTTTCAAACTCAAATTCAATTTAAAAAACGTGTGAATTTCTAGCCTGTAAATACCCAGACTTCTCAAATTATTCTCACACACAAACACATTCAAACTTTAGATATTCAAGATCCAAACTCATCATTCCCCAAACTGCAAATGTCTTTCAAAAAAGATTTATCCCAACGATTCCCCAGTCCTCCTCGCAAAGATTTTTCGCAATAATTTCCAAGTCCACCACATGAAGCAGTCAATACTCTACTGGAAGATATCTTTTCGGTTTTCCAGCCACATGAAGCAGTCAATACTCCACCACATGAAGCAGTCAATACTCCACCGGAATAACCAAATCCATTTGGTCTAACAGAAGATGAACTCAAACTTCTGGAGCAAGATTTGGAAGTCCAGTGAGAAATGGAACAACGTGAACTACAAGAGGAAGCTGCTCGTTTGGAGCAGCAAGCCAGGGATGAAGAAGAATGGAGGAAGAACTGGGAAATGGGTTGGTTCTCACCTGATTCCTCTTCGAGTGAAGACGGTTGGGTCTCAGATGATACCTTCCATTAATTTGTAGTTTCATTTTCATTTCCGTATCGTAGTTTCATTTGTAGTTTCGTTTTAATTTCCGTATCGTAGTTTCATTTGTAGTTTGGTATTAATTTCCGTATCGTAGTTTAATGTAATTTCTATTTGACGTTTAATGTATTTCTATTTGATGTTTAATGTATGTTAATTTCCTACTTTATAAAACGTTTCAAGTTTTTATAAAACATTACAGGTTTTATAAAAACTTTACAAACATTACATATTCAAACTTTACAAAAAAAAATAAAAAAATAAAAAAAGGCAAGAAAACGAAGAAAAAAAACGTTTAAAGTACTGAAATTCAGAAAGATTGCTCGTCGTCTGCACGAGCAACCATTGCAAGGCGAAGGACGGCGAAATATGGGGGTGCAGCGGCGAGCGACGACGAGGCTCCACGTAGGCAACGGCGAGGCCTTCAACGAGCTGCACCTCCTGCTCTAAGACCCTTTAATTTAGTCTCATATATGTAATGCAATGCTTAAAATAGAATATACATGTAACAAAACTAGAATCAAATTACAGTAGCGCCTTCCTTGTTAGATTTCGTAAGTGTAACCATATGACTCATTGATAAAGAAGATGTATTATTTGTTTAATCACCTAATCCAACACACAATCAATAGAAACAAAAAAAATGGATGTAACAAAATCGTGGTACCTGATTTCACCGTCTTCGGATTAAATATAATAATATTCATATTCCTTGATATACATATTGGAGAATCTCATGGTGGCACTAGCGATCGAATTATCACTAATGATTTATTTATTAACTCGTTTACCCCTTCACCATTAAATCACCAAAAAGATATTGTAAAACACAGATCGGTTGAACAATTTTGCTGTAAACACAGATCGGTTGAATTTACAAAGAGAATTTAGGGGCGACGGTTTTTCTAGAGAGAGATATAGAATAGGTTTTAGTGTGAGATACAGTGTGCAGATCCTACATTCACGGTGATAAAGGCGAGTTTAAAATGATTCCATTAAAATTGTTTTTGAAAAGACTAGAATAACCTTTTACTTCTTATCGGATTTTCAAATTTTTTTTATTTAATTACAAGAGTGCCACAATCAGTTTTAACCATTGATCAACAAATCCAATGGCTGAAAAAAAGTTCTCGGATTTAAAAATTGTGCCATGTTTTCTTTTATATATATATATATATATAGTGGGACTTTCATTTCAGAACCATCTTATCTGCGAGAACTGACAGAACCACCAAAAACATACATGCACGCCTTTTAAAATAAAATAAAAATACATGTAAATCATCAATAATCATAAGTATCCACCTATGTTCTTCAATATCATCATCAACTCATTCTTTTTTTTTTTTCACAAAAACCTTACACACGGCCGCAATATTGTCATTGCACGCCTTATAAGAACATACATGCACACCTTCAAAGAAAAATTTTGTATTTCCAATTTCTTATTAAATTCTTTAGAACAACCATGTTTTTTTTAAAACATATATGTTGTTTTTAGAACATATGTGCAAAAATATAATTATTGAAGGCGTGCATGTATGTTTTTGGTGGTTCTGTCAGTTCTCGCAGATAAGATGGGTTCTCGCAAGAAAGTGCCCCTATATATATATATATATATATATATATATATATATATATATATATATATATATATATATATATATATATATATATATATTATATATATTATTATATATATATATATATATATATATTTATTTACTCTAGAAACACATAGTAGAAGTTTTCGACTCCAAACTTATAAGCTTTATGATAAGTAGAAAAACACATTAATAAGCAATCACCAATACGACATCCCAAATTTTGAGCACAATTCCATAGTTTTTGTATTTGATGGTTTCCTTCTCAAAACCAATTGTTCTGAAGTGTTTCACACTTTCACCTACTCCTCTCCTCGACGTCGTGTTTGCGCTTTAAAAATTCTGATTTGAAGGGAACTTGACTCTATAGCAGCCACAAAGTCCCTCAACTTTGTCCCTGATTCAAAATAGCACCATGATATATAATTCAGACTTGACACAATCATGGTGTAAGTATGTATGTGCAGTGGCGTAGCCAGGATATTCAAATATGGGGGGCAAAAAAATATTTCTGAATTTTTCTTTTAACAAAGAAACAGTAGTGAACTTAACCGACTTAATATTGCATAAAAGAACTTATAGTGCTAAAATAACAACAAAACACACCTTATGTTGCGTGAAAACGGTAGCCAAAGAACAGCCTCACAACAACTAAAAAATCAGCATCCAAACACCCTAAATGCAGCCGCCAAACAGCCTAACAGCAGCACCCAAACATCACAAAAAAAAAGAAACAAAAACAGCCCTAAAATTCAGCATAAACAACAGCAAAAACAACACCAAATTTCAGCACAAAAAACAGCTTTCAGCACCAAAAAAGAACTTTCAGAACCAAATTTCAGTAGCAATTCAGCACCAAATTTCAGCAGCAATTCAGCACCAAAAACAGCCAAAAAAAAGCTTTTAACGTGCAAAAACCTATCGAAAACCTGTTTATAAAGTGCAAAAAATAGTATATATTAACAAGAAAATGTGTACATCTTGTTTAAGCATAAAAATAACAACGAAAAATGCTTACCTTGAGCAGACAAACATTTTAAAGTTGTCCTTTACGATCTGTCATATTTTGGAACCGATTCATCACATCTTCATCATTAATATTTGCAAGTGCTTCTCTTTCTACGCCACATATAACACAAGATTTTAAAAACCCTTGACTAATTCGATTCCGCAAATCTAATTTAATAATCTTCATTGCAGAAAAACATCTCTCAACACTTGCGAGTTGCAACAGGCAAAATCAAAGCTAACTTTAATAATCGATACATAAAAGGATAAGAAATGTGTTTCCTGTTCTTCACCATCATTGTAGCAAGGTCGGTGATACCATTCAAGTCGAGAAAACTATTATCTTCTTTGACATTGGCATAGTACAAGTTTAGTTGACTCTCAAGTTCCATCCTTTCAACGCTATTAAAATCGTTTGGGTACAACTCACTCAACGTTACTAACTTTGATGCGTCGAATTGAGCAAATGAATCACACCGGTTCAAACAAGCCATATGTGCAAGTAATTTGGTGCTTGCCTCACTAAAATGATCACTAAACTCTTGAATTTGCATATCTACAACCGTGTTAAAACATTCAACCTCAAAGAAATGTCGATTAGTAACACTCACCCTTCATCTTCGACCATTTGGACTAACATACACTTAATCCATGTTAACCACTCGAATATTATGCTTTTTGCAAAAAGAAGAGATTGTATCTAAAAGTGGAACAAACCCGTTCGATCTAAATTCTTTCAATTGTTCCTTGGTTGATTTGACCATCGAAACCGCTTCCACAATATCTTGGTCTTCTTTTTGGAGAGCTTGTGACAATATATTCGTGAGAGCCAAAATGTATTTCATCATATGCAAATAAAATACAAAATCAAATGATTCAAAGTACACAAGAATACCACTTGATTGTTTTTGCCTAGAACCATCATTTCCTCCGTTTTCCACAAATTCAAGCACCTTAATAACAGATGGAAGCAAATCTATCAAACGCAAATTTTTTTGTAGTGAGAATTCCATCTTGTATCCCCAGCTCGTATAAGAGAAAGCTCTTGGTTCTTACCCCTTCCAGTTTCGACTTCACTATTACCAATTGCTTTTTCCACTCTTTCTTTTTTCACAATCTATAAGTATATCTTTTCATTTACAAGAAGCACAAAAAACATTCGTCACAAGGGTTAATTTGTCAAAGAAGTCAACAACACCCAAAGTGTTTTTTTGCAACCGCCACAACTACTAACTGAAGTTGGTGAGCAAAACAATGTACATAATATGCCGAGTTATTTTCTTCCAATATTTTAGCTTTCAAACCATTGAATTCACCGCACATATTGCTAGCTCCATCATAACCTTGACCTCTAAGTTGTTTGAAACTCAAATTATGGTTAGCAAAAAAGGAATCAATGGAAGCTTTAAGATATGAAGAAGATGTCTCCTTTACGTGAACAACAACAAGAAAGGAATCAATGTAAGCTTTAAGATAATCATTCCTTTCTTGTTCTGTTTGCTTATTAAATGCAAAGGAAATTGATTGCTTTTGTTTCATAAGATCTTCACATTTTTTTAGTGCGCGATTGTGGAAGCTTTTAAAATCACTAACATGACTAGCTAGCCTTTCTGTTTTATTCCAAACATTAAACCCTTCTGTTACAAATGCTTCGTTGCCTCCTTGATAACCAAAATCATCTCTAAATAAGTAACAACATAAGCAAAAGGCTTTTTCTACCTTTACGCTATATTCTAACCAATTACCATATAGATTGAACCAACTTGGGACAAAATGCCTTGCTTTATTACCTATGATTGTTCTTTTAATGTCATGACCACTTGGTTGACAAGGTCCTCGATTTCAATATTTTCGCCTTATATCATCTCTTTGATTAACATTATATTGTCAAATTCTTGGTCTATCAACCGGATCCCAAGGAAGATCATTCAAGTCAATCACATCAATAGGTTCATTAGGCTTTTTCTTTGTAGCTTGTTCAGTAACATGATCGGATATCGATGAAGACGGTGTTTTTCTTTTAAAATACTTTTCCATGTTTCTAGACAAATGAGAAACAATACTTTAAACAGTTACTGTATAACTTATAAGTCACAATCATAATTCACAAAGTCTAGTTACCTAAGTACCTAATAGCCTAAGTGGCTAAGTATTACATCTTAATAGGGTAATAAAAACTAACAATTAATCAATAACACAATTTTAAATATCTCTAGGCAAATTTAGTTTATAAAAGTAAAAGAGAAGTTAGGGTTTTCAGTTTCACTTACCAAGTTTTAAGGTAGAAGATGGAGAAACAAAATACGAATTTATTGTTGTTGATGATTGATGAATGAATGAATGATTGAATGACTGATTCGTTTAGGGCATGAATGACTAATTCGTTTTCCCCCCTCTTTATTCAGGAACTAATCGATTCGTTTACCTTGTGTTCTTGAGTTCAAAATTGGGAGGAAAAGAAAAGATCCGGGAAGAACTAATAATGATGTTGTTGTTGTTCCCATTACACAAGTAGAAATAACTACAAAGTTACTCTAATTGTGTTCTATGACTGAATTAACGTATTGAGTAATTTAAGACAAATAAGTAAAACGTAAATATAAAAACACAAGTTTTTCAACGTTTAAATTCTTATTAGAAATTAATCAAAAGAATCTATACCCAATTGTTAGCGAAAATAACACTTGGGATTGAAACGACAAGGTATGGTTTTCTCCTCACTAAACTTAAGCTATGCTTGAGTGGCAACAATAAATGAACCACTGAGCTATCTCAGGGACTAGGTTGCTCTTTGGGGGAGAAAAGTGGTTTTGTGAAAGTCTAAGATTTTTAATGCACAAAACTTATCCACTTTTCTCCCTTATGACTCCTATTTATACACATGTATAAAAGAGCACCCGTGACTAAAAAGTACAAAAGGATGACCTAGCTAGTCTGACAAAGATACAACAGTATTTTGACAGTTACAAGAATCTATTTTGGGATAAGGTTGAAACCGCTTTCTGAGCGTCAGTGATAACACTGTTCTTGTTCTCACGCCATTCAGGGAAAGTTTAACTTTGGCCCTGATAAGGACATTTCCTTATTTATTCAAAATGTTCCCGCCTTGTCCCGCCTTTCTTTCAGACTTCAGATTCTTCAGGCTTGGTCTTTAATCTTCAGTCTTCAATTACAATTATTGTTGAGGAGACTGGGGTTCAGTGAGTTCTTGTCATCACTCACTGAACCCATTACCTTCTTCTTCGGCTTAAGTGACACTCAGGGAGTTTTGCCTTACTGAATGGTGAATCTTTCTCTTTAGACTCGTCCTAAGCATCCTGAAAGTAACTCACTGAGTGACTGTTCACTCAGTGACTTGAGAGTGTTTAAGGTTGATTAACACTTGGGCTAATTTGTATTCAAATACTGTTTTTAGGACGCTTGGGTACTGACGGACCCAACAATCTCCCCCTATTTGGATATAAATTATGCCTAAGTGTTTTGATCAGTTGTGAGTGAGCAAATGGGCTTCTTCTCATACTGAATATACAAGAAAGCTATTAAAGGACACTGATATAACAAACATGGGCCATCATTTTATTAATATCATTACATTTGTCCTAACATCTAAACATAATACTCAGGGACCTTGTACTCAGCCTTCCAAGATTCCCATGAGTTTCAACTTAGCCTTCTTAGACACTAACACTTCTTTGTCAGGTCTCTCACTCATCATCTTATCCATCAGCTTGACAAACTCTTCATTTTCAGGGCTCTTCACGTGAAGTGCCATTAGCTTGTATGCCAGAAGAGTTGTCGTTTCCACAAGGTTTATATCACTGACTCGTTGAAAGGCCTCTTGCTTAAACTCATCAAAAAAGAAAATACCATACTCATGCTGCTTAATGATCAGGTTGGGAACAAACTTGACTCCTTGAGGAGGAATCCTGTTGCAATGAAGAGCTGCTATGAATCGTTCAGGCTCCAGTCCTACAAATTTTCTCTTCTTCCCAGTCTTCTGAGTAGGTTCAGGAATTGCAAGTCCATGTGAAGCTAATGCCTTATCATGATCTATCCCTAGGCTCTTAGCCACCCTTTTCATCTCCTCATATTTGTTTTTCAGGGTAGCTAGGAGATCAGGAACTATTCTAACTTGCTTCTTCCTCAGGATGGGCCCCATCATGTCCCATTCTCTTAGCCCGTAATCTAAGAATTTGAAGGGTTTGTTCAACTTTTTCATCCTTGGTCCTCTGTGAACCGTTATGCTTATGGGCTTGGTTATGTGAATGGTCATGTCAGTTATGGTGCCTTCACTCTTAGTCTTTGTCAAATACCATAGATACTTCTCATAGGTTTTCTTCCTCTTTTCTTCCTTAATCTTGACCTGCTGATTGTGTTCCTTGATGTGGTCAGCCTGAAGCTTGAGGAATTTATCCCCCTTGATGTCCTGGTCAGTTTCCTAGATTACCTCCTTGGCCACTTTAACAATTTCAGGCCTACTGAGTTTCTCAGCGTTCTTCTCAGCCCTTCTTTTGTCCTGTTCATTCAGGACTTCGGCCACTTCCTACGGAGTTCCAAAGAATTTACTCCCATCATCTAAGGTGACTTCAAAAGGAGAATTTGGATCATGACGCCTTTCTGTTTATTCCTTCACCAGTTGAATTTGAGGAGGATCTTCAGTCACCATGATTCCCTTCCCTTTGTCAGTGGGAGGGGGCTGACTTGAGGATGATTCGGGAACTTCAGTTGCTATTGCTTCAGGTTGGACAGGAATTGTAACAACAACAAGTGCAGAGGAAGTTGTAGGTTCAGGGATAGGTTCATCAAATTTCTCCCCCTCAACAGATGTTGGAGCTTCAGTGTAGGCATCTGTTGACTGAGGAGGTGGGGTAACTAGAGAAGTCTGAAGAATTGTCAGGATACAGGAGACCATCTTCTTGATATCAGTGGTCTCATTCTTCAGTGCGGAGATGTCATCCGCCATGGTACTTTAAGTTTCAGTGAGTTCAGTGAGCTTGTTGGTGTAGTGGTTGATCAGCTCATTATGATTGTTGGAAAGCTGATCAAAGGCTAAGGATATCTTTGTCAGGCACTCTTGGGTATTAGCGACTGACTGTTGAATTGCATCTTGCTGAGACCTTAGTGGTTTTAGATCCACCTCTTGGAGAAGCTTGAGTAGCTCAGCAATGTTGGTGGAGGTGGTCTTCTGAGTATCCATGAACTCAGTCAGCTTTGTGATCAGGGCTGGATCATCTCGAAATTCTTTCTGAATAGAATCAAGAGTCTGGAGTATATTGGAGAGTTGCTTGTCTTGAGCAGAACCCTTATCATCAAGAAATGTCCTCAGGTCACCTAGTTGTTTATCAGTGAGAGCGGTGACCTGAAGCAGTTTGCCCTGAGATTCTTCAACAGTAGCCCTGAAGTCAGCATAGGAGACTGCAGCTTCAGTGTGCTATTCCTAGCGTTCTTCAGAGATCTCACGAAAAAGAGAAGTGTTGGCCTTGCGGAGGAACTTGACCAGCTGCCTCTCAGTGGGTGGAAGAATCTTATCATACTTCTACAAATAAGGAGGAGTAGCAGGAGCAGATTCTTAAGGAGTGCCTGATGATGATGATGTTGCTGGGTTTGGTTGGGACTCTGGTTGATCCTCAGGAGGAGGAGATGATGGTGGTTGTTCAGGGTGATGAGGAGAGTTATAAGTGTGAGTCTCCATTTTGTCCCCAGCACCAAAGACATCATCTTCTCCAAAATCGATCATTTCCTTCTCTGACTCATCATTTATCAGTCTTTCGAGATCCGCCAGATTAGGAACCTGTTGGGAATCTGGCTCCCTCTCAAAAGAGGGCTCACCTTTGTTGTGGCCAGGTTCTGATCCCTCTAGGAGAACAGAGTGGGTTTTCTCTTCCTGGTCCATGGAGTCAGTTCCTGAGAGACTGGATCCACCGTGGGGGGTTTTAGGTTCCGTATCAGCGGGTGGTCGTATGCCCCCTGAGTCTTTGTCCCCTTGAGTGCCTTACAAGACTGGCGGGTGTTCTCCAGTACTATCACCAGGCAATGAAGTGTTGATGTCCCCCTTCTCACCAGGGTTGTTCTGCCCTGACGAAGATATAGGGACCGTTTCTCCCTGAGACCCTGAGTGTGATTGCTCAGGACCGTAAACGGGAAGTTGTATGTTGAGGCCCCCCTTTCCACCAAGGTTGTGTTGCCTTGATGAAGATTTAGGGGCCGGTCCTCCCTGAGACTCTGGTTGTGATATGCCAAAGCCGTAAACAGGATGTGAAAGGGTGTGGGTCCCTTTCTCAGCAGAGTGGTGTTGCTCTACTGAGGGTATAGGACCTTGTACTCCCTTAGGCAAAGGTGATGATGGATGAATGCCTTCATCGGAATGTGAGGGTTGGATGGTTCCTGACCCCACTGACTTTTATTTGTCAGCAAAGCCTTGAGGAGAGGGTTTGCCCGAGGACACTGAGGGCGATTTCTCAGTATCCTCCATTGGCGGTTGTTGTTTGGCCAATGGGGTCTCAACTGTGGGTGTCTCAGTAGTCTTGGCCGTTGGTTGCCTTTCTTTAGGATTTGAGGCAGTAGTCTCAGTGGCGAGTGGTTTGGGTTGAACCACCTTCCTGGACCTTGCCTTCTTTTTCTTCTTCTCCTTCTTTGACGGAGAAGGTACAGGAGATATAGCTTCTTGTCCCTGAATGACCATCAACATATATGTGGTCAGGGGAACTGGTGTGACCTCAGTAAGGTCTCTCGAATAGTTGGCCTTGTGTAAGACGTCAGGGTTAGATACCTGGACATTTGACCTAACATATTCGGAGCCTAGTAAGTCCTGAAGCACACAGGAAATGAACCTAAGGTAAGACATGTGTCTTTGCCTAGATTTCCCTAATAGCTTGGCTATGAGGTCTCTGAAGATTATCTCTCCAATACCTATTTTTCTGCCCTCCAGGAGGCTGAACACCATCATTTATTGTGATCCATTCAATTGCTCCATGAAGGACTTATTGCCACCAAGGACCTGAATGACAAAGGTCATTAGGATCCTCCAGACAGCAGGAAACCATGTCTTTATTATTGGTGCTTTGACCAATAAGGTTCCTGGGGCCACTTCAGGATGTTTTTCATCATGTGGCCCTAGTAAAAGTAATTTGGCCTTTACTTCTGCATCAGTGGGCTGAAGGTCAAAGTTCTCAGCGAAATCAAGACCTGTGGCCTTGATAAAGGTTTGGTAATTCAGGGAGAGGGTCTTTCTCCCATTCATCACTGAGAAAGTGATAAGGGTGTCCTTAATGTCATCAGGGCTAGTTGCCACTGCAGTACACCAGAACTCCCTAAGATAGTCATGATATATGACTAAGGCTGTTTTTGTAAACGCCGTAGAAAGAAAGCAGTTTTGTAGGTATTTAACTACATTCTTATACGCCAAAATTTTTCGGGGTAGGCAAAATTCCATACGACGTTGTTTTTGGTCATATCCACGCCCTCCATTATGAATTCCACATTTGGGGCGCAGGTTATAGCTTTAGAAGTAGCCATTTTAAAAAAAAATCTTGGTTTTCCAAGAAAATATGGTCTGGGTCTAAAGATGAAGAACACACACACTAGTTTTTGAGAAAAAGGGCAAGAGTTTGATTAAAATTTTCTAAAAAGCGTGTGTGTGTTGATTTGTTTGGGGGTATTTATAGGGAAGTGGAGGAGGTGAGGTAGTTTTGGCACTAAGCGGTTTTTCTCACAATTTGAAAACCGTTTTGTATAAAATGTTTGGAGTCCGCATTAAATGCCACTACTCCACTTTCTCGGGTTTTGCGCAACAGTCGAGGTGAACAGTGTGCCATCTGGAAAAGTGTTATTTGCAGAGTTACATCATCACGTATATATGATGTGTGAGGAGAGGCACTAAATGCCAAGTGGGTAAGTGGGGGCCCAAGAGGTGCATGCCAGAAGGCAAAAGAACATATATTCCTATATTAAATAGGTATTCAGTTACCAACCTCGGACATTTACTAACTAGATACTTAGAGCATTTAAGTTAGCATTGAATGTCATCTTGAGGCCCTTGAATGACTTTTTCATTCAGTTTGAGGGCTTCAGGGAAGGTTATTCAGTGATCTTTTTTAAGAATTTATACTTAGTTAGAAGGATTCATTGAGTCAGGGACCTGAGGTTGTAAGAATTTACACTTAGTTGGAAGGATTCAATCAGTGGACTGATTCTCAATATCCAACATTGCCAGTTCAGCTTTCAGTCTTGTGAAAGTTGGTTCATCCAATGGTTTGGTGAATATATCATCTAGCTGATATTCAGTGGGAATGAAGTGTAATTCAATGTCACCATTCATGACATGGCCCCTGTTGAAATGATATCTAATATCAACGTGTTTTGTTCTCTAATGAAGAACAGGGTTGTTTGAGATAGCAATTGCACTTGTATTATCACAAAAGATGGGAAACATATTATTATGGATTCCATAGTTACTGAGTTGACTTTTCATCCATAGTACATTTGCACAACAACTTGCTGCTGTAACATATTCAACTTCTGCTAAGGACATGGCAACTGATTGTTGCTTCTTAGCACTCCAACAGACTAATTTTCCACCAAGGAATTGGCAGGAGCCTGAGGTGCTTTTTCTGTCTATGTTGCATCCAGCATAGTCAGAGTCTGAGTGTCCTTTGAGATAAAAGCCTGAACATTTTGGATAGTACAATCCAAGACTTGGAGTACCTTTCAGGTACCTAAGGATCCTTTTCACAGCTGTGAGATGAGATTCTCTTGGGTCAGATTGATATCTGGCACATAAACAGACTGAGAATTGGATGTCAGGCCTTAATGCAAGTAGATACATCAGTGACCCAATCATTCCTCTAAATAGAGTTTGATTTACTGGTTTACCAGCAAGGTCAGGACCAAGGTTGTTTAGGGGAACCATGGGAGTTTTGACTGAGGCACAATCACTGAGCTCATACTTTTTCAGTAGGCTTCTGGTATACTTCTCTTGACTGATAGAGGTTCCTTTATTAGTCTGCTTAATTTGCAGTCCAAAGAAGCAGGTCAGTTCTCCCATCACGCTCATTTTAAATTTCTTTTCCATCAGTTTTTCAAACTGTTTGCAAAGTTTATAACTTGTTGAGCCAAATATGATATCATCCACATATACTTGTACAAGGATGACATCACCATTTGTCCTATAGATAAACAATGTGTTGTCTATCTTGCCTCTAATTTTTTTTTTTTTTTTTTTTTTGGATTAGGAAGGCTGAGAGAGTTTCATACCATGCCCTGGGAGCTTGTTTCAGTCCATAAAGGGCTTTGTCAAGCTTGCAGATATAGTCAGGAAACTCACTGCTTTCAAATCCAGGAGGTTGTTGAACATAAACTTCTTCTTTCAGTGAACCATTTAGGAATGCACTTTTAACATCCATTTGGTACACTTTGAAGTTCATGTAGGTTGCAAATGCAAGGAAGATCCTTATGGCTTCCATCCTTGCCACTGGTGCAAAAGTCTCTTCATAGTCAATGCCTTCTTGCTGATTGTAGCCTTTGGCAACAAGTCTGGCCTTGTTTTTAATGACTATGCCATTTTCATCAGTTTTGTTTTTGAATACCCATTTCATGCCAATGACTGTAACATCCTGAGGACATTTAACCAAGGTCATTACCTTGTTTCTGTCAAACTGTTCCAGTTCATCATGCATGGCCTGAACCCAACTAGGATGTTTAAGTGCTTCTTTGACACTTTTGGGTTCAATTGTGGAAATGAAGTCCACAAATAGGCATTCATTGGCTGAGGCTGCTTTCAGTTTGGCAGCCATGCTTCTAGTGAGCATGCCTTCAGTAGGCTCTCCAATGATATTGACAAGTTCTATATCTTTAGACCTAGTCCAACTGTCCTGAGGTCTTGGATACTGATTAGAACTTGTGGAGGCCTGATTGGGTGGAGGTGTAGGTTCTGGTGCAGACACTTGATGACCTTCAGGATCTTGAGTGTCTGACTGGGTTGGCTGCTCACTGATATTGTTTGATTCCTGATCACTTTGTTCAGACTGACTGATTGCATCAGTACTTGTTTGTGCTTCAACAAACTCAGTGATGGTTGGGTAAGGAAGGTTGTGAGGGACAATGTAGTAGGAGATGTCAGCATTTGCTTGATACTGAGTGGAAGGATTATTATCAGGGTGATATTCATCAGGAGGATATATTGAAGAATCATCAATACCGATCTCTTCCACTAAGGCATTTGAGAATCTGATTGCTTCAGTACTCTCATCAAAGGTAACATGAAATGGTTCCTCAGTTTACTGTCTCCTTGTATTGAACACCCTGAAGGCTTTTGAGACAAGTGAGTATCCCAGGAAGTATCCATCATCAGCCTTAGCATCAAATTTCCCTAAGTGATCCATGTGATTACGAATAAACACAGGACACCCAAAGACATGAAAGTAGCTGATGTCAGGGATTCTTCCCTTGAATAACTCATATGGGGTTTTGCTATATCTCTTGACAATGATGGATCTGTTTTGTGTATAACAGGTAGTTTTGGCTACTTCAGTCCAAAAGTGTTTGGAAAGGACTGATCCATTTAACATTGTCCTAGCAGCTTCAATGAGTGTTCTATTTTCCCTTTCAGCAACACCATTTTGTTCAGGTGTGTAAGGAGAGGAAAATTTTTGGGAAATTCCTTTCTCATCACAGAAACATTCAAGTTCATGGTTTCTGAACTCAATCCCATTGTCAGTCATAATATGTTTGACTTTTATGTCATTCTAATTTTCAATGTTCCAGACAAAGGACATTATTGTTTCAGCTGCCTGACTCTTTTTGGTCAGGAAGTAAACCCAAGTGTATCTTGAGTATTCATCCATAATAACCAGAGTATACTTCTCATGGTTAATGGATCTAGGACTGATGGGCCCAAAGAGATCCATATGGAGAAGATGAAGGCAGTTCTTGATGGAAAAGTTTTGCTTGGTTTTAAAGGATGCTCTATGATGTTTACCTTTTTCACAGGCAGAGCTGGGTTTATCCTTTGAAAACACAAGTGATGGTAAGCCAAGGACCTTGTTTTGTTTGGAAAGATAGTTTATGTTTTTGAAGTTCAGATAGGAGAGTCTCTTATGCCAAAGCCAGTTGAGAATTTCAGTGGCTTTAGCAAAGAGACAAGTTCCATTCTGAGTTAGAGAATTCATGTCTAACACATAAACATCTTGTCTTCTTGGTGCAATCAGGACAACTTCCTTATTTGCATTGAAGATGGTACCTTGCTTATCATCAAACTGAACTATGTATTTTGCATCACATAGTGACTGACACTGATCAAATTATACTTAAGACCATTTACATAAGCTATCCTAGTAAAGACTATACCACTACAGTTTACTGAACCATAACCTTCAGTGAGACATGATGAGTTATCAGCAAATACCACCTGAGGTCCTGGTTCTTCTACATATTTGTGCATATACTCTTTCACACCAGTCATGCACTTTGAACATCCACTATCTAGATGCCAAACTGGCTCCCTGACATGTCTCTGCACAAATGTAAACTGAGTTAGTTCTTTCTAGGACCCCTCTTCTTGGAGGGCTTGGCTTTAATAGCCTTTTTAAAAGTAACAATTGATTCATGGTCAATGGTTGAATAGACTGAGCTACCACAGATTTTGCATTTGATTGCAGAGGTGGACTCAGAAGACTGAGAGGATGGTTTGGTGATTCCTCTTCTTCTCTGAATGACCTTCTCATGTCCTGAGGTGTCATGAGTGGGATCACCACATATGTCACAACTTATGTCTATAAGGCAATCCTCAGGAAGGTGGTCATTGAAGCCACAGTGAGAGCAAGGTGCAAAAGGCTAGGCCTTTTGTTTCTGCTTCTGCTTAAAGTCAGAAGAATACTTAAAAGCTTGTGCCTTAAAGTTTGCAGCTTCGGATGTGGTTGTGTATGACAAGTGATCAGAAGTTCTGTGATCTTCCTATTTGCATACCATGCAAAAGAGGATTCTATAGCAATCATCAGCAGAATGATTGGTATAGTGACACAGCTCACGTCTCTGCTGAGGTTTGGAGGGTTTTGGTTTGGTGGTGCTTAAGGAAGCTGATTTGGGTTCCTTCATCTTAGATTGAGAAGGTTTCTCAGAAGATTCAATCTTCTCACTTAGCTTCCTGACAAGCTCAGCCAACTGATCAATTTTTGAATCTGGGCTTTCTGTTTTTACTTCAGAAGGGACTGAAGTTGTTGAGTCATTAGTAGGAACTGAGACTTCAGGTTTTTACCTTTTCAAGATGGTTTTTCCCATTCCTGGCTTCTCCTTTGGAGAATGTTGAGAATAGACTAATGGTGTGAGTTCTAAGCTTGGTGCAACTCTCTAAAGTACTTTCAGAGGTGGGAGTGGTGCAAGTGATTCTGATTCAGACTCCTGAACAGACTCAGTACTACTGGGTTTGTCAGTGAGTCCAAGCATATATTTCAAAGCCTGACTTTCAGGAAGCAAGATTTTCCTAGTCTCAAAGTTTGGTAACTAACTGACTGGGTTGTCTCTGACAATCCAGTCATTTGACTTGGGTTTCATTTTCTGCTCAAAGGATATACCAGCTGGAATAAAAGCCTTTTCACTGTGACTCTCACTGGGGTTTTCAATGAGTTGGTCTTCTTCTATAACTTTCTTGTTTTCACTAGGAATAAGACTCACAGTTTCATAGACTTTAGGATTCTTTTTAGTCCAGCTTTTTATGACAGCATTTTCTTTGTTAAGCTCAGCTTGGAGAGCTTGATTTTGTTTCAAAATTTCAGTGTTTTGAATTTGAAGTGTAACAGCTTCTAGTTTGGCTTGTTTTAAAAACAAGTAATTCATCTCTACACTTACTTAATTCTAACACAAGATTATTATATTTTGACAACAAATTGAGTCTCTGCTCTTCAACAAACTTAAGATCAACATTAATGTAATTCATATAAGACTGCCAATCAGAATCATCATCCATAGAAAGTAAAATATTTACCTTTTTCATGGTGATGTTGACCCATTCTCCATTTCTTGCATGGCTTTTTCCAACATCTAGTTGATCACCATTTGAAAGTGCCATCAGTGCACTCACTCTAACTTCTTCATCATCTGATGTGACCTCTTCTTCATCCCAGTCATAGGCTTCAGCTACAAGAACCTTGTTCTTTCGTTGAACAGGTTTGGAAGGTTAAGCAGCCTGAGACATTGAGGGATTGGCCTCAAGGAGAGCAAGTTTTGCCTTAGCTTTTCTGTATTTTGTCTCAAAATCTTTTTGACCCTTTTGAACATTATTGTTTTGAAAATATTGGGTGGACTGGAGCATTTTAGGTTGGAACTTGCTAGTTCCTGAAGAAGAACTGTTTCCAGAAAATTTGTAAGAGGGTTCTGAGATGGTTTTTGAATAACAGTCTTTAGTAAAATGACCCTTTTTACCACATTTGAAACATTCAGTGGTTTCATTTGCTTTAACTTTTGAAAAGTTTGACTGATTTCTTTTGATAAAACGTTTTGAATTAGCAAGGAGTGCCCTTTCTTGGAATTCCAAGTGTAAATCATTTAGGTACTCCTCACTAGTTCTTTCATCAACCTCATCATCAGAATCCTCTTGAAAATCCTGCACAACACCATTAGAATAAAAAGCAGTTGATATGGGTGAGGAAGTCAGGGCCTTTTTGGTCTCAAGAGCTTTCTTTGAGTCTGGGTATCTCCTAGAGATTAAGTTGTCTTCATAGATGATGCGCGTGATGTGTCGTTGCGGTTTAGCAGTTTTAATGCCTACTCAAGTTTTAAATTTATATTTAGCCGACTTATCAATAACACACACACTTAACGAGCAGTGTACCCGGTCAGTATGAATATAATGGTAAGTAGAGTGTCGATCACTAAGAGTGGAACGTATTATCTAGTTATTCTAATCAGTATTTTAATATATTAAGTTAGCTATACAATCTAATCTAACGCAAGGGGGTCAGCCTGAGAGACTGGCACGATTTGTTTGCAATTAAATAATAAACTAAACCAATAGGCACGAATCAGCAAGTAGCACACACGTACACAGATAAATACTCGAGACAATAAGAGGGCTGTCCTTATGATAAGTAGTTTGTCACTTGTTTTATTGCTAGTGTTATATGAAGTGTATAGTTCGATGCAACGCACCGAGATTAAGTCCTTTCTTGTTGGTTCTAATCTTATCGGCGAGTAAACCCTTAATGATTACTTATGACTATCCCGTTTATCTTTCTCCTACTTTTCTACAGACCATAGAATACATAGGCATCTAATAAACAGGCGAGGGCAGAGGCATGGCGACCCGATCAACGCTCAGCTAGACACAGAGGTTATCAATGCACTAATAAAAGTCACCAAAGACACTAACATATAAACTTTAATTGATGAGAAAGCAGTTTTAAGGGAGTGCAACCTTTCCGTTGTCACGTTACACAAGCCACCAATCTTGATGAATTAAAGTTTACTAACACAATAAAACAAAACTACTTAATGAATTAAACATATGCAGCACCTTCTTACAGCTCTTGTATCTTTGATTTGGGTGTGTCTTGTGCTGCTGCCTTGACTGAGTTCGTCCTAGGTTTCTGGTCTTCGGTCTCGTATATTATATATGTCACCCGAAATTCGTCTGGTCTTGGGGTATTTATAGTTTCTGTCTGAGGGTGAGATGCGGCGCATCTAGTAAGTAGATGCGGCGCATGTACTTAACTTCGCGTGGGGTCCAAGATTATAATATTCAGGAATATTCGTACACTGCCAGAAGATGCGGCGTATCTTCATCTTTGGATGCGGCGCATGTTCTCTTGTATCTTGGATCGTATCTGGTGAAATATTGATAGTGATGCGGCGCATGTAATGAGTGAGATGCGGGGCATCTGGAGCAGAACAAGTTGGTTATTCTTCGTTGACCAAAGTTTCATATGCGGCGCATGGGATAAATCTATGCGGCGCATTCTTCAAAGTCAGGCAGTGGTCTTCATTCTCTTCATTCCAATCAACCAATTCCAATCTTGATCATTTTACTCCGTTTTTAGTCCATAATCGCTAAGTTTCACAAAATGCTTGTTTTTACCTGAGAATTACAAAAGTAAACGATTAAGTATCAATCCTCATACATAATATAGTAAAACAAGTCAAATTAATAGGATAAATGATAGTAATAAAATGTACTTATTTGAGTTCATCAAATATCCCCCCACTTGAACTTTACTTGTCCCCAAGTAAACCTTAGATTAAAACTTATGAAAATGTATCCTAAAAGACATTAGGATGTATTTTTATATTTAAGCATGTATTCGTTTTATCATAATCACACAACTAAACACTTAACGAATTAGAAGTAGAATAAAATATTTCGATAAAAGCAAATCTAATCGTTTAACTGTCCAGTCGCGACGAATATTCTATCATAAGCTTGGCAAGTATGCACATCTCCACCACTAAAGCTAAGGAATAACAAGTCTAAAGCGGTAAAAAGGGTTTTTAGGCTTAAGGGTTAATTATTCTTAATCACTATCGATCTCAAATTCCAGAAAAGGCGACAAAATCACAAATACATGATCGAATCCACGAACACGATACTTGCAATTGCTCAAATCCTTAACTCGAATAGGCTAAAGATAGGTCCAAACTTCACCAATAATAATATATCAAAAAGGGCGACAAAATCATAAATACATAGCCGAATCCACGACTACGATACTTAAGATTGCTCAAATCCCTAACCTCAATAAATCAAAGGTTTGGTTGGATAAAGAATAATACAGGGTATGGATAATATTTGGGATATAAATTGGTGTAAAATGAAAAATAAACAAAACAAATAAATTAAAATCCTAAGTGTGGTTAATCACTATCCCAACCATCCCATGAATAAGACTCATATCATCGAATAACTCACGCTTTAACACTTGAAACACACGCTTTAGGTAGACACGAATTATACTCAACAAGATCTTAATCAAAGAATAATCCTTAATTGGCGTTCCCAAAACTGCTAACTCCCATTCAATCCATAGATATAGTATAACAACTAGTGGTGATATCGACCACTTACATAACTTTACATCGTTGGTTTATCAATCTTCCAACTTTTTTCTTTTTCTTTTTCTTTTCTCATTTTTTCGATTTTTTTTTTTTTTTTTTTTTTTTTTTTTTTAGCCACATAAACATAGATGTGTAAAATTTCACCACATCACTATAACAATAAATCTGGATAATTTTTCCATACTTTTCATGACTTCAGAAATAACGGTAATAGTGAAAGTAGTAAACACACGAAAAATAAACTCAAAAATATACAATATTTACTTTCACTCCAATTGCATTGTGCAATTTCACGACCTAACCATAGATAATGAATTACGCACACGAACACAGGTAATGTAAGGAAACACACTTTGCCTATAGCAATTAACCAACCACGGATTCTAATCTACAGGGCAGGCTAAGGTGTAAGGGTGTAACGAAACATTTTAAACATAGGTGTAAGAAACGAAAGGAATGGCTCTGAGTGTTTTTCTAGGGGTATCTTACTCTAAAAATGAGAGTAACAAAAGGGTTTATACGGGGGTTAACTAACCAGTGTAGTTAGCTAATAACACATAACATATAAGGCTATTTGGGTGTAATCCTAGAAATTTACCAATTTAGACAAGTCATTCCAATTATATAAATAATACTTATTATGGTGGTCTCGAATAGTATACAAGCCAAGTTCTAAAGTTTACAAGTCACCGGCACACTCATAGATTTGTGAGTTTTGAAAAATCACAATTTTTGAAAATAACGTCATGTGTGCAGCTATGCAACTTAGATCTTAAACAAAAACATGCTAAAAATTTTAAATTTTGATATATTAAGCACATTTTAAGCATATTTTGAAAAGTTTAGGACAAGTAAGTGTTAAGTGTTCTAATTCTCCAATCCCCCCACTTAAGTTAAACAACGTCCTCGTTGTTCGTATAAAAGGTTAAAAACTGGAAAATAAAAGAATTAGAACAGAAAAACTCCCCTGAGATTTGCTCGGTATGATCCTCCATTAGTAGTAGAGCAAAAATCATCTTTCTTGTGGATTAGAACGTTTAAGCTTCATAATCGATGTATCCACAGAAAATGCAGGAATCTATAATACCACCAACACTTTAAAACACACCTAAGATAAGAAAGGTTCAAACTTGCATAACACATTAGTAGTTAGGTAAAAATAAAACATAAAAATTAAAAATGAAAATCATCAGGTCAGTCGATGCGCCGTATCTTATGGAAAAAGATACGCCGTATCAAGCCTGGAATAAATACGGATCAGAATAAAAGATGCGCCGCATCCTTAACCAGGGATGCGCCGCATTAAAAATAAACTGATAAAAAGTTTTAAATTCGAAAATAAAAAATGCAGAAAAATAAAATAAGATATGACCATTTGCAGGAGATGCGTCGCATCTTAGGATTGAGATGCGCCGTATCCTCATGCGGTCTGACTGACTCGACACATAAACAGAATAATAAAAAGATGAATCCGGGTTGTCTCCCGGTAAGCACTTGTCTTTATTCCAGAGTCTTCAAGTTAGACTCACGTTCAGCTCTTTAATATCGATCATTTATTCCTACATGGCCACGTAGGATCCATTTAGCAACTAAATCGTCACGTATATATTCAGGTCCCAAATTCAAAACTCCTTTATAGAATCCTTCCATTATTTGATATGGGTACTCAATCCCTCTCTTTATGTCATCATTACTAATAAAAAGGAATGGAGAGAATTTTTAGCAGACCCTATTAGTAGCATGTTTAAACCCAGGGTGAGTTCGGGGCATCATATAAGTGATAATGTCGCTTCCACATAGAAAGGTGATCTTGCCTTCAAATCGTTTTGCATTAATAGTGATCTCCCTACAAAATGGTTTTCCAACAATCACGTCACCCATATTGCTGTCACGATAGGCATTCATGTCTTCAACAACGGCGAACTCAGTTACAATAGTAAAGCGTCCTACGAAGATCGGGACATTAATGAAGGCGCCAACTACATTCTTTCCCTTATGCTCCACTTTATTTCTCATAATAGAGTTGTAAAAGCTTCTTGACATGACATTGATTGGTAAAATAGGAAAGAAATTGGCGTCAATACACTTGTACCCAATCATGCATGGGAATTGCAAATTGTAAGCACAATTAGCGTGGATCCTTCTACCGTAATCCCAAGAACCATCATATCCCTCAAATTCATCGTAATTCCTAGTATTAATAACGTTGACTTTTGGACTATCCATAATTTCTCCTTCTTCTAACTCAGATTCCGCATCGTCCATGATTAGGTCATTGGATTCCAATGGTCCATCAAGGTCATTAAGTTCAATGTAGTCCCCGTCGTAACGTTCTGGTGATTTATCATGCACTAATATATCATTCATAAAGTTGGCTTCGAAGTCGAAGTTAATCAGTTCTCCGAATCCTTTCATTTTCCTTCTGAAATAATCACAAAAGCATCAGTAGGATCTGTTCGCAAGAAGAAAAACTAACAAATATAGAGACGGATATAAGAATACAAATAGCTGATATCTGCAGACGATGCGCCGTATCCAAAAAGTTGGATACGCCGTATCTTATAATCGTTAAAATTAGATCAGACTTTATTCAGAAAATTAGATACGCTGCTTATAAATTTGAATGCGTCGTATCAATTTTAATTAATCAAAAATCGATATTTATTTAAAATTAAATGCGCCGTATTTTCGTTACGTTTCAAAATACAAGATTTTTGATTCAGAGGATACGCCGTATCGATAAAAATCGATGCGCCGTATCTGTTTAATAATTCGCAAACTGTTTTTAATTAAAATAATAGATACGCCGTATCTGCTAAAGCAGATGCGTCGTATCGCGTTAACGTTTAGAAAAAAAATTTATTAAAAACAGATACGCCGTATCTTGGGGAAAAGATGCGTCGTATCGCTTTATCGCTTAGAAAAATTTTCTGATTAAAAACAGATACGCCGTATCCTGGTAAAGATGCGTCGTATCGAATTAATTAAACGCGTTGTATTTTATAAAAAATTTGAACGCAATACGCCGTATCTGAGAAATCAGATGCGCCGTATCGTTCGATTTAGCTCAGTACAACGATAGCAGAACACAAAAAATACGAAAAATAAAAACAAATAAAAACACACAAAAATAAACACAAACAAAAGCAAGCAAATAACACACAAAAACAGAAAATATGCAAAATAGTACAATGAATGCAAATTAAACTAATACACAACAAAATTAGCGGTTAGATAAAAAATTAAAACCTAATTAAAATACTAATCAAATTAACAGATAATAACAATTCACTCCCCGGCAGCGGCGCCAAAAACTTGATGGGCGTGATGTGTCGTTGCGGTTTAGCAGTTTTAATGCCTACTCAAGTTTTAAATTTATATTTAGCCGAATTATCAATAACACACACACTTAACGAGCAGTGTACCCGGTCAGTATGAATATAATGGTAAGTAGAGTGTCGATCACTAAGAGTGGAACGTATTATCTAGTTATTCTAATCAGTATTTTAATATATTAAGTTAGCTATACAATCTAATCTAACGCAAGGGGGTCAGCCTGAGAGACTGGCACGATTTGGTTGCAATTAAATAATAAACTAAACCAATAGGCACGAATCAGCAAGTAGCACACACGTACACAGATAAATACTCGAGACAATAAGAGGGCTGTCCTTATGATAAGTAGTTTGTCACTTGTTTTATTGCTAGTGTTATATGAAGTGTATAGTTCGATGCAACGCACCGAGATTAAGTCCTTTCTCGTTGGTTCTAATCTTATCGGCGAGTAAACCCTTAATGATTACTTATGACTATCCCGTTTATCTTTCTCCTACTTTTCTACAGACCATAGAATACATAGGCATCTAATAAACAGGCGAGGGCAGAGGCATGGCGACCCGATCAACGCTCAGCTAGACACAGAGGTTATCAATGCACTAATAAAAGTCACCAAAGACACTAACATATAAACTTTAATTGATGAGAAAGCAGTTTTAAGGGAGTGCAACCTTTCCGTTGTCACGTTACACAAGCCACCAATCTTGATGAATTAAAGTTTACTAACACAATAAAACAAAACTACTTAATGAATTAAACATATGCAGCACCTTCTTACAGCTCTTGTATCTTTGATTTGGGTGTGTCTTGTGCTGCTGCCTTGACTGAGTTCGTCCTAGGTTTCTGGTCTTCGGTCTCGTATATTATATATGTCACCCGAAATTCGTCTGGTCTTGGGGTATTTATAGTTTCTGTCTGAGGGTGAGATGCGGCGCATCTAGTAAGTAGATGCGGCGCATGTACTTAACTTCGCGTGGGGTCCAAGATTATAATATTCAGGAATATTCGTACACCGCCAGAAGATGCGGCGTATCTTCATCTTTGGATGCGGCGCATGTTCTCTTGTATCTTGGATCGTATCTGGTGAAATATTGATAGTGATGCGGCGCATGTAATGAGTGAGATGCGGCGCATCTGGAGCAGAACAAGTTGGTTATTCTTCGTTGACCAAAGTTTCATATGCGGCGCATGGGATAAATCTATGCGGCGCATTCTTCAAAGTCAGGCAGTGGTCTTCATTCTCTTCATTCCAATCAACCAATTCCAATCTTGATCATTTTACACCGTTTTTAGTCCATAATCGCTAAGTTTCACCAAATGCTTGTTTTTACCTGAGAATTACAAAAGTAAACGATTAAGTATCAATCCTCATACATAATATAGTAAAACAAGTCAAATTAATAGGATAAATGATAGTAATAAAATGTACTTATTTGAGTTCATCAATAGACAAACTTCCTATAGATCTCAGGGAGCTCAAGGGTCTGAATGTGATTAGCATTCCTGAGGCCCTGAGAGAAGTTTAGCCACTTCTCAGGGAGACTGTTGACAAAGCCAACATTGATCTCATGCTTACACAATACTACACCATCATTTGACAATTCATTTATCAAGGTCTTGTATCTGATATATGTCTGAGAGAGACTTTCAGAGTCCTTTGCCCTGAAAGTGTTATACTCAAGTTTCAGGTCCATGATCCTATTTTCCTTGGTATCTGAGGGACCTTCAAAGCTATGAACCAAGTCAAGCCAAGTTTGTTTGGCTGTTGTACAGTTAATGACTGATTCCATTGTATCGTCAGGAAGACAAGATACAATTATGCTTTTCAGGCGTTGGTCTTGATTGACCACCCTTCTCTCATCTATAGTCCACTGAGCTTCAGGTTTGATTAACCCCTCAGCAGTCTTAGGGATATAAGGACCTTCATTGATACGAGTGATGTAGTATGGTTCCATACCAGTCAAGTAGCAAAGCATTCGCTTTTTCCACTTGCTAAATTTTCCAGCTTCGAGTCGGGGAGCCACAGCTGAATAACTACCTCCCTTTTTATCGACGAGCTGGGGGACATTAATATCAGCCATAGTAGGATCTTGGTTTTAAAAACCTTTTGAGCACTCTTTGTTTTTAAAAGATTTTATAAACCTGGCTCTGATACCACTTGTTGTTCCCGTTACACAAGTAGAAATAACTACAAAGTTACTCTAATTGTGTTCTATGACTGAATTAACGTATTGATTAATTTAAGACAAATAAGTAAAACGTAAATATAAAAATACAAGTTTTTCAACGTTTAAATTCTTATTAGAAATTAATCAAAATAATCTATACCCAAGTGTTAGCGGAAATAACACTTGGGATTGAAACGACAAGGTATGGTGTTCTCCTCACTAAACTCAAGCTATGCTTGAGTGGCAACAATAAATGAACCACTGAGCTATCTCAGGGACTAGGTTGCTCTTTGGGGGAGAAAATTGGTTTTGTGAAAGTCTAAGCTTTTTAATGCACAAAACTTATCCACTTTTCTCCCTTATGACTCCTATTTATACACATGTATAAAAGAGCACCCGTGACTAAAAAGTACAAAAGGATGACCTAGCTAGTCTGACAAAGATACAACAGTATTTTGACAGTTACAAGAAGCTATTTTGGGATAAGGTTGAAACCGCTTTCTGAGCGTCAGTGATAACACTGTTCTTGTTCCCACGTCATTCAGGGAAAGTTTGACTTTGGCCCTGATAAGGACATTTCCTTATCTATTCAAACTGTTCCCGCCTTGTCCCGCCTTTCTTTCAGACTTCAGATTCTTCAGGCTTGGTCTTCAGTCTTCAGTCTTCAATTACAATTGTTGTTGAGGAGACTGGGGTTCAGTGAGTTCTTGTCATCACTCACTGAACCCATTACCTTTTTCTTCGGCTTAAGTGACACTCAGGGAGTTCCGCCTCACTGAATGGTGAATCTTTCTCTTTAGACTTGTACTAAGCATCCTGAAGGTAACTCACTGAGTGACTGTTCACTCAGTGACTTGAGAGTGTTTAAGGTTGATTAACACTTGGGCTAATTTGTATTCAAATTTTGTTTTCAGGACGCTTGGGTACTGACGGACGCAACAGTTGTGTTCTTGAGTTTTTAAGTGGGAGGAAAAGAAAAGACTCGGGAAGAAGATGGGAGGAAGATCTAGTATTTTTTGGAGAAGAAATGTACTGGAGAACACACCGTAAAGGTCTACGTGATATGTGAATTTTACAAAAGAAAAAGATTACATGTTGGGCTCAATTTTGTTGAGGGCAAGTTAAGTTTTGGGCTGAGGGCATGAAACATAAAAGTCCAGTAAAACCCAAAATTTTGCGCTATATATAATTTTTTTGGGCCAATTTGTTGAGGGCACCGCCCCCTACTTATACAGTCCCTCCGCCCCTGTGTATGTGAAATATAATGAAGAATATAAAGGTTTACCATAGCTTGTACTTCAACCTTGATCGTTAAAGCCAATTTCACATCAAGGTATTTGATATTAATTGCTTCGTATCTTCCCCATCATAGGTTATATGACCCCACATGACTATCTCATGAAAAACACTTGTGTTAAGTTATCGTGTAACTTTTCATAGAATCTACAAATACGGAGTAATTGATATAGGGGAAAGCTTGCAATAATTTTTGTAGTCAATTGGATACAATCCTTTATAAAAAAATACACAAGCAATGAATCAGGGACACACAGAAAAGAATCATGGAGCACAAAAAGAATCAGAGACCCACATTTATAGCAAAAAATTGTATCCAATTTGCTATAAAAAATTGTAGCTAATATATTCCCATTGATATAAATCGATTTCCAATTATTCATGTATGTTTTTTCCTGGTGGATCATGGTTTCTTTTTGTTCTATGCATGCGAAGGGATAATTGTTGAGGCAAATTCTACAAACGTCCTAGTCGCCCAAAGTCTATAACTTTACTAGACCAAAATAAAGTGTCTTCTCAAAATGACTCATGAGACTTGGACGACTTTTCCTATAGCTTTAAATCTTGACAAGTGTCTGTGAAAACGTAGTGAAAACGTAAGAGGGGGGGGGGTGAATACGTTTACCGTTTTAAAACTTAAAACTTGTTGTATCAAATTTCCAATTCGACTAGTTCTAATATGAACACTGTCTGTTGTAGTTTATGTCTACCAAGTTGTCACACAAGTATTATCACATAATCACAACACAAGCAATCACATAATGTAAATATAAAAGTAAAGAGATAAGTAAAAGAAAGCGCAAACCGAACACGATGATTTATAGTGGTTCGGTCACGGAGCTCCTCTCCGCCATACTCCACTCCCTGAGTACCCAACTCGAGAGTTACTTCACTAGATCAACAAGCTCCCTTTCTTAGGCGGAGAAAACCTTTACACGTCGCTTACTTCCTTTTCCGGTACTAAGCTAAACACCGGGTTCTTTACAAGGGTACAACCACTCCCATCGTCGCTTATACAATTTCCAACACTAAGCTAGATGTCGAGTTCTTTACAAGGGTACAACCACTCCCAACACTCTTTGTATTTTAAGGACTAAAATACTAACCTCACTCTACTGATCTAAATGATACAATGATGGTTACAACAATGATCCATGACATAAGTATATCATGGATATGTATGCCTACACTATATGAACTTCCATTGATAGGAAGCCTTCAATGTATGAAGATCACAAGCTCCCTAAACTTGTTGTGATGGATCTTCATATATGCATCTTCATGATGGATTAGTAAGTATGCTATGGATGATGACTTGTGATCTTGAGCTTGCTTCACAGGATCATAACAAGTGTATGCTTACAACATAATGAAAGTTAGTAACATTATGATCATTATGTAATGAGGTGATTAATGTATGAATCTACATGTTTTGCTACTGATCTAAGTGTGTGAAATGAGTGAGGGAATGTATGTTCTAGTTGGATAAACAATGGGTAAACAATGGGCTTCTATTTATAGCCAACAAGATTTTTGCTCCGCGGATCTGAAGGATCCCTAAATTTGGATCCGCGCTTTATACCATTTGGATCCGCGCTTTATACCATTTGGATCCGCGGATTGATAGCTAGCAAACCTTACCAAATCTCATGAAATCTTCAAATGTCAACTATCTAACTTGTGTATCTAAACAAGATATTATACAATCTTACAAAGATTTCACTTGTGATGCATGCCATGATGTCATGGTATTATTTAACTAATAAAGTTTCCATTTTAAGAAATAAACATGTAAACTTGTATATGTTATTCCTAGTGAACTTTGTAATGTTTATGTGTATCCTAGTGATCATGTAAAATGAGGTTCTAAGTAGAATGATTAGCCTTTTTAAAATACTTAATTACCTAACCGTATTTTAAACATTCTAAATGGTTTGTTAAGGGTTTGATCATAATGCTACATAACAAACATGTACGAACCTGTGTTGTATCATATGAGGACTTGAGAGGTGTTGAATGTATGTTGAGACAAGATATGATTACAAGTAACTTGTACATTTTACGCTATGTATCAAGTTACATGTTTGTCATCACTCAAAACAAACAAGATTGCTTGCACTAGCAATCTCCCCAACGAGACTGCTTGCACTAACAATCTCCCCCTTTTTGATGATGACAAAATATGTAAATGTGATAGAAAGTAAAATGCAAAAAGTTACTTGTGTCCATAATTACTTACTTTATTCTTGTGTCCGTTTCTCCGTTTACACCTTTCTCCCTTTTCTCCTTGTGTCCGTAATTACTCACTTTCTCTGTTTACACCTTTCTCCCCCTTTTGTCGAAGAAAAAAGGGTGTGTCCTTGGAGTTAACTTAATTTCTCCCCGAAATGGCGAGCTTGCATCATCCCTAGTGAAGTTAAATAGACTACTCCAATTTCCTATGGTTGTTGCGTTTCTTAGGTTGTTAGCGAATCCATGGATCAAGCTAGACTCTTAACCTACATCAAGGTTAGTGGTGTGCAACATAAAAAGAATATATATGAAAAATGCATGATGAATGAAATGCAAATAGCCAACGATACACGTGGGTAATCTATGTTGGACTATGTAGACCTATCTCCTCCTTTTTGTTGAAACGAAAAGAAGATATGCGTAGCGGAATGTGGTAACCAATCCTTGGTGATTACTCCCCCTAGTTTAGAGTACCAAGTATGATAATGCAATAATATTGAGAACTTTAAAGCTCCCCCTTGGATAATACTCCCCCTAATTGGAGTGACAAGGTTAAGATGTATGATCCGACAAAACAAATAGTTAGACTATGATATGCTCCCCCGTGATGTATACTCTTCATTGCTAGAGTACCAACGTATACGGTTCAAGGATGAGAAATGCTAAAAATGATGAGTTAGTATATGATATACTCCCCCTCGATCTATACTCCCCGTTGCTAGGGTACCGAAGTATATGATCCAAGGACGAAGAATCCTACAAAATAAAGGTTAGTATAAAACAATATTTGTCCTTGGACAAGTATGTAATATATACCAATGTGTATATATGATGCATCCTAAATAATGCTTTGACGAAAACTCCCCTTGCTCTAGGGCGTCAAGATGAACCTACAAAACAAAAGATTGGTGCACTAGAAGCAATGTCTTAAGTCATATACGACCAATGTGTATAGAAGATGCAATATGAGTGCTAGTGTAACACCCCAACCCGACAAGGGTAAAGATATCACAGTAATGGATTCACATCAGATCAAAACAAAGCATACATTTTCAGTAATACAAAAATCCCAAGGATTACAAATGAAATACTGAAACTACAAGGTTACAATTGCGAACTTCCAAAAACAACTACTTCTAAATTATGATATCTTCTAGTCAACTCTAATCCAGAATAGCTATTCAATCTTCTAAGTCCAAAGGTATGCTCTCCACTCATTCCCAGCTTCCTACTAAAACCTGCCGCACACGAAAAGAAATGTGCGGCTGAGCTTAAAAAGCCCAGTGAACAGATATAACGATAACAAAAGCAGTAATAGAGAGTAGTACAAATAAAATCAAGAATACAGATCATACCGATACAAATCAAAGCGAAAGGAGTAAGGAACGGAATAAGGACAAAAGAAATAAGAAAAAGGAAAACAATAAAGTTATAGAATAAGGGAAAAACAGAAATCTGTCACGAGCCCAGATAACAGATTATGCCATAGCATAACAATATAATAAAACAAACCTGTGTAGAGTGATCAGCTCCCAGACAATGTGAAAGACGTGTATCGCACACACCATCAGTCACCAGATATAATAACAGAAACATATAACATAAACAGAGAACAGATCAAATCTAGAGTGCACCCATACGCCCCACAGACAATCAATAATCATAATCATAATGGCCATAGCAGATAATAAATAAGGGACGGAACAGGTCATCACTCTCCTGCCCTAGAGTCATGTCAGAGGTGCGTCAATGACATGGACATGAAACCCTCATGCCTAGTGATTGGCTCGGACATCAGACTGTAGGTCAAAGGTCATATCTTAAGGGTACATGGCAAAAGGTTCATGTCAAACAGTTTAGAATAAATGTCAAAGGTTCAAATCAAAGTTTATCAGATTAAGTTTTATATCAAAGTTTAAGTTCAGATTAAAAGGATTATATCAAAGGTTCATAATTAAGAGTTCATTGCAAAAGTTCATTTTAGAATTTCCTGTCAAAAGTTCATTGAAAGCATTCCTTTAATAACGGTTTTCAATAAAATGATCTTTCAGAATAGTTTTCATAAAATAATCTTTCAAAACGGTTTTTCATAAAAACATTCTTTAAAACTAGTTTTCACAAAACTTAACAAATGTCATATAAAATAGTATCATATCACCATTCATAATCATTCTTTTAAAATAACTTATTTTTCTCAAAACATTTCCAAGTCATAATTAAAAAGGTTTTCACATAACAGATTTTTATATCAGAGGTCGTAAACAAAGGGAATCATGAAAAGGTTCAAAGCAAAGAGGATTATAATAAGGACATCAATTCAGAAGTATAACAAGTCAGAACATGAAAGAGATCATAAAAGCTCACAAAACAAAGGAATCACACGGAAGGTTCACAAACAGAAGGGAAACATAGCAATGGTACAGGGAATCCTAATAAGGAAAATGAAAAACTGCATAAAAGAGAATGAAACGCCCTTACTGAAAAAGGACAGAATATCTGTACCTTAAGAGCAACCGACAGCAAACTCGGAAACACACGTCACTCCTTCAACGAATCTACATTAATTAATAACCATTTTATTATTTAAGAGTCCATTTAATAAGTTCATTTATATGTCATAACTGATTTAGTACTCATTGTTACTTATTGATGTGTTTAGGGTTTCACATGTGAAATTAAGTTTACCTTAAGTATTCATAACATAGGTCTTAAGCATTTCGCGAATGTTGCTATACTGAATAAGAATTTATGAATAGGCCGAACTAGGGACAAATGCAAACTTGCGACCACCCTATCCGAAAACATAGAATACAATATGTGGCGGCAAAAACAAGTTTACGCGGCTAGATGAATTACAAATCCTAGCCCTTTTAATTAAATATTATGAGTTTGTTTATGTACATAACGAATTGTTTATATATGACTCATGTTCTATATCCGACCCATGCTCCTTTATTTCTACTTAGCGTTAAGATAAGTGCTTGTTTATAACAGATTTTAGAGGTCTCGACACCAGATACACATACAAACTCCGAGACCAAAAGTTATGAATTACCCCATATTACCATGCGGAAGATATCCATATACAATCACAGGGTTTATATTTAAACAAAGTTTGCATATTATCATATTATCAAAATACATGTTGATGATTTCAAAAGTCCATACGTTTGTGACCCCTATGACGATGTCATAGATTAGATTTAATTAAGAGTCAAAATATAATATTACTAGTTTAATGTATTTGGTTTATTGGGTGATGAAAGCCTGATGACTTCGATCAACTTGCTGCTATTTCTCACCAATTTTAAATTCTTATATAACCATATTCTACTCTCATTTTTATAATAAGGAAATCATGTGCTTCAGAACTGGTTTGTCACAGATCAACATATCCACATATTCGATTTGTTTGCTATATATTTTAAATGACATGCAGATTATTTGAGTTACTTTTAATAACGAAACATAAATGAATTAGCGATCATTTATATGAGTTTGTTTAAGGATTACGTGACATGGTCTATTTACTTTCGGAACATTAGGGTAGGTTTTCATATTACAACAGTGGCTTTTTATTTCCCCCGACTCAAAATGCCACATGCCCTTCGACTTTTGTTTAAAACGCATGCACACACACACTGATTTACAATTCTCGACTAAAACACAAGGCAACAACGCCAATCCTTACCACCCCATTAACCATATGCGACCCACACAAACCCACTAGATACTACACCAACAGTTCCCACGTTTCCAGTTTAACGCGCATTAATTTCCCATATTAAACTCTAGATTGATACATGCGATGTTTCTTATTTCCTGCTTCTCATTCTAACATTTCATGAGTAACTTTTCCAGATTATAATCCACCATCTACACATGTACTGGTTCATTAATTTACTTACAATAAAGGTCCAATTTTCATGCAGCAAAACAGGTTTAAAAATCCAGATGAGACCTTATATATCGACTTATATTATCACTATTTCTTGCGACTCTTATTCAATTATTCAGGTCGATCTAGTTATAGTTTTAAGTTACAAAAATTTATATTTCATGTGATCATGACGAGAGGAAAACGAGATTAACGGGGAATACCTTGGTATCGAATTAGAAGAACAAAACGGGGACAAAAGAACTAGAACCGACCCAACAAGCACACCCTGATCGAACCGAACCAATGCTCTATTCGAACAGAATATACTCACGATCAAACTACCCTTCGAATGGCTTCCCAAAGTCACGAACAAGATCACCGAGAACTTCCTTTTTGCTGCTGCAACAGATCGAACAGGAGAGAAAACAAGGGAGATAGCAGTCGAATAGTTTTAGAGAAAGAGGATTATGGTTTGAAATAATTTCGGTATTTAGAGAATAAGGAAGCCGTGTGATTGATTGAGGTTACACAAGGAAGGCCAAACTTTTAGGGATGTATATATCTTTCAAAATAAATGTGTGCATATCTCTTCCTGATACATTGGCCAAAAATTTGAGTTGGTTATAACAATTAATTCGCTTAGCATAAATAGATGTAGAGGGTTTTTATTTTGTGATTTTGTTTTGTAGAAAGAAATAAAAGATTTGATTTTTATCTTATAAAACCGACTTTGGGGAGGGCTTAGGATCAGGAAATTCGAAATTATAATCATCAAATTATTTGTATTGATTTTTGTTATCCTTTCCTTAATTTATTTTACATGTTATCTAATTTAAAAGATTAAACATTATATTTATTTAATTTTGTATTTTCGGAATTTTTAAATACATAAATGTACATGATTATTTTTGAACATTTTAAAATGATATAACATTGTCCCAGAAATTTGTTTGTTTCAGTTATAATTCGATTTCAGATGTTTTGGAATTATTTCGGAATTTTATAAGTTGTTTAATAAGGTTTTATATTATCAGAGGTAATTTGGTAATTTTACTCGTTATCTGAATTTCAGGTATTACAGCTAGACTGATAATCCTCCTGGTTTGAGATCGTCAAGAAGCACCTATAAAAGAAGAAAAATAATCGAAGAAAACTTCATCCTATGATGAGTAAGCTATATACGATCAAGCGTATATGATGAAACCTACTATGAAATGGTTAGTGCAATATATTTTATCTCAAAGAAAAATATTATGTAACATATCAATAATCTAATCTCAACCTACATACCGATTGTGATTGTCTGATCAAAGAAAAATATGATGCAGCATACGAATTGTGATATCAATTGTGATTATCTAGGAAACCATGTTATAAAGAGTGTAATCTTTTAATAAGAATTATATTTACAAGAATATAATATGATAAAATCCTACAAAACAATGCCTATGAGGAGGATATGAAGTGAAGTAAAAATGCTTAAAGTGAGTGGTGTTAATATGGTGTTCGTTTACAAGTGAATGATAACTTAATGGATGACTAAAGGTTGATGTAAGTAGGTTATTCGCTAATCCATGGGATTGATGATTAGTGAAAAAAAAGTGATGGATGGTGGTGATTATAATGAAAGCAATGAATTCAGAAACTCTAATGTATAGCAAATGCTATAAGAGTATTTGAAGACTGTTACGGTTATGATATTATCATCTACCAAAGATGAATCGTGCCATAGTAAATGTTTGAATGAAAATGAGAGGAAGTGAAGACAATGATCACTTAGGAATAGAGATTCCATATGTAACAATTGGAAATACTAGATACCTATATGTGGATAAAAATGACATCATATGATGAGAGTGTTAATTGGACCAACGTGTTTAGAAAGATGGTTCTGTTTGCACTGACAATGACGTGCTTGATATGTGTCAGAATGAAAAGGATGAGATCCTATGATGGTATTCTAGACAATGAAGTTGTGAAGGAAAATCCTAGACTCGGTTGTGAGAGGGTTGTCTGTTTTAAATGGTTAAACACTGAACTTGGTACCCGCGGATTTGGCGGAACCAAAATTTTGGTTCCGTCCTTCTTAACGAAGGGTTCCGTGAGACCAAAATGGATTTGGTTATGTTTTGTCGTTTTTGATCAAACGAAGGTTCAAGCTAACGTCTATTTACTTATAACTAATGACTTGGTTTCACTAATCCTAGTAAAAGTCTAAGGAGACTTAATGCTTCTCGTTTAAGAGGTATGTCAAACACATGATGTGTTTTTGACGAGGTATTGGTGCATAACTGTGATGTTGATCTAAGGAGGTTTGACACACTTGTGTCTTTTGTGAACTGATTTAACTGAGTGATTTGAACCTACATGTCGGTATTTGGGAATGTAAGAAACATGAGTACATGTTCTTTAATGTGAAAAGACAATTATGTGAATGAATTTCTCTCCTCCTTAATTGGTGGACATTCAACATAATCTATGAAGAATGAAGGTAAAGTGTTTAGGATGTTGCAGATTGATGAAAGCGATGAGCTTAGCAATGTTTTTGTGGATATTGGTTAGCATACAAAGAACTTCATCCTTGAAGTTACGTAGCTCTTCTCTATCAATGCGAGATGATCGCATGACGAGGCATGTGGTTTTCCTTATGGGAAGTGTATTGTTTTAACTAAAAGATGATGAAGATAATGTTAGGAAAGTGGAAGCAACAATACGATTTGGAGAGAGGTATATTGAAAGATATCCAAACACAAATTTCAAACCTCTAAAACTTAATCCTATTAGCTTTTAAGACTATATGCAAGAAAATGGATCCCATAAACATATTACTAATCTAAGTAGCAATAATGAGATAACAATTATGCAAAATAAGCATAACAAGGAAAAATAACAAATAATTTGTTATCAATCTACAAGACAAAAGTCCTAATGAAAAAGATGTGAATATTATAGAAATCATAACATCTCATCTACCAGACAAAAAGATACTACATGGCATCAAGACAAATAATCATATTGTAAGATGACATGACATTGTTTTTGATATTACATTGTGAAATTGTTTTGAAGTTAGGCTTAGTTACTTAAGCATACTTACCCATTAATTAACACAATGATCTATGTGATTAATAAAACAACTTCTAAGTGTTTATCATACCAAAAAGCACTTAGACATATAGGTGCACACATGGCAAACAAATAGTGTGACGTGGTCACAAAAGTAATGAAACGACAGGTTCATGCAAACAATTCCTACATTTTAGAAACATGCATTATTTAGACTATCCTATGAAAAAGACTCAACGAATGTCAACAAAAGACACGAGCTTTCAAATATAGAAATATCATATAAGAATGACATATCATGAGTTAACAAGTATTAATCTTGCGAAATATCATATAACGAAAGAATGAACATATTATTTAAATCATGTTAACATGAAGCATATAATCATGCAGACAAAAACCTTTTTAAGGTTTACACATTTGACAATCAATCAAATAATTATTATAACATTAAGATATCAAACAAATATCATGTAATCAATACATGTATATGTAATGCAAGTGATTTTATTAATTATTCCTAAGACAAGATAATTTACCAATACATGACTTAATGAGACTCAACTATTTCTATTAAAACTAGTCATGTTATATACGTAAATATTTGTCAACAGATTTTAATCATTGTGTTTGGAATTGAATGATCTAAAGGGTGACATCCTTTGAGTTGAGTTTAAGTATGAGTTATGCAAGTGATCTAAGATCAAGACATGTGTTTGTGTATGGTAATGGGATATGTCATGAACGTTCTGAAGAAAGTTCTTTGGAACAAGAATCTAAATAAAGTTACCAACTTTAATAGGTTTTGTGTATGCTCCAGAGATGTGGATATGCACAAGGTTTGACCAAGGTTTAATGTACGCTTGAAAGGAAATAGATACGTATGGTATCTTTTAACAAGTAAGATTTAACCAGTGCTCAATGAGGAAGATAGTTCATAAAACTAGTGGATGTTTGTTTTAAGATCATTTGCCCGATGAGGTGTAATGAAATCTCTTGTAACATAACCGTTCATGTTGCAAGAAAATAATGATGCATAGGATATACATTATCCTTTTTAACAAGATGAAAAATAAACACATAATGTTTTTCCGAAACATCATGTTTTCCTAAATGAAGATATGAACCCAAAGTATTTGAATTAGATAGACTTATTCTAAATAAACTAGGTTTTAATATTATGATAACTAGATGATGACAAGATAAACTTACTTGAGTTTTTATGTATACTCCTCAAGATTCATTGTCATTTGGGATGTATGAGATTGGCTTTGAGATTACATTATAACATAAGTTGTTACAATGTTGACAAAGTATTACCAATACTTTGATGACTTGTGGTACTACTTAATGAATGTGAGCATCATGCTCATTTGATGGTGAAGGTTCTAAATTTATAGGTGGTAAAGTATGGTTGAGTTTTGACGCACATTTGATTTGGTATAAGTGTTGGACTAAGGGCTTTTTAGAGCAATGCATTCAATGGATTATGGTGTTGTAGGAGTTTGTTGTACTATGGATGTACTTTTGGGTTTCATGAATACTGAAGATGACAAGAATGGATACTGATTCTTGTAGTTCACTAGTGGATGAAGTGCTTGGTTATGTTAGTGAATCCTAGGGGCTTAATGTGATGAAGACTGATTCTTATGATCCATTGGTTGGTATTACTAATGTGTGATGTGATCTAAAGCTTAGGGTCTAAGACAGAAAGTACAAGAGTACTTAGGTGATAGGATAAGTGTTTTAACATAGGTTGTTAAAATACTTGGGAGTTGATTCTTTCGGATATGACTTTTAATGACTACATTTGTAAGTCAAAATATACTTGAATACTTCGGATGAAATACTTAAGTTGTCAATCTTACTTTGAGAAAAGGATAACAAGACTTGATAATTACATCTATAACTTAAGTGTGAGTTATGACTCGATGTAAATCCTCATCGTCTTGAAGGATGACATGTTAACCAAGTGAGGCAACATATGTGAATACAAGATAACATCTACAGACATGAATTGGGTTTGTAATCTGTGATATATTTGCAAACAGTGAGTCTGGATTAGTTTGGAAGTTGTCAATTTACAAATCAAGCTAGTGAATGAGTAAAGGACGGGAGGATGCAGTGAATGTGTGTAATGATCACAAATACTCAGTGGTTTACCGAAAAGGTACCTTGGAGCATTTACATGAAATTTGCAACTGTGATTAGATATGATTATCCTATTTGGTGTTTGGTATGATGTCCTAATCCTAATTTGAGTGAACATTAGAGATAAGAATCCCAAGAATTAGAATCAATAATCTAAGGATCGGAACTAGTCGGGAATTTTGAAAAAGTTACTGTTGACACCCACGGATCCAATAGACAACAAAGGCGGAGCCAAAGTTTGGGAGCCGTGGAATCCGTGGGTTCTGGACTGGCGGATCCAAAGCTAACTCTTGGCGGATCCAAAATGAGGGATCCGTCGGATCCGTTGAACGAAAGTACTAAAAACAAACAGAGAGATATGCAAAATTCGCGTTTTTCGACCAAGACCTGAAAATTCTCCTGGAACATATCTATTAGCTAATATGTAATGCAAAACTACTAAAATTGTTTATTCTAACACATATACACACATAGTTTAATCCGATCATATTAACTTACCTTAAATGAGAGTTGAGCCAAACAGTGGCTTAAACCCAGAAACTTGATAACATCAAAGTGTTATCGTCCTGCATGATATGGTTAGTTCACATGAAGGTTTAACAACAAGATAATATCCTAAAGGCATAACAACTCAACACATCATTGTTTCAAATTGTTTGTACCAAACACTCTTTTTCAAAGATACTACATGTTTACTCATTATAACACTTGAGCAATTAAGTGAGAGTTTGTGCAAGTCAATACTTTTCAAGACATTTCACTTAGTACACATTTCTAAGTAAGTTATGCAAGGTTTTCACATAATATAATCAAACAATAGTATCTAAGTCTAAAAGTAGAACAGACACAGTTTATCAATGTATTACACAATATCTAGCAAATGATCTATTATGCATAAAACAAGCAATTGATAAATAAGCAAGTAAGTATCATGGAAAGACACCTATGTATTACAAATAAACAAGTACAATCACACTTATCAACAAGCATATCACATATATGCAAATAATATAGAACAGTTAGCCACATAGCATAGCATAGATGAAAGTATACTTTTTGTCACTTTGCGTTTAAATATGACGATGTATGCCAAGCTTAATTTGTTTCCTTTATATTACCAAATTATTTAGTTTCAAAAGAAATCATATTTATGAGCAAAGGATACCAATTTACATTGCTCGACTCAAAAGTTTAACTTACTGTGTCAAAATAAAACTTAACATTTTGAACAGGTTATAGTATTTGATTTTTTTTACCTACTTCAATTTAGATCTAGGCCATGAGACTATTTTTAAATGAAAATAGACTTAATTCCCTTCAAAATGATAGGTGGCGCGACTCCTACGGACTTACGGTTAATTAGTTATGAATTTTTGAAGTTTGACAAAAACTGAGTACTGCACCGACGGATCTGACGGATCCTTTTAGAGGGATCCGCCCTTTATGTGATTTGGATCCGCCGAGACCTGTGACAGATTATCCTAAACTCATATTTTGACATAGCGAAAGTGTGTGGGACTTGCTACACTTAATCTTAGGCATATATTACAAATATTAACAACATTTCTACCTATGTGACTTATCTAAATATTACGGAGGTGATTTTTCAACTAACTTAATGATTATTCCAAACACTCCCTTCAAAATGGTATTTTTCGTAAATTAGTTCTGAGCACATAATTTGACACTTACAAATTCTTTTGAGAAATATTTTTCTTTTCAAGAACACCTTCAAGCTTGTATACAAAGTGATATTTAACAACAAAATTTCAAAGTATACTTAGCGAAACATTTTTCATATTATGTTCTGCTTCAGAGGCAATTTGATACATGGATCTTACTCTATTTTAAAAACCATTTGTTTTGAAAATGAGAGCCAACCCGCTTTGATACCAATTGTGAAAACGTAGTGAAAACGTAGAGGGGGGGGGGTGAATACGTTTACCGTTTTAAAACTTAAAACTTGTTGTATCAAATTTCCAATTCGACTAGTTCTAATATGAACACTGTCTGTTGTAGTTTATGTCTACCAAGTTGTCACACAAGTATTATCACATAATCACAACACAAGCAATCACATAATGTAAATATAAAAGTAAAGAGATAAGTAAAAGAAAGCGCAAACCGAACACGATGATTTATAGTGGTTCGGTCACGGAGCTCCTCTCCGCCCTACTCCACTCCCTGAGTACCCAACTCGAGAGTTACTTCACTAGATCAACAAGCTCCCTTTCTTAGGCGGAGAAAACCTTTACACGTCGCTTACTTCCTTTTCCGGTACTAAGCTAAACACCGGGTTCTTTACAAGGGTACAACCACTCCCATCGTCGCTTATACAATTTCCGACACTAAGCTAGATGTCGAGTTCTTTACAAGGGTACAACCACTCCCAACACTCTTTGTATTTTAAGGACTAAAATACTAACCTCACTCTACTGATCTAAATGATACAATGATGGTTACAACAATGATCCATGACATAAGTATATCATGGATATGTATGCCTACACTATATGAACTTCCATTGATAGGAAGCCTTCAATGTATGAAGATCACAAGCTCCCTAAACTTGTTGTGATGGATCTTCATATATGCATCTTCATGATGGATTAGTAAGTATGCTATGTATGATGACTTGTGATCTTGAGCTTGCTTCACAGGATCATAACAAGTGTATGCTTACAACATAATGAAAGTTAGTAACATTATGATCATTATGTAATGAGGTGATTAATGTATGAATCTACATGGTTTGCTACTGATCTAAGTGTGTGTAATGATGGAGGAATGTATGTTCTAGTTGGATAAACAATGGGTAAACAATGGGCTTCTATTTATAGCCAACAAGATTTTTGCTCCGCGGATCTGAAGGATCCCTAAATTTGGATCGGCGCTTTATACCATTTGGATCCGCGCTTTATACCATTTGGATCCGCGGATTGACAGCTAGCAAACCTTACCAAATCTCATGAAATCTTCAAATGTCAACTATCTAACTTGTGTATCTAAACAAGATATTATACAATCTTACAAAGATTTCACTTGTGATGCATGCCATGATGTCATGGTATTATTTAACTAATAAAGTTTCCATTTTAAGAAATAAACATGTAAACTTGTATATGTTATTCCTAGTGAACTTTGTAATGTTTATGTGTATCCTAGTGATCATGTAAAATGAGGTTCTAAGTAGAATGATTAGCCTTTTTAAAATACTTAATTACCTAACCGTATTTTAAACATTCTAAATGGTTTGTTAAGGGTTTGATCATAATGCTACATAACAAACATGTACGAACCTGTGTTGTATCATATGAGGACTTGAGAGGTGTTGAATGTATGTTGAGACAAGATATGATTACAAGTAACTTGTACATTTTACGCTATGTATCAAGTTACATGTTTGTCATCACTCAAAACAAACAAGATTGCTTGCACTAGCAATCTCCCCAACGAGACTGCTTGCACTAACAGTGTCCATTTTTGGTACTTTGACCGACTTTTTTTTGTAAGCGATGTGTAAGACACTTTATGTAATTTTTCAGACATGTTTTTTAAGAGACATACCATTGTACTTTAGGGAGATTTTTTTTTTTTTTTTTTTTTTTTTTTTTTTTTTTTTTTTTTTTTGAATTAATTTTGAGTTAAGTACATTTTTGGTCCTTGTGGTTTGCCGAGTATTTCAGTTTCAGTCCAATTTCTAAAAAGTTTCGGATTTAGTCCAAAATAAAACTTTCATTGCGGGTTTAGTCCACTTTTAGCTGCACCGTTACTTTGACTTGGCTTGACTATTACTACATGAGAGGGTATTTTTGTCTTTTTAATTTTTTATTAACTAAAACATGTGCCCACCAACACACTTAGGGTGCACGGAGTGGGCTTCGGGCTCAAGGGCGGGTTGCTCGGGCTGGATGGGAACACCGCCGCCGCCTGCGGGCTTGGCCTGCGGGCTTGGATTGCGAGTTAAAAGCTCGCTGCGGGATTGAAACAAAGCAACGGTCTTATGACCGTTAAAGGGGAGAAAATGAAAAATTATTTGGTCCCTTATTTTGCTTCATTTCTTTAAATCCAACTGAAATAAGGATGGGGTTAGGCGTATGAGGGTTTTACATATGATGAGTTTTTAATGGTGATGTTCATCATGGTTTTGTGATGTTCACTACCCATTTTGAGTATGGATCTGAGGAAAGAACTGAGATGTGATGAAGAGAAGCTAGCTAGGAGCTGTGAAAATACACGCTTTGAGGTGTGGTTACTGGTTTGTATGTGTGTGTATTTATATTGAATGAAGGAGGTAGCCAGGTAGGTACATTTTTAGAAGACGCCAATTTGTGTTAACTGCTACCATTTGTTAACTAGAATATATTGAATGAAGGAGGTGTGATTTGTGTGTGTGTATTTAGATTGAATGAAGGAGTTATTAATAAAATGTGTTTTTTTTTTATATAATTGTTTAGTATTGGAAGGGTTAATGTTGCAAATTTATAATTTTGAAGGACAAATTATGAATATTTAAAAAAAGATTTGGGAGGGTTAAAAGTGATGGGCGCTAGTAAAAATGTTGGATTGAGGGTTGGAGGGTTGAAATGAGGTGGAGGGAGATGATTGGTTAAAATTTGGGAGGGTTGGAGGGTTAAAAGTTATGACTCCCTCCACCCTTATCTTATTTCTTTCTTTTTTTGAACAATATCTTATTTCTTTCTACTAAACAAAAACATACACATACACACTTTATCTTCTTCATCTTCACTATGTCTCTTTTATTTTCTCAACCCACCACAACCCCTTCCATCTACAGCTACCGCCACCACCCATCATATTCAACAACTACCACAGCACGAAACCCACCACCTTCTGCCAATATATGACCCACAAAGTTCCGGCGAACCACCACCTCCACCACTGTAACGTTCGTAATACACCACCACCACTCTGACCAACATCTATGCCATCACCGGATTGTCCCTCACACCTCCAGTGATCATCTCTGCCGATACCCCCAGCCATCATCCCCGCTGTTACCACAAACACCACTCCAACCATCATCCCCGCCGTATTTATTATAATAATTTATAGATCCTGAAGAAAAACACATTTGTGACTAAGTGTTTGTACGTGGTGTGTTTTTATTTACTTTGGTTTCAAATCTGGTTTTGTATATTTGTTTCAGATGGGATTGTTGATAAGAAACCTCACTTCAGGCCACACGCCACCATTCAAGATCCGGGTGGGGTTACCCCAGTTTCAAAATCAGTGGCTTCTACAATTGCTACCATCACATTGGATCATATGAACTTTGAAGGTCATTTAATGTAAAGTCAAAAAAGAAAATATTTTTGGTTTGTGGTAATTTTGGTTGGTTGGTTTTAATGGTTGTGAAATATGATGTGGGTTTTGATTTGTGTGTGACTTAGTTACTGTATTTGTTTGTTTGCAAGTTTTAATGGTGGAAGTGGTTATCAAGTTGGAGATGAAGATGAGTGAGTGGTTTTACGAGTGTGTGTGGATTTGTGAAATAAAGTTGAGATCAATATAGATCTCATATTTGTCATATATCCAAATAAGAAATCTTAGCTATCCCTTTTTCCTATAAATTAATAAAACCCATTTTTCACATTTTAAAAAAAAAAAACAACATATCTTACAAACGGTAAATCTTCAAGCTACAAAAAATACACCATCGCGACGAGAATTAAATTATCGATCTATAGATATGCATTTCTTTATATTTTCGACGAACTTTTTTTATTTTTTCAAAATTTCCGCCCAGAAAAATCACATATGATTTGTAAAAATCACATGTGATTTGTAAAACATGTGATTTTCATGGCGGAAATTTAAGAAAAAAAAAGTTCGTTGAAAGTATATAGAATTGCATATCTATAGAAAGATAATTTAATTCTCGTCGCGATAGTATATTTTTTTCGCGTAACGATTAATGGTTTGCGAGATATTTAATTTTTAAAAAAATGGTGAAAGTTTATATTTTTTGTTTTGATCAAAAAAATGAGTGGTCAGAATTGATTTATTGGATCTATAACAAATATGAGATATATATTGAACTTTTACCTTGTGAAATATGGTATACTGGATTGGTTTTAATTATTTATTTTTGTGTTTATAATAATATAATAATAATAATAATAATAATAATAATAATAATAATAAGAGTAAACTGCAAAATACATCCCTGTGGTTTACACCTTTTGGCACATTACATCCCTGTCAGAAACTATTGGCAATATACATCCCCCGTTAGGCAAACGTTTGCCACATTACATCCCTAAGTTGGATGGGCGTTATCTTTCTCCGTTAAGTGTTTGCATCGTTAGTCCCTCCGTTAAAATGTTTGCACCGTTAGTCCTATGGGTTAAGTCTATTTGCACCGTTAATCCTTCGTTACGTTTTCGTCCGTTTTTTTACGTTTTCGTCTGGTTTTTTACGTTTTCGTCCGGTTTTTTACTTTTTCGTCCGATTTTTTACGTTTTAGTCTGTTTTTTTATGTTTTCGTCCGATTTTTTTCGTTTTCGTCCGATTTTTTTCGTTTTCGTCCATTTTTTTCGTTTTTGTCCATTTTTTTTTACGTTTTCGTCTGTTTTTTTACGTTTTCGTCCGGTTTTTTACGTTTTCGTCTGTTTTTTTACGTTTTCGTCCGATTTTTTACGTTTTCGTCCGATTTTTTCGTTTTGTCCATCTTTTTACGTTTTCGTCTGTTTTTTTACGTTTTCATCCGTTTTTTTTCATCCTTTTGTCTTTTTTACGTTTCGTCTGTTTTTTTTACGTTTTCGTCTGTTTTTTTTCGTTTTCATCCGATTTTTTTTTTTTTTTCCGATTTTTTTACGTTTTCGTCCATTTTTTTTTCCTTTTTTATTTTTTTTTTTACGTTTTCGTCCGGTTTTTTACGTTTTCGTCTGTTTTTTTTTACGTTTTCGTCCGTTTAGTTTCATGATTTTTTCGTTTCTCGATTTTTTTTCGTTTTCATCCATTTTTTTACGTTTTCGTCTGTTTTTTTTACGTTTTCTCCGATTTTTTTCGTTTTCGTCTGTTTTTTTACGATTCATCCATTTTTTAGTTTTCATTTTTTTATCTTTTCGTCTTTTCGTTTTTTGTTTCTCCATTTTTCTGTTTTCGTCTGTTTTTTTTACGTTTTGGTCCATTTTTTTATTTTCGCTGTTTTTTTACGTTTTCTCCATTTTTTTTAGTTTTTCCTTTATCGTTTTTCTTTTATTTTTTTACGTTTTCGTCATTTTTATTTCGATTATTACTTGATTTTTTTGGTAAAAAAACAGACAAAAACGAAAAAAATCAAACGAAAACGTAAAAAAAAACAAAACAAAACATAAAAAAATTGACGAAAACGTAAAAAAAATGGACAAAAAAAAGGAAGAAAAACAAAAAAAAAAGGACGAAAACGAAAAAAATAGAAACAAAAACAAAAAAAAAACAGACGAAACGTAAAAAAACAGACAAAACGAAAAAAATGGACGAAAACGTAAAAAAATCGGACAAAACGTAAAAAACCGACGAAAACGATAAAAAACAGACGAAAACGTAAAAAATAGACAAAAACGAAAAAAATGGACGAAAACGTAAAAAATCGGACGAAAACAAAAAAATCGGACGAAACGTAAAAAACCAGACGAAAACGTAAAAAATCGGACGAAAACTTTAAAAAATCGGACGAAAACTTAAAAAAGACGAAAACGTAAAAAATCGGACGAAAACTTAAAAAATCGGACGAAAACGTAAAAAATCGGACGAAAACGTAAAAAAAAATAAAACGTAAAACAAATGGAAAAAACGAAAAAAAATGGACTGAAAACGAAAAAAATGACGAAAACGTTAAAAAATCGGACGAAAACGTAAAAAAAACGAAACGTAAAAACGGAAAAAAATAAAACAAAGAAAATGGACGAAAACGAAAAAAAAATACGAAAACGTAAAAAAATCGGCGAAAACGTAAAAAAAACGATACGAAAAACGTAATAAAAATAGACGAAAACGAAAAAAAACAACGAAAACGTAAAAAATGGACGAAAACGAAAAAAAACGAACGAAACAAAAAAATCGACGAAAACGTAAAAAACGGACGAAAACGTAAAAAAACGACGAAAACGTAAAAAACCGGACGAAAACGTAAAAAACCGGACGAAAACGTAAAAAATCGGACGAAAACGTAACGAAGGACTAACGGTGCAAATAGACTTAACCCATAGGACTAACGGTGCAAACATTTTAACAGAGGGACTAACGATGCAAACACTTAACGGAGAAAGATAACGCCCATCCAACTTAGGGATGTAATGTGGCAAACGTTTGCCTAACGGGGGATGTATATTGCCAATAGTTTCTGACAGGGATGTAATGTGCTAAAAGGTGTAAACAACAGGGATGTATTTTGCAGTTTACTCTAATAATACTAATAATAATAATAATAAAGAAACAAAGAATGAAAAAGAGGATATTTTAGTAACTTTTTTAAAATTGGACTGAAAACGAAATACTCGCCAAACCACAAGGACCAAAAATGTACTTTACTCAAAAAAAAAAAAAAAAAGAAAAAAAAATCAGAAAAAGACAACAAAAAAAAAAAAAAAAAAAAAAAAAAAAAAAAAAAGGTTTCTGCTAGTTCATTGGTAGGTCTCTTAAAAAACATGTTTGAAAAAGTATATAAAGTGACTTACACATCACTTACAAAAAAAGTCGCCCAAAGTGCAAAAAGTGGACACTTGTCTAGATTTAATGCTATAGGAAAAGTCGCTCAAGTTTCCTGGGGCATTTTGAGAAGTCACTTTATTTTGGTCTAGAAAAGGTATAGGCTTTGGGCGACTGTGGCGTTTGTAGAATTTGCTCATAATTATTATGCGAGGAGCGTGTACTTTTTTTTTTTTTTTTTTTTTTTTTTTTTTTTTTTTATTTTATACTTTGATCCTAGAGTATTTAGTGTTGAATCTAAAGTACGTGTGTATTTTTAAGTTTTTCATATATATATATATATATATATATATATATATTATATATATATATATATATATATATATATATATATATATAAACGAATTTATATATATTATTGCCAAATAGCCAAATAAGGATATATTTAACCTTTTTTATGAAACATATTAAAAAAATGAATTAATAATAATACAATTAAATGATTTAGTTTTTCATATGTCAAAAACTCATAATGGGGGTTCCTTTATTATGTGAAAGATGAGTAGAGTTAAAATAAAAAGAGAATAATTTGTGAAATGCGTAAAAGTATTAAAAAAATAGAAAAAACTCTTAAAAATTTCCACAAGATAGGAGACATTAGTGTTGTGAACGAAGTTTTGATGCAAACAAATATGGAAAAAATGTTTGCACACTAAAATTTTGTAAATCAACATTTTCTGGATCAAAAATTCGTTTTTGCATCAAACTTATTTTTAGTATATGTATCAAAATTTTATTTTGCATCAAAATATAGCAAGTTGAAAATTTTATAAATGAAATGTTTTTTTTCACTAAAATTTTGTTTTTCATATATTAAGAAAAAAGGTATACAAACTCCATTAGAAATTTGCTTGACAACCTTTTTATAAACCAACATCCTTTGTGAAAAGTTTTGATTTTTTGGTAAAGTTTTTATATTTTTTCTAGTTCTTTTACAGTTCTCATGGATATTTGTTTTTTATTTGATCTCTTCCTGATACGTCATTGTAAAAAAAAATGTTGTTGTTAGAGTTTTTATTGTTTTTGTATTTTATAAAGTTATTTTTTTTTTTTAAATGTTGTTGTTAGAGTTTTTATTGTTTGTGTGAACATGCGAATGAAATGTTTAATTATATTAAAAGCTGGCATTTGATAAAGTTTTTTTTTTTTTTTTTTTTTTTCACTCATCGATTGGAATAATATGTCAATTCTTTTAGGAAAAAAAAAAAACGCTAGATAAAAGAATTGACTTCACTTTTAGTCTTCAAATGTCCTTTTATCTAGCGTTTAACTTCGGTTTCATTGGGGTGTTCTATTCTAAAAGTGAAGTCAATTCTTTTTTTGCGAAACATTTGAAGACTTGTAAATATGCACATGGATAACATCATCAAATTAGATGCCAATATTCTTGTTTGTTTCTCTTTTATGTTTAATTTTATTTCTATTTTTGAGAATTGAACTATTGTTTTAACTATCTTGTGCCTTATTTGTAACACTGATAATCATCATTTCAGAGTCCAGATTCAAATACTCGAGGTAAAAAGAATTAGCTATATCTCTCAGTTGTGTATAAGCCCCTTGAAGCCTTGATTAAACTTGTCATGGGCGTTTGGTGAGACTCTTTGCTGCCAAACAAAAGCCCCGGAATGAGCTGTTTGAGACTTATGTTACTGGCCTGTTAATCTTTCTTTACATACAGTAATGTTAATATGCTCTTTAATGTGCAAGCTTTGGTTTGTAAGTAGATGATGTTTAGGCAAAAGTTCAAAAAATATAAGCCTAAGGTCATATTCCATATTTTGAGCAAAGAATGAAAGGATGAAAAAGGCCATGTTTGAAGCCCAATGTCACCCATGCATGTGAGCATAACAACTTTATTGTAGTAAAGCTAAAAACTCTACATAACCCCTAACTAGCTTGGAACGCGGTTTTGACTTGCTTAAGAGAGCCAAATTTAAGGCCAACCTAGAATTTATGATGCTGATATGATCAGTAGAAGACTTCTAACATCTACTATGCTCACTCTAAACTAAATTAGTTAGGCAAATCCCTTTGAGGTTGACTTGTAGGAAGCTGCGAGATCTAACATAATTAGAGTCTTATGCATGATGCTGTGGAGTTTTAAACAGACTCTCTGCTTCATTTAAGCTTTTATTCTGATAATAAGTAGCTTCATTTTAGCTTAAAATTTGATTATAATAGTATAATACACTAATATCATATGGAGTCTGAATTACATATAAAGTATTTTCACTGAAAAATTGCATATATTTGATGATGTATGTCATATTTACATTATTTGTCTAGGAGATTTTACATACCAGAAAGATAATTATAAGAATATCAGATTAACCAAGATTTAATTGTATAAATAATCACTAGTTCTTTTATGCCAATTTGGTCAGACAATACATTATCAGGAATAAAGTGAAGGAATCTCTTCTAGAAATATTGATGTAAATAGATAATGTTCGTTGGTGATTGTGTCAAAGTTTAAACAAGCAAAGTCATAAAGGATAAAGTTAATCTAAAGATAAAGATAAAAGGCATATAATTCACATTCCTCTAAATGTAAGACCATCGTGATGATTCAACAAAGTTTGAGAAGCGAAAAACCACCCGCGTGCATAAAAGTGAAAGCATTATATTGGATGAGTCAAATAAGGCTATCTGATACCTTTTTAACACTTTGGAATTGTATGATCTCATCATCTCTGGAATCAGAGTAAAGTTGTGGTAACTTTTGACAGCAAGTAGTCATGGTTGAAGAAAACTCTACAAATTTGACCATCCACTATAAAATATTCAAATATTGATATTCTTATTCTACATAATTCAGTATATCGATTAGAACAAATTATCTTCGGAATGGGACATATCTGAATTTGCATGGTAGATTAATCTTGTTTTGTTGCAAAAATCCCATGGCGTCCATTCTAGATGTAGCAGTCTAACCCTTTTATTACGATTTTTAATCTATTTCATATAACATTTCCCTTACTCTTCTAGTAGGTAAATAAGTATCTTTTCTTTTTATTGTAGCAGATTTAGACACCATATGTGGACACTGCCAGATATACTTGAAGACCAAATTATTACCAACATTTTTTTTGTTAGGTCCGAATGTAATAATTCAGCTGCTTACTCCATACACTTTTGATCGACATATAGATGTACATATGCACTTTATCCGAATTTGATAAGTATTAATCTTTGAGGTGGGAATATAAGATAGAAATGGCATATATCTAGTGGTTGCTTTTGCCCCATTACCAATTCACAACTGATGCAAACTGCTATTGAACTACACGAAAGCACTAACGTCACCATCCATATTGTGCATGCAACAGGCTATATGTTAGAAGCTATTATGCATTAGAAATAGTTCTTGATTCGGTAGAAGAATCAAATTGACTACATTGACCCATGCCCTGTCACCTAGACTAATGATTCTAGTTAGACTGGACATTTGTCATTTTCAGACTATTAACTTAATGCATTTCCCTGTCTTGTACTCCGTCTTTTTTTTAGTTGGTAAATGGAATGAAGGTCAATCAATGTGACATAGTACCTCCGTTCCATAATAAGTGTCCACATTACTATTTTCGGATGTCCCAAAATAAGTGTCCGCATTACTATTTTGGGATGTCCCAAAATAAGTGTCCACTTTGTATTTCAACCAATGAGAAGAGATTTTAGTGGGTGGAGATGATATTTGATTGGTGGAAAGTGTAGTTAGTGTGATTTCCTAAAACTTTGTGCATTTTTGAAGTGAACACTTATTATGTGACGGAGAGGGAGTAAAGCATAGACCATTCACTATTAAGCATTCATTTTGTGAAAGTGCACCTGAATTAGACTCATAGGATATAACTGATATGCTTGTGGGAATCACCCCTAAATTGGACTCAAAGGATGTAACTGAATTGTGCCGGCTTTACCAACTTGACCAAGTCATTAGCAAATCTGCGCTGACAAAAGGTACCATGTAATACCTAATCTGCGCTGATAATGTGCTATAAAGGAAATTTGAGCTGCAATTGCCTAACTAAAAAGAATTATTTGAAAATAAGAGAAAATGGAGTCCACAAAGTAAAAGAGGTTTGTAAGCTTTATCGTTCAAACATATATCTGGGAGATGCAAAAGAGACCAGATAAAGCGAATGGTATGCATACTAGGATAAATTTATTGGTGTATCACTTACCTAATTTATGCCTCTTTACTTTGGAAGGAATTCCATTATTATTTTATTCATTAGTATGCCTGCAATTTTTGTTGATACTAATGTTGGATAGATTTTTCAACCTTCACAAAAAAGGAAGTTCTGTAAGTTGGAGGTGGTAATGTGCGGCCATTGGCCTACACTAGTGATCATGACTAACCCAGCCTGTTTTAGTTGACTACTTATGACGTATGGATAATTTTTGTTATTGAGCGGACCCTTTTCACATTAGTTCTTAGGATTTTACAGTCTGCTAGTAACTTGAATGTTTCTTTAGGTATAGTAAAAGGTCATGTTCAAACTGTAATATAAAAGGCCTGGATGTGATTCAACCTAAATCAACATTTAACTTAACATTTAGTGGTATTTGGCTTATCACACTAAGGATGGGAGATCATGGGTTCTGTTCTGCTTTTTCACATGCTCATTCTAATTACATATTCAATTTCCCTTTTGTTGGGAAAAAAATCGAATATATCATGAAAAAAAAAATTCTCAATGCCTTATAATAGTTTAAAACAATAAATTTTTGTTACTGCTTTGAAATGCATTCTTGTAAATTATCTGTGTCATGATTCTGATAACACATTAATGGCTGAAATCAAGTAACTTGCATGTTCGGTTTCAGCCTGCCACTCGTGGTTGGCCACTCTGTTACGATGTCAACCATTGAATTAAAAACATGCCCAGCTAGTGACTTGATAGTGTAGCTGACTGATTTAGATTGAAGAATTATACTGACCACAAAATCATATTTGAAAACAAATATTTCTTGTCAAGAATTCATAATGGCTTGAAAGAAATGCATAGTCCATTATTAGGTATATGTTTGGGAGATAAGTTTTAAATAACACTGAACTTATTTGACAAGTGCTTCAGTTTTAGTTTGTACATTAAGAACTTTGCTTGCCATGGAATCATAGAGAGGAATTATTACTATCTTACTAATGTCTTCTAACAGGGAACATCTGAACATAATTTTCTCAGAAAGGAACTGATTATGGCCATAAACTATAAGTTTTACCTGTGTTTTGAATTATTGATCTTTCATTATTGAAACACAATTACCTGATGAAATGACGATGAAGCTTTTCGACTAGACGTTTTTGAGCTTCTTGAGAAGGACCACCATGATAATCTTTATGCCAGATGATTTAACTCTCAACTAAATTTCCACAAATTAATTAGTTTCACTCAAGTGCATGAATACGTGTCTAAAAAGCTATAGGAAATGAATTGTGTCAGCATCATGAGTTATTTTAAGATGTAGTTTACATGATTACAGGAACCTATGATAGCAATATAATGGATTATGTACCTAAACATCATTATCCTTGCATAGATTTGCACTTCACTTTTCCTATCACACTTAGTTGTGCTTAATCAAGAATGCAAATGACCTAAAAAGATAAACTTCTACACAATGACATGATCTAAAAATATGACTGTCGTGAGCAATACGTGACTCTAGTTATGATGAAAAAACGACTAGATAAACATCTATTCTAAGTTAAATAAGCAAAAATAAGTGAAGAATATTATAAATGATTTCCATCTCACTGTTCAACTAAGATAAGTTGGACTCCATGTCATAATTCAATTAACTTCATTCTATTTTGTCATCTCTTCTGATGGCCATAATTTAAGAGTAAATAGTAATAACCCACAGTTCCTCCCACAAAATTCCTCAATGTCTTCTCCTTGATGATTAGATACCATTCAACAAGTTCTTTTTTTTTTTGGGTAAACGTCACTTTGTCTATACAATCTTTTCTTTACCTGCGGAGTCAGAAACCCACTCGATTCACAACAAGTTAAAAAGTTCAAGTATTGTTTTCTCAGTTTTCAAATTCTCACAGAACGCTCGGTATCAATGAACGAATAATGATTTTGAGTAGCGCAGTTGCTAGGATATCGGGACTGTTTAAAAAGATTATGAAAGGGGCCATCAATCCTTATCAACAAACAGACTTTTATTCCTCCCTGTGTAACCTTGACTGATCAAGTGGTGAGACAAGGTGGATCTATCTATGCGCATAAACCAATAGTATGTGTGTAAAGTGCACTAAGAAGAATAAGAAGGAAAATTGAACGTGTAAGGACCCAGGTCGCAATCAACTGTTTAGTTTGAATGGTATATGGCATGTCATGTAGGTGATAATACCTTGGAGGGTGCAGGCAATAATTTATTTTCCCATGTGTGGATAAAATAGGTTTATTTGGTTTGGGTCAAATGGGTCGGGTCGGACAAGGTTGGTTGACTAGAAGCACTTTCTTTACTCTAAATATTCAATATTTTTGTAAGAATTGTGAGTGTGTCAAACATGGTTACAAACATTGTATTAGTTATCGTGGAAAACATGGTATAGAATGCTACATATCTGCATTATAAATACAACTTTAGCGACTATCGACCCGTTGGGTATGTTTCCTTACAGCTAACTTTTTTCTATACCATTTGACCCGTTAGAGATAAAAGATAACTCACTTTGATCTGTTTATAAGGAAATAACTCTAATTAGCACCTTTAACCAATACCAATTAACAATTAAAGTATACCGTGTCTATAGAGTATTATATGATAAAGGTACTGTCCCCATTTATATTCCATCGAGTGCTCTTGTTAGTGTTTTATAGCAGACTGTTTATTCAGGTCATAACTGAAGCTAAATTATCTACCTTACTTTTATTTGATAGTGAAAGATCCTGATGGGGTATGAGAAAAGTTGGAGTTTTGGATGCTAAGCGTGAAGCCTAATTCGCTACCCGGCCACATTCACCATATGGTTGTTTGGCCAACATATGGCAGTAAGCGGGACAGAATATAGAATAGTTTTCCTAATAAACTATGAGAAAAAATTCGTACTCATTAGTTGTTCCATGTATACATTCAAGTAAAAGTGATCAAATGTAACATGTCTCTTGGTTCACCCAATAAAACCACTACCACTCTTTCACCCTACCCACCCACCAGAGAATGGATGACATGCCATGTTTGCACTTTCAGAGTCAGCGGTGAATAATTAGCAATATCCTACTCGTCTTTTACTGTAAACTAGAAAGTCGTGTAGAAGTAGATCTTCCTGAAAAGGCATTATTGTGTTTCTTGATGCAGACTTAGGCAGCATATATTCTCTTAAAATGTATGTTAATCAATGGTTTTAAAGACCTTATGTTGTCATGTTTTTATTAACATTATGTCACGTGATGTGGTCCTACAATCTGCACTAATTAGTTTAATGGAGCCTGCACAATGGGTTTATACAATTAAAAAGCTCTACACATACAAGACAAATTCCCACATGGCACCTTTTCACTAATATCTGATTGTAACCTTTACCCCCTTAATCTTTATAAATAGATGGCGAGTCTTTGTTTCTTTTATCCTTTAGCAAGAAAAAGTTGTATTTGAGCTTTTAATTTTATGGTCCTTATGGCTCTCATTTTAAAAGTGACAATGTCACTTTTGTATACAAGTCTTGCTATATTGTTATGTGAGAGAACTTTTGTACTTTCTAGGCATGGACAATGGTCCAGTGAAAAGAAATCAAATATTCAGAACAATGATGATCTTGTCACCAACTTGCCTGGTCAGCCTAACGTAGAGTTCAAACACTATGCTGGATATGTGACGGTGAATGAACAAAATGGCAGAGCACTGTTTTATTGGTTTTATGAAGCCTGGACCCTCCCAGATGAGAAGCCATTGGTGTTGTGGCTTAATGGAGGTAAAAAGAATAGCAAATAAGTCACTAAAATCTTTGTCATGTTAATAAATATTATTGTATTTTACTGCTTGATCCACTCTTTGTTTTATCTTCTACAATAACCAAGCGCCATGCAAAAAATATGGTTATCTTTTTCTTGATACCTGTTTCAGATTTTCACTACAGTCTTTACACAAAATCTATCCATTTTTATCCGAACATATCTTTATAAAGAATTAAGAGATATGATAAGGTTTTTTCTGAAGATGCTCTTCTTTTTTCTTTTTTTTTTTTTTTTTTTAACAAATTAAGTCCCATGCACGAATAAAAGAAATAAGCTTTTTAAGATGTAAGTTATTGTAAAAGTAGATATTCTTCTGCTAATTAATTTACTAATGAGAAGTGCTGAGTGGGAGGGCACTCTTAATTATTATTTAATTCACCCACTTCGTCATGGAAAGTTATTAGTTTGAAGTTTTATTCTCTTGCCGTCCATTTTGGTGACAAAAGATTACGTGTTTCAGGTCCTGGATGCTCTTCTGTGGGATATGGAGCTACACAAGAGATAGGGCCGTTTATTGTTGGTACAGATGGAAACGACCTTCAGTTAAACCCTTACTCGTGGAATAGAGGTATCATTTTAGCATAATAATCAGTTCACAGTCATGCATTGTTATTTGACTTGCTTAGTTTTAATTTGTTTTCTTTAATGAAGCATATATTCCTTAATGGGCATCTTTTGAAATTTGTTAATTGGTGGTGCAGAAGCCAATATGTTGTTCCTGGAATCTCCTGTTGGAGTTGGCTTTTCTTACTCCAACACAACTAGTGATTATGAAAACCTAGGAGACGATTTCACTGGTAAATGTTATGGACACTTTTAGCATCAACTATCATATTTATTTGTATATGTATGTATATCATATACGAGTGTAATATATGTGTGTGTATGCATATATTCGTTTGCATGTGTTTTTGTGTACATTTATGTATGTATCTGCTATGAAGTGATTTACTTTTTGACCTGTTTTATGGTGCTGCCAAAATACGAAAAGAAAAGACCAACATAAGTTAGACGGATAGCTTGAATAAGTTATGTGAACATACATGGATAAATGATCATTAATTACATTGAATTCTCTCTCCAGAACTACTGATTCTTAAATAATGTTGTGAATCTTTTATGTTTTTTTAATAATGATGGTTCACCAATGGCCAAGTACCATGATTAGAAGCATTAAGAGTGAATCCACTTATCATCAAACCTACACTATATACACACACATGTTTATATAATATGTGAATTGATGATCTACTGTTTGAAACTGATTTTTTACGCCTAATATTATATCAGCAAACGACACTTATGCCTTCCTGCATAACTGGTTCATAAAGTTTCCTTCTTATCGGACAAGAACGTTTTATATTGCTGGAGAGAGTTATGCAGGTATAAACAAATTTGGGTTAAATTCCACCAATCTTTCATTAAAAAGTTCTCAGGCATGACAAATTTACCTTATTTTATGCAGGAAAATATGTGCCAGAACTTGCCGGTCTTATATACGAAAGAAATAAGGATCCTTCCATGTTAATCAATCTCAAAGGAATACTGGTATTTTAATCACTTAAGTTGCATGCATCTATTAAGTTTATTCTTATTCTTTTTCTTTTGCTATTTATTTTATTTTTTACGAAATTTAGAGCACATTCGATCATTTATTTATGGTAAATGCAGTTGGGAAATCCTGAAACAAGTGATGCTGAGGATTGGAAAGGTCTGGTTGATTATGCTTGGAGCCATGCGGTTGTATCAGATGAAACTCACAAAACCATCAGAGCTTCGTGTGATTTCGACAGTAATGATACTTGGGGCAACCATGATTGCACCCAGGCTGTGGATGAGGTTCTCCGACAATATAAAGAGATCGACATTTACAGCCTCTACACGTCCGTTTGTATTGCCAACTCAGCATATTCAGAAAACAAAGCACTTTCAGTCATGTTCAAAAAGACTAAATCAAACATGGTAATATATATAGTAATTTGTTTGTTGGACATCCCACTAATTTATTAGCTTTCAATACACAATTTAACAACCAGAACGTAAATACTTAAAGCTATCATCATTGTAATTCATTATAATCTTTTGTTTAGATGCCTCGAATACTTGGTGGTTATGATCCTTGCCTTGATGATTATGCAAAAGGTTACTACAATAAACCGGAGGTTCAAAAGGCTCTTCATGTTAGCAATGGCCTCCAACTCAAGAACTGGAGCATTTGCAAGTAATATATACATGTTTCTTTAACTATGTTTGAAACTTTGTCTATTAGGAACTTGAATAAGGGTGAGCCATGTAACAGCCATGGTATGGTAGGACCGTAGGACATAGTGCGGCCCTTATTGACGAAAAGGTCACATGCTCAGAGTCATGATGAAAATCTGACATCTTTTAAAACATGTACTGGCTGATGCCCCTCCTAAATCATCACATAAACGATGAAACTTGTCCACCAAGGTCGTATATAGGTCATAAAACGTGTGGGTGACCGACGCTTTTTTTGTCCATAGTTTAGAATTTTGTAAACATTTAATGTACAAGTATGATTAAAAACCATATTATGCTTTTTGGAAAGATACGACCTTATCTAATAAGTATAACCTGACAGACTCGTGATTACGAGTAATTAACTTTTGGCCCAATTTATATGTTTGACTCATTTGACCCACTCCATTGTTAGGTCCCTGTTTATATTTTATGCGATAGATATGTTTTCATATAAATTAGTTGAAATAGTCAGTAAGGATCCCATAACTTGTCATGATCTGTATCCTGCAGTATGGATGTATTCGATGGCTGGAAACAAACGAAAGGCTCAGTTCTTCCCATATACAAGAAACTTATTGATGCAAAACTTAGGATATGGGTATACAGGTAAATGATTGATCCTAACTCTTACTACAAATTTGAAAAGTTTGTGTGCATCAAAGAATTATGATCAATATTTGTTTGATTGTTCATATGCTGTTGACAGTGGAGATACTGATGGAAGAGTACCTGTGTTGTCCACTAGATACAGCTTAAGCACCTTGGGCTTGCCTATAACTAAGGCGTGGAGGCCATGGTACAATCAAAAGCAGGTAATTCTCGCTCCAGCTTCTTATAGCGTTTTCCTTCAAGTTATTAGATATCCTGTGATATATAAAGTCTTAGAGATGGAGTGGAATGACAAAAAATGTTTGTTTACCATGCCAAACAGATACAATTGTTCCTTAGGAAATGTGGATCTATTGACTTAACTAAATTTTGAGTTGGTTAATTTTTTGAATTGTCTTTCCTCTTTTTTCTTAAAATTGGATAATTCATTTTGTTTAGGTTGGTGGTTGGGTTCAAGAATATGAGGGACTAACTTTCGCAACATTTAGAGGGGCCGGTCATGCAGTGCCTATATTCAAACCGAGTGAATCACTTGCATTCTTCACTTCATTTCTTCTCGGAGAATCTCCACCATCCCATCGATAAGTTAATCCTTGATATTAGAGACTCTCAACGGTTGTCGTAAAAAGATTTTGACTTGTTAGATATAATTAAACTATAGCTTATATCATCACCACAATAATAGTGCTATATAATGCTGTATACAGAGTTATCCTTTTGATGCTGGTTTCTCTAAATGCTCATTTAAATAAATGGAAACATATTAAATACGATACAATAGTATATATATGAACTCTACAGTTTGACCCATTCTATAATATATGCACTTTATAGTTTAAACAACTATACGATAATACCAGTACTCTATAGTTCCAAAGATATATATTTTATCATATTCTTTGTTTGAATGGTGTCTGGTGGTTGTTAATATAAAGTAGAAAATCATACTTATTACAACTCGATGCTTATCAATATTTGTCAAACATCAACACGTCCAATAATGTTCAATCATCAATCATGTGCTGCTGATGGTCTTAATGGCTGAAATACGGTTTTATGTTAGGCAATTGAATCGACTCTTCTTTCATGAATAAAAGGGTTATACATTGCTACTACCGAAATTTCATCCATAAAAGTGAAGTTTCTACTCTGTACGTTAAAATCTCGACAAACTTTGATTTCAGACATTACACGTAGTATGTACTATTATTCATTTATTGGATGTTAAGTTGGACATTATATACTCCTAAATACTCAAATATCACCAAATACCCATGGAAAAGAAAAGTTATTCTATTGAGTGCTAGTTCGCGCATGATTCTCCATGTTTGTTGGAGTATGTGATTCACCTGAGATCAAAGAGATGTTAGGTTAAGCTATATTGTGGATTAACTAGGAGGTGCCATGGATACTCGTATAAGCTAATCTCACTGGGCAGGGACGACACACAGAAAGGCAAAGGTTTGGTCCGAAGGTCATTCCACTGGCGACATAGTGTAGCTAGGCCCTTTTGGAGTGTCACCTTCAAGGGATGTGACCCTCGTGTGGCAGATCTGAAGCATAGAAAATGAACAATCATGTATGTTAAAGGGTGTAATTTGCAACAGTTCTGTCATGGAACCGTGGCTGATGCCTTTGCAAATTGTATGACTGTTCACCAATGGACATAACTATTCCCGCCAAAGCCCATTCTTTTTTTCTTTATATATATATGAGAATGGCGCTGGTCGCCGCGATGCGGGCGAGCACGGTTAAAAACACAGTATTTTGGCGGTTAGAAAAAAATATTTTTAAGTCTGTTGATGCATTTATAATACTTTTATTTTTATTTTAGCTATGCACGGTTAACGGGAAATTGGTACTGGTTGCCGTGATGTGGGCGAGCACGTTTAAAAAAAAAGTATTTTCAATGCCTTTATAATACATTTATTTTTATTTTAGCTATGTAATCTAATTTGTAAATAATTTTAGTAAGTATTTATGTTTAATAATTTTTTTTAATGTTTTATATTTGTTTTATTTTGTTTTTTTTTTTTTTTTTTTTTTTTTGTCCATTGTTTTGTGTGAATATGTGGTCGGGTGTTTTGCCCCTTTTCATTTTAAGTGAAACCGTAATAAGCTTCTTTTAGATCTGCCAAATTATTTCCTTTAATTCTTTGCTTCTATAATGGATACACTGCCATCAACATCTTCCAATGCCGGTGGCCGCACCCCTAATTTCCAGAAGCTAAAGTTTGCTGTTGGTTCTGATGAAGTTGTTGATTGTTTGCAAGCCGCGTTTAGTCAAGATTACACGGAAAATGATCAGCTATTAATGGTGCTTGGTGAGCAGCGCGATCAGTTATCCGCCAAGGTCAAGTGGTTGGAGGATTTGGTGGAAGAAGGGGAAGGTTTCTTACCATTACATGAGGATGGTCAGATTGGTTTGGATCGTTTGAAAGAGACTCTGAAGAGAGAGAGGAAGGTGCTTGCCGGGTTGATCGAGGCGATGGATTTGGCCCGTAAAGGAAGAGAGAAGAAGAAGATCAATCTTTTCTGGTTCGGATGATGTGGTGGGCAGTTTGTGTGGTATATTTTTGGCTGTCTTTTGGCTTTTTATTAGAAGTATGTATGCTGGCTATGACTGACTGTAGATGTTTTCTTTTGGGATGGTAAGTAGAATGTATGAAGTTTAATGGCAGTGAATATAATACTAAGGGTATGGTTGTTAATATGTACTTTTGTGTTGCAAAATGACTGGATTTTTCTGTGGCATGCATTAGTGTTACTATCGTTAATTGGTAAGATAGTTAGTGGTTGCAGGAAAAAGCAAAGGCAGTAGTTAATTAGTGTTAAAGTTATGGCTGATGAGGCCATTCACAAAATACAGGTAAATGTGACTACCTGACAATAGGGTCTTGCTTATATGCTTGGTCCTAAGTAGCTGCTAGAAATACTTATAGAAGTAAGTGTCTGGAAGTAAGACTTTAATACATAGATAGTTTGGGATATTGTTTTCACACCTTCCATCTGCAATTTAGGTCTGATCATTGTTCTTTTTTCGTTGGTCTGATCATTCTTCTTTTTTGGTTTTTTTCGACCCTGATGGTGTGGTCCCATCATCGGGGGCTGTGAAAAGGGTTCTCCTGGTACTTTTTCTAGCTAATTGTTTGATGGTCTTCGATGTTTCGGACAAAGTTTGTTGTTCTGCTGGTGTATTTGGTGGTGTGTGTGTTGTTGTTGTGGCCTGAGTTTGTTTTATGTCAAGTGGTCTGGGTGTTTTTGTCTCTGCTGTCACAGTTACTGGTTTTGGTTGTTCGGTTGGTGGGGTTGTGTGAGTTTGTTTTATGTCAAGCGATCGATCTGCCTTGTCTTCTGAGATGGTAATGTTTGGTTTTGTGTCCATTTTCGCTGGAGATTCTGTGGTCTTAATTGTTCGACTTTGGGTTGCATTTGTTGTGAAAGAGTCCATTGTACTTTCAGTGGTGATAGGATTTGCTGATGGCAATAAGGGCGTGTCATCCCAGCATGTGTCGAGAACGAAAAGCTGATGATCTTTTGTACTGTCTGAATGAAAGTGCAGCTGAAAGATTTTTTTCTTTCCTTGCAGAGAAAGTAGGTCTGGTGGGTAATCGTGGGAGTCTTGGTTTGGCATTGTTTGCAGCATCTCCTTACAATCTTTTACCATTGAATTTGCTTCATTACTGAAACATATCATTATCACATTGGCAGTGCCATCGGATAATTCGAGTTTGAAGCAATAGCTGTATAAAAAATATAGAAACTGTTATTTATTGTAGATACATTGGTATAAAAATTGGCGTGTATATAGTCATATACCAGTTTGGTAATATTATAGTTCACCTGTAAATTGCTCCGTCTTCGGATGTTGGTTGCTTGCAATGGGTATGCGACCATCGGTCCGAAATTTTTTGCTTACAGTCTGAGCATTTCTTGAAAAACCATGGCCTTTGTGTAATGATTTTGTCAATTGTTGTGTCGACAGTAAACCGGACATTCTGTTTCATTATAAATGTAAGTGTTAAGTAGATTTTTATTTGCTAAGTAGTGCACTTAAGTTGTTGATTACCTGCTGGTTTTGTGGGTTTTCTTTTGCCAAATCTGCCAGAGTGACTCGGTTTCTGAACTTTTCTTGGTGTGGATCTGCACATCTTTCATACTGTACATTTAGTATTGCGGGTGGATCAAAGAATTCGTCATACCTGCATAGTTAACGTATATGGTTTCAGTGGGTTTGTAAGTTTAGATTGTATTTGTGTATTTTGAGTCTATTAAGTTACACGCTGCAAATTTCATGGTATTCTGGTATGTCTGGATTGAAGTAGTATTCTGTTGCATTTGTTGCTGAAAGCTGAAGTCCTGTATTGTTATAAATATATGTTAAAAGATAAAGTTAATAATTCAAATGTTTAGTATGAAGTATTAAATTTACCTCCATATTCTTTGACTGAGCATGAACTGACTGCAATAATTGTTGGTTTTTTTGCTTTTTCATAGTCTTGTTTCCTGAAATTGTGAGCATCTTGATTCCATAGAGTGAAACGCACCGTTTGGCCACTGTGAGAATTACGGAATATTTATGAGAGGAGACATTAAAATAAGGGTTTGTAGATAAATATTTGATGCTTACTCTAAGTTTTGCACACCAATGTCTCTCCAAACAATTGGGTTTGTTGTTGCTTTAACTGGTTTTTGTATTTCAGTTACATATTGGACACGGCCAATGTAATCTGCAAGTACAATAAGTAAGGCCTATGTATATTATTTATGGCTGTTTTATATACGCATGTATTATATACCTGTTAGTAACCCATCTTTATTATCTATTTTTGAATACAGTTCTCGATGGGTGGCAAAGTTGAAATAATGGTTTGGGAAACCTGTATCAGGTATGTCCTGAGTTTGTGTGCATGTTCCAAAGGCCAATGAAAGTGGGTGGGGGACAACTCGCATCCACATGTTTGCAGGCTGGAATCCAAATCCGGATATGTTGTAAGTTTTATTGAGCTGAAGCAGGGCATCGAATTTGTTCTTTTCTCGTAAGTTGATATTGGCCTGTATAGCTCCTCCCTGTAAGTGAAACAGGAACTTATAAATTTAATATACATATATTTTTCATTTATTTTTGTATTTTTTTTAGAATATAAGAATGATTAATTGTTTAGATCAATCATTGAATAGTATTATGCACCTGCTTATCAATTAGCAGGACACAAAACACGACCGGTCTCCCTTGTTTGTTTGTTGGGACCCATTTTCGATAGACTTTTGCATTTATAGCTTTACCATGATCTGTTTCTTTTAAATCAGCTAGCCTAATATCTTCTGATTGGGCAACAATTTCTTTGCCTTTGGAACTGGATGATGCTACAATGCTAGAGGTTTGTTCCATTTGCCTGTATGTCAAAATAATAAAAGTAAGGTTAGATGTATGTGAATGTATAAAAAATGTTTACAATGCAAGTATGCTTATTCTAAATTGCAAAGATAAGGGAACACACGTCTTATTTGTATAAGCTATTCGACAGTTTCGGCAAAGTATATTGAAAATGCAAAGATGAGCATGTGGAACCTGTGGAGATGAAACCATTGCTAAAAAATCTTTGTACACAACATTTTTAGTCATGTTTTTTTCCTTGACTTGCTAAAAATGTTGTGTACAAAGTTTTTTTAGCAATGGTTTTCAAACCTTTGGAGACGAAAATGCAAAGATGAGCATGTGGAACCTGTGTAGATGTAACCATTGCTAAAAAATCTTTGTACACAACATTTTTAGTCATGTTTTTTTCCTTGCCTTGCTGCTGTTTGATCAGTAATTTCAAACCTTTAGGAGATGTTGCTCTTGACAGTGCAACATACAGTTGGCCATGGCCAAAGACAGGTTCAGGTAGGTATACGCCAATTTTATTCAAAGACTGCCCTTGGCTTTTATTGATTGTCATTGCATAGCAGAGTTTTACCGGGAACTGTTTTCTTTTAAAAACAAATGGAAGGGTTTCATCCTTATTTATAAGCAAAATCCTTGGCAGGTAAACTTTCTCGGACATTCTTGTACCAGTTATAATCCTTGCTTGAATAATCCTGCTGTATATCTGTGTAACAATCATACGTGTTCCGTTACACAGGCCACCGCCTAGGTTTAGGTTTCTTAGCAGCATTATAGGTGCACCGATTTTGATTATAAGTTCATGGGGAGGCATTCCTGAAAAGGAAAGAGTGTTTAAGTATTCCTGAGGATACAACAGTTCTGTTGCTCCGCCATCATTTGTTTTTGGCACAACCTCGTCAACACTTGTAAAAATGTGAGTATCCCCTTGCAGCAAATCTAACACTACAGAGTTTATCTGGTCTGCAGTACTGTTTTTCGGACATACTATAGCCTTTTCCTGTAATAATGCTGCGTTCGGTGACTGCAAAGTTTCTTGATCATATATAAAACTGATAAGTTCTTGGATATCTGTTTCACTTTCAGGTATACAGTATCTTTCTGGTATTTCTATCCATCTTGAATCTGTCGGATCATTTTCGTCTGCTTGGCCAATAGCACCGTTCCCAACTTCAAGTAACCATTTAGAAAAAGTGTCAGTTGCTTCATAATCTTCTGCTGATAGCCCGGTTCGTTGCAGGCGCATGTTTTGTTTAAGTCTAATGACTTTGAAAGCTGGCCACAGGTATGATAGTGTGATAGAAGAGGCGATAATCTCTTGCTTTGGAGCTTTTTTCTTCACAGGAAGTGTCTGCCTAAAATCCCCACCAAAAACAACTGTTTTGTTCCCAAACAGGTTGTCTGGTGTATTCATTATATCCCTTAACGTGCGATCCAGTGCTTCAAAGCATCTGCGATCATTCATCGGAGCTTCGTCCCAAATGATAAGATCGGTTTGTTTTAGCAATTCTGCTATCTGTGTATTTTTATTGATACTGCATACCGACTCTTCTGTTAAATCGAGAGGTATTTTGAATCTTGAATGTGCTGTCTGTCCTGCCGGGAGTAACAAAGCGGCGATACCTGAGGAAGCAACTGCCAGAACAATTTTTCCTTCCGATCTCAGTGTAGAAATTATAGTTTTCCAAACAAAAGTTTTGCCTGTTCCTCCGTGACCATAAACAAAAATCAGCTTCTGTTGACGGTTGTGAACACCGTTGATTACTTGGTCAAAGATTATGCGTTGTTCAGTGTTTAGTTGAACAATCAGCCTTTGACTTTCACTTCTTAAAAGATCACGGTTGTAAGATCTTTCTTGCATGACTGCCCTGTTATTCAAGATTTGCAATAACTGTGGTGGAGGAAGATCAAACCCAAAATCTTTGACAGATTTTCCATAAAAGTTCAATATACTTTGCAGCTCAAACATAAGACCACCTTCCAAGTCATCTGGATTGACATGAAGGTTTGGTATATGTAATGATTCTGCAAGTATTAATGGAATGTCTTCTGACATGGAATCCGCATGTGATTGTAGCAGGGTCGCCGGGTTTGAAACATCACAGAAGATGAGGATCTGGCAATAAAGATTCCTCATTTCAGCTGCAGTTGCTGAGAAAGAAGCTTCTTGCAAAGCAATGTTCCATTCCTGATCACCTGCTAATAGACCCATTGCTTCACACGCTGCCCTATATGTAGGATAACTGGTTCCATTAACTGAGCGGATATGGCGGAAGGACATGCTGCCTTTTTGGTGACATAGTAAGAGGCGTAAGTAAAAAGCGTCGCCGGAGCTAGGATGTATATACGCCAGCCGACCAATCGCCAAGCTAGAAGAACGCTTTCTGCGCTGCCAATACTTGCCGGTTTTATACCACACAAATTCCTTTGGGAAGTTCAAATAGGTGAGATGGCGCCCATCTGTATTGTAAGTATTGTATTTCAACCATTCAGTGAGCGTCGTTCTCTTGTTGTGCTCGTTATCAACAATGGCCTGCAGTTGTTGTTGGCTTCTAAAAGTAACTCGCTGCATATTTTCAAGGTGAACTGCAAGTATCTGGACCGGTGGATCTCTGCTATGTATCTGGAATCCAAGGATCCTCCAGCATGCTTCGTGCGGTCCGATGTATCTTGCATCCTGAAAATTCTTTATTTCATCAATGTGCACTGAAGAGCGGCTTGTGGTTGCTCCTGAATTTCCTACAGATCTTGAAATGTGAGGCAGTATCCTATCAGTGCCTTTTGAAATGTACTTGAACAAATATTTTATAAGCATCGACCATTCACAATACTCAACATTGATATGCGCATAGAAGTGCATTAGCAGAGATCGATTATACGGAACAACATAGCCATTATCAAGGGTAATATCTTGCTTCACTGTCGTTATTCCTGAATCTCTTCTACGATAATGTACATATCCTTTTGGATCAATGTACGTTGCATGACAAAAAGGCTTAGGAAAGTCCTTAGTACACTTATCCCCACCACGCATACATGGTGCAGATGTATTTACCGGCCCACATGGCCCGTGAATCATGAACTCTGTGACTATTCTATAAGCTTCAGGGTCAGTTAATGGGTCTGGAAGTTCTGCAGATACATATAAGTCTACATCTTCATGTACTTGTATACGTTCAGTTTCTTTCACCCACAGTAGCAAATGACAATGTGGCAGGCCTCGTTTTTGAAACTCTACCGTATATAAGACTGAAAAAAAAAAAAAAGTAGAAAGAATATATTAGGTATTTCAGTAACAGATGCATCTACTTACTGTGAGATACCAGAAGATGCAAGTTAAATAATACCTGCTTCAACTTGGCCGAATGGTTTTGAATCTCGCAAGAATCCTACAAAATCATGTATCTTCCTTTCAAAGACACGGTCAACAACATCGGGCCTGTCTGCAACTGTTACATGCGAGAACTCTTGCATATATTCTTTGATTTCAGGCCAGCCAACATTGCACGTGAACGTGATAAAGAATGATGGATTCCCATGCACACGGCATATAGCCAAAGCGTCCAAATAATGGCTATACATGTACCTTGGGCCTCCTGTAAAAGATGAAGGAAGAATTGTCCTTGCACCCACATCTGATCCATCTTGATCGCCACGTGATAAAGCATCGTATAAGCCAGCCATGTAGTCATTCCGTATATCATTCTGGTGTTGTCTTATGTAGTCAATCCGTGACTGTTCTATACTGCAGTAGGCTGTGACAACATACTGTTGGAATAGCCTGCCACTCTGTGTCAGTAGGACATATTCGTTGAGTCGATCATGCAACTGGTACGAATAGTATCTTAGCATTGTCATCTTCTTTGGTGGATCGCCTGATGAACGGTCAGTCAGTAACACACGCCCTAGATGGTAACCATCTTCGCCAAACAGAAAAATAAGGGGGAACTGCAACGACATATAAGAAGCATTTAGCTTATTGACACTTTTTAGTTGGCGATCATGCTGCTGAATAACCACATCAAAATCAGTCTCTACATCTGGCCCACCTTCAAAAACAATTGCACCAATAGAATCGCCCGTTGGCAGTTCATGTTGGTTTTGAACCAATAACACCAAACAAACGGATCTTGAATTCTGGAACATCGGCTTCTGTGATTTTATCTCTTGCTGTCCTGAACAACTGGACCAGTTGATTGTGGTCATCGAGAATCTCAATCAAGTTTTCGACAATATCTGCACACAAACCATGACCAGACCTCTGAAAGTTTTCTAACCGATTGGCAACTTCATTTTCCGTGTCATAGATATATAGCTGAAGAAACTGAGGACGTGCATTTTCTTCTGGACACAGGCTCCCTATTCGATGGTAAAGCTGCCCTGAAATTTTGAATACATAAGGACCACGGCCTGTGTTTATCGAGTTGTCTATTTCTGCCCCCAATGATGTCATGGCAAACATTTGATTGTATGCACGAATGTTTTCCATAAAGTGACGGTTCTTAAAAAGATCCTTAATATACTCTGGATAGTTGTCTTGAGTTTCAACCTTTACTTGACCTCCATTGCAACATCTATGATACTCTGGCCGTCTTCTAGAACTGACAGTGACCTTTTCATCATACCAGAATCGTGCACTGCAATGATGGCAATTTTGGTCACATCGGCCCATATACATGTATGTATCTGGAATACCTATATATTGCATATATAAACTGAGTCGTCAATAAAAGTTCCTGGGCAAAAGAAAATAAAGTGCTCATTTAATATATGAAAAAAAAGAAGATATGTTTGCAGCTTACCTTGTCTAGATGTTTCAGGTCTGGTTTGCAAGATAGGCCGCCTTTGGCGTACGTTTGGTCGTGTGCACACTGCAAGTTCAACAAAGAAGGGAAAAAAAAATGGTAAGTAAGTACAAACTAATGCAGTAAGTAACACATTTATTCACTGGTATTTTTTAGATTCATTGATATTTTATTTTATTTTTTTTTTAAATGCAGGCAAACCTTGAGACTGACGGCGGCGTCTACTCTGACAACTTTCACTGGATGGTGAGAAAGGCAGGCGTCGCCTACGATCAGGTCGTAACTGGCCTCTGGACGCTGAAAAATTGTTTGCATCTGGAAATACATAAAAAAAATGGAACGTAAGCAGGTGCCAAAACTTTAGGCAAACTCCTATTGCAGTTATATATTTAATGTTAACAAAAAAAAGGTATGAAACCTTGATTGTGACAGGGCTGAGTCTGAATGGACATATTCAGATCATTGGAAGGTGGAATTACAGGGCTTGTATTGTGGCTGGCAGCTGATGAAGTGCCACTGCTATCTAAAGATGATAACAAAGGAAAGCATTGTGCATGGTGCAAACAATCCTGCGGTGTAACTGTTGGACATTCGGCATCTATAATAGACAGATCTTCTGAACCTGTAAGAAAGAAAGGTATTTAGGCCATGAATTTATAGAATAATGTAAAAATGTACACTGAGTAAAATCACAGGCATATTACATAGCAATTCTTGTTCATTGTAAACACCAAATACTTTTTCTTTGCCTTTATCCATGGAAGATGCATGCCTAGTGTCACATGCAGGGTGCATATCTAAAGTGCCTGCACTATTGGTTTGTGTAACTTCCATGTGACATGTTCCTGTGAGACAGTAACAGACCTTATTTATAAATGCTAACCAAAGTAAAGCATATATTACTACTAAAGGACACGGCAGTAATATGTGGATGTATAACACATACCTGGTATCTCTGCAGGTGCATCATGCATTTGCGTAGCCCGTTCCGCATCTGGATGAGTGACCATAGGTTCTAAAGGTTCGCGCAGCAACATGGCACTTCCTTCACCACAGTCATAATTTAGAGGCAAGGTATGCCATTCTTTTTGTTTTTGCAATGTACTATGTTTTGTATACCCACCATCATTGCAAGCATGAATGGTGGCACTCTGAGTAGCAGCACACTGACCAACAAACAAATCCGCATCTATAATAAACATATCTTCTGAACCTGTAAGAAAGAAAGGCACTTACGGCATGAATTTATAGAATAATGTCAAAAATGTAGGCTGAGTAAAAAGCACAGGCAAATTACATAGCAATTGTTGTTCATTGTAAACGTCTAATAGTTTTCGTATCTCTGCAGGTGCATCATGTATTTGCGTAAACCGTTCCGTATCTGTGTCAGTGAGCATAGGTTCTAAAGGTTCGCGCAACAACATGGCACTTCCTTCACCACAGTCATAATTTAGAGGCAAGGTATGCCATTCTTTTTGCTTTTGCGACGTGCTATGTTCTCTATACCCACCATCGTCAAATACTTTTCGTTTTCCTTTATCCATGGAACATGCAGCACTTGTATGCCATGTAGGGTACACATCTAAAGTGGCTGTGCCGCTGGTTCGTGTAATTTCCATGGCACATGTTCCTGTCAAATAGCAACAGACCTTATTTGTAAATGGTAACGAAGGTAAAGCATATATTACTACTAAAAAACACGGCACTAATATGTAGATGTATAACACATACCCGGTATCTCTGCAGGTGCATCATGCATTCGCGTAGACTGTCCTGTATCTGTGTCAGTGACCATAGGTTCTAAAGGTTCGCGCAACAACATGGCACTTCCTTCACAACAGCCATAATTCAGAGGCAAGGTATCGCATTCTTTTTCTTTTTGCGACGTACTATAAATGGTGGCACTCTGAGTAGCAGTACAATGACCACCAAACAAATCTAATTGGACTGTTCCACCATCTACATTAGATGTGAGGCTATTCTTCCCTAGATCTATACCATTAGCTGTTACTCTACCTATGGCCTTTTTTTTAGTCTTGATATATTTTGGAAAGGTAACCCTAATGGATCTTGGACACATATAAGGAAACAAAGGCATGGAAAAACAGTAAAAGAAAAGCACAGCCACATACATACCAGGTTCATATATAGACACATCACAATGTGACTATGATACTTTATAAAGAGAATCTGTAAAGCATAAGCAAAAGGCCAAAAAAAAAGAAAAAAAAAACAGGAAAAAAGGGTAAGAATTTAAACATGTAAAGGCAGACCTTATAGAAAAGCTGTAGTCTTGTTGTTGCAACTGAAATCCGTATGTTTTAGTGTGTTTTTTGTGTTGTTTCAGGCACAGTTATGGGTAGAAGAAGAAAGTGAGGGTTTAAGGATCCAAAGTATGAGGGTATAGAATGTTTAAAGTGCACTTCTTTTCATTAAATGAAGCATGGCATGCATCTAAAGAAGTATGGTATTAGATAATGGGACAACTGATATTTTGTAAATTGTCAATATTATCAGTACCTAACCAAAGAAAAAGGAGATTGTATTTGTATTTGTATTATTTGTATTTGCATGTGTATAATTCTATTTGTAATTTGCATGTGTCTGTACGTATACTATGGATGGGCTGGACACACAAAACAGGCTAACCCAGCAACTGGGCACAAAGCAGGCTAACCCAGCAACTGGTAATTTGGCGGGAAGGATTTTTGGCGGGAAAATGAAACAGTGCTAAACGACGTCGTTTTTTTTGTGTTTAATAAAACTGGTAATATATATATATAAACTAATTATAGTTGATGTGTAAAATCTTGTTTAATATTTTATTAAACCGAATTTAACAAGACTCACCTACACTCTCGGGCAGTGTACCCGATCGCGTATATAATGATGGGTTTATCTCTATTATCTTGAAAGATATTTACACTAGTACAATCAGGAAGTTTACTGACGACAAAAAAAAAGGTCGTGCATATAAAGTAGAAAATCATACTTATTACAACTCGATGCTTATCAATATTTGTCAAACATCAACACGTCCAATAATGTTCAATCATCAATCATGTGCTGCTGATGGTCTTAATGGCTGAAATACGGTTTTATGTTAGGCAATTGAATCGACTCTTCTTTCATGAATAAAAGGGTTATACATTGCTACTACCGAAATTTCATCCATAAAAGTGAAGTTTCTACTCTGTACGTTAAAATCTCGACAAACTTTGATTTCAGACATTACACGTAGTATGTACTATTATTCATTTATTGGATGTTAAGTTGGACATTATATACTCCTAAATACTCAAATATCACCAAATACCCATGGAAAAGAAAAGTTATTCTATTGAGTGCTAGTTCGCGCATCATTCTCCATGTTTGTTGGAGTATGTGATTCACCTGAGATCAAAGAGATGTTAGGTTAAGCTATATTGTGGATTAACTAGGAGGTGCCATGGATACTCGTATAAGCTAATCTCACTGGGCAGGGACGACACACAGAAAGGCAAAGGTTTGGTCCGAAGGTCATTCCACTGGCGACATAGTGTAGCTAGGCCCTTTTGGAGTGTCACCTTCAAGGGATGTGACCCTCGTGTGGCAGATCTGAAGCATAGAAAATGAACAATCATGTATGTTAAAGGGTGTAATTTGCAACAGTTCTGTCATGGAACCGTGGCTGATGCCTTTGCAAATTGTATGACTGTTCACCAATGGACATAACTATTCCCGCCAAAGCCCATTCTTTTTTTCTTTATATATATATGAGAATGGCGCTGGTCGCCGCGATGCGGGCGAGCACGGTTAAAAACACAGTATTTTGGCGGTTAGAAAAAAATATTTTTAAGTCTGTTGATGCATTTATAATACTTTTATTTTTATTTTAGCTATGCACGGTTAACGGGAAATTGGTACTGGTTGCCGTGATGTGGGCGAGCACGTTTAAAAAAAAAGTATTTTCAATGCCTTTATAATACATTTATTTTTATTTTAGCTATGTAATCTAATTTGTAAATAATTTTAGTAAGTATTTATGTTTAATAATTTTTTTTAATGTTTTATATTTGTTTTATTTTGTTTTTTTTTTTTTTTTTTTTTTTTGTCCATTGTTTTGTGTGAATATGTGGTCGGGTGTTTTGCCCCTTTTCATTTTAAGTGAAACCGTAATAAGCTTCTTTTAGATCTGCCAAATTATTTCCTTTAATTCTTTGCTTCTATAATGGATACACTGCCATCAACATCTTCCAATGCCGGTGGCCGCACCCCTAATTTCCAGAAGCTAAAGTTTGCTGTTGGTTCTGATGAAGTTGTTGATTGTTTGCAAGCCGCGTTTAGTCAAGATTACACGGAAAATGATCAGCTATTAATGGTGCTTGGTGAGCAGCGCGATCAGTTATCCGCCAAGGTCAAGTGGTTGGAGGATTTGGTGGAAGAAGGGGAAGGTTTCTTACCATTACATGAGGATGGTCAGATTGGTTTGGATCGTTTGAAAGAGACTCTGAAGAGAGAGAGGAAGGTGCTTGCCGGGTTGATCGAGGCGATGGATTTGGCCCGTAAAGGAAGAGAGAAGAAGAAGATCAATCTTTTCTGGTTCGGATGATGTGGTGGGCAGTTTGTGTGGTATATTTTGGCTGTCTTTTGGCTTTTTATTAGAAGTATGTATGCTGGCTATGACTGACTGTAGATGTTTTCTTTTGGGATGGTAAGTAGAATGTATGAAGTTTAATGGCAGTGAATATAATACTAAGGGTATGGTTGTTAATATGTACTTTTGTGTTGCAAAATGACTGGATTTTTCTGTGGCATGCATTAGTGTTACTATCGTTAATTGGTAAGATAGTTAGTGGTTGCAGGAAAAAGCAAAGGCAGTAGTTAATTAGTGTTAAAGTTATGGCTGATGAGGCCATTCACAAAATACAGGTAAATGTGACTACCTGACAATAGGGTCTTGCTTATATGCTTGGTCCTAAGTAGCTGCTAGAAATACTTATAGAAGTAAGTGTCTGGAAGTAAGACTTTAATACATAGATAGTTTGGGATATTGTTTTCACACCTTCCATCTGCAATTTAGGTCTGATCATTGTTCTTTTTTCGTTGGTCTGATCATTCTTCTTTTTTGGTTTTTTTCGACCCTGATGGTGTGGTCCCATCATCGGGGGCTGTGAAAAGGGTTCTCCTGGTACTTTTTCTAGCTGATTGTTTGATGGTCTTCGATGTTTCGGACAAAGTTTGTTGTTCTGCTGGTGTATTTGGTGGTGTGTGTGTTGTTGTTGTGGCCTGAGTTTGTTTTATGTCAAGTGGTCTGGGTGTTTTTGTCTCTGCTGTCACAGTTACTGGTTTTGGTTGTTCGGTTGGTGGGGTTGTGTGAGTTTGTTTTATGTCAAGCGATCGATCTGCCTTGTCTTCTGAGATGGTAATGTTTGGTTTTGTGTCCATTTTCGCTGGAGATTCTGTGGTCTTAATTGTTCGACTTTGGGTTGCATTTGTTGTGAAAGAGTCCATTGTACTTTCAGTGGTGATAGGATTTGCTGATGGCAATAAGGGCGTGTCATCCCAGCATGTGTCGAGAACGAAAAGCTGATGATCTTTTGTACTGTCTGAATGAAAGTGCAGCTGAAAGATTTTTTTCTTTCCTTGCAGAGAAAGTAGGTCTGGTGGGTAATCGTGGGAGTCTTGGTTTGGCATTGTTTGCAGCATCTCCTTACAATCTTTTACCATTGAATTTGCTTCATTACTGAAACATATCATTATCACATTGGCAGTGCCATCGGATAATTCGAGTTTGAAGCAATAGCTGTATAAAAAATATAGAAACTGTTATTTATTGTAGATACATTGGTATAAAAATTGGCGTGTATATAGTCATATACCAGTTTGGTAATATTATAGTTCACCTGTAAATTGCTCCGTCTTCGGATGTTGGTTGCTTGCAATGGGTATGCGACCATCGGTCCGAAATTTTTTGCTTACAGTCTGAGCATTTCTTGAAAAACCATGGCCTTTGTGTAATGATTTTGTCAATTGTTGTGTCGACAGTAAACCGGACATTCTGTTTCATTATAAATGTAAGTGTTAAGTAGATTTTTATTTGCTAAGTAGTGCACTTAAGTTGTTGATTACCTGCTGGTTTTGTGGGTTTTCTTTTGCCAAATCTGCCAGAGTGACTCGGTTTCTGAACTTTTCTTGGTGTGGATCTGCACATCTTTCATACTGTACATTTAGTATTGCGGGTGGATCAAAGAATTCGTCATACCTGCATAGTTAACGTATATGGTTTCAGTGGGTTTGTAAGTTTAGATTGTATTTGTGTATTTTGAGTCTATTAAGTTACACGCTGCAAATTTCATGGTATTCTGGTATGTCTGGATTGAAGTAGTATTCTGTTGCATTTGTTGCTGAAAGCTGAAGTCCTGTATTGTTATAAATATATGTTAAAAGATAAAGTTAATAATTCAAATGTTTAGTATGAAGTATTAAATTTACCTCCATATTCTTTGACTGAGCATGAACTGACTGCAATAATTGTTGGTTTTTTTGCTTTTTCATAGTCTTGTTTCCTGAAATTGTGAGCATCTTGATTCCATAGAGTGAAACGCACCGTTTGGCCACTGTGAGAATTACGGAATATTTATGAGAGGAGACATTAAAATAAGGGTTTGTAGATAAATATTTGATGCTTACTCTAAGTTTTGCACACCAATGTCTCTCCAAACAATTGGGTTTGTTGTTGCTTTAACTGGTTTTTGTATTTCAGTTACATATTGGACACGGCCAATGTAATCTGCAAGTACAATAAGTAAGGCCTATGTATATTATTTATGGCTGTTTTATATACGCATGTATTATATACCTGTTAGTAACCCATCTTTATTATCTATTTTTGAATACAGTTCTCGATGGGTGGCAAAGTTGAAATAATGGTTTGGGAAACCTGTATCAGGTATGTCCTGAGTTTGTGTGCATGTTCCAAAGGCCAATGAAAGTGGGTGGGGGACAACTCGCATCCACATGTTTGCAGGCTGGAATCCAAATCCGGATATGTTGTAAGTTTTATTGAGCTGAAGCAGGGCATCGAATTTGTTCTTTTCTCGTAAGTTGATATTGGCCTGTATAGCTCCTCCCTGTAAGTGAAACAGGAACTTATAAATTTAATATACTATATATTTTTCATTTATTTTTGTATTTTTTTTAGAATATAAGAATGATTAATTGTTTAGATCAATCATTGAATAGTATTATGCACCTGCTTATCAATTAGCAGGACACAAAACACGACCGGTCTCCCTTGTTTGTTTGTTGGGACCCATTTTCGATAGACTTTTGCATTTATAGCTTTACCATGATCTGTTTCTTTTAAATCAGCTAGCCTAATATCTTCTGATTGGGCAACAATTTCTTTGCCTTTGGAACTGGATGATGCTACAATGCTAGAGGTTTGTTCCATTTGCCTGTATGTCAAAATAATAAAAGTAAGGTTAGATGTATGTGAATGTATAAAAAATGTTTACAATGCAAGTATGCTTATTCTAAATTGCAAAGATAAGGGAACACACGTCTTATTTGTATAAGCTATTCGACAGTTTCGGCAAAGTATATTGAAAATGCAAAGATGAGCATGTGGAACCTGTGGAGATGAAACCATTGCTAAAAAATCTTTGTACACAACATTTTTAGTCATGTTTTTTTCCTTGACTTGCTAAAAATGTTGTGTACAAAGTTTTTTTAGCAATGGTTTTCAAACCTTTGGAGACGAAAATGCAAAGATGAGCATGTGGAACCTGTGTAGATGTAACCATTGCTAAAAAATCTTTGTACACAACATTTTTAGTCATGTTTTTTTCCTTGCCTTGCTGCTGTTTGATCAGTAATTTCAAACCTTTAGGAGATGTTGCTCTTGACAGTGCAACATACAGTTGGCCATGGCCAAAGACAGGTTCAGGTAGGTATACGCCAATTTTATTCAAAGACTGCCCTTGGCTTTTATTGATTGTCATTGCATAGCAGAGTTTTACCGGGAACTGTTTTCTTTTAAAAACAAATGGAAGGGTTTCATCCTTATTTATAAGCAAAATCCTTGGCAGGTAAACTTTCTCGGACATTCTTGTACCAGTTATAATCCTTGCTTGAATAATCCTGCTGTATATCTGTGTAACAATCATACGTGTTCCGTTACACAGGCCACCGCCTAGGTTTAGGTTTCTTAGCAGCATTATAGGTGCACCGATTTTGATTATAAGTTCATGGGGAGGCATTCCTGAAAAGGAAAGAGTGTTTAAGTATTCCTGAGGATACAACAGTTCTGTTGCTCCGCCATCATTTGTTTTTGGCACAACCTCGTCAACACTTGTAAAAATGTGAGTATCCCCTTGCAGCAAATCTAACACTACAGAGTTTATCTGGTCTGCAGTACTGTTTTTCGGACATACTATAGCCTTTTCCTGTAATAATGCTGCGTTCGGTGACTGCAAAGTTTCTTGATCATATATAAAACTGATAAGTTCTTGGATATCTGTTTCACTTTCAGGTATACAGTATCTTTCTGGTATTTCTATCCATCTTGAATCTGTCGGATCATTTTCGTCTGCTTGGCCAATAGCACCGTTCCCAACTTCAAGTAACCATTTAGAAAAAGTGTCAGTTGCTTCATAATCTTCTGCTGATAGCCCGGTTCGTTGCAGGCGCATGTTTTGTTTAAGTCTAATGACTTTGAAAGCTGGCCACAGGTATGATAGTGTGATAGAAGAGGCGATAATCTCTTGCTTTGGAGCTTTTTTCTTCACAGGAAGTGTCTGCCTAAAATCCCCACCAAAAACAACTGTTTTGTTCCCAAACAGGTTGTCTGGTGTATTCATTATATCCCTTAACGTGCGATCCAGTGCTTCAAAGCATCTGCGATCATTCATCGGAGCTTCGTCCCAAATGATAAGATCGGTTTGTTTTAGCAATTCTGCTATCTGTGTATTTTTATTGATACTGCATACCGACTCTTCTGTTAAATCGAGAGGTATTTTGAATCTTGAATGTGCTGTCTGTCCTGCCGGGAGTAACAAAGCGGCGATACCTGAGGAAGCAACTGCCAGAACAATTTTTCCTTCCGATCTCAGTGTAGAAATTATAGTTTTCCAAACAAAAGTTTTGCCTGTTCCTCCGTGACCATAAACAAAAATCAGCTTCTGTTGACGGTTGTGAACACCGTTGATTACTTGGTCAAAGATTATGCGTTGTTCAGTGTTTAGTTGAACAATCAGCCTTTGACTTTCACTTCTTAAAAGATCACGGTTGTAAGATCTTTCTTGCATGACTGCCCTGTTATTCAAGATTTGCAATAACTGTGGTGGAGGAAGATCAAACCCAAAATCTTTGACAGATTTTCCATAAAAGTTCAATATACTTTGCAGCTCAAACATAAGACCACCTTCCAAGTCATCTGGATTGACATGAAGGTTTGGTATATGTAATGATTCTGCAAGTATTAATGGAATGTCTTCTGACATGGAATCCGCATGTGATTGTAGCAGGGTCGCCGGGTTTGAAACATCACAGAAGATGAGGATCTGGCAATAAAGATTCCTCATTTCAGCTGCAGTTGCTGAGAAAGAAGCTTCTTGCAAAGCAATGTTCCATTCCTGATCACCTGCTAATAGACCCATTGCTTCACACGCTGCCCTATATGTAGGATAACTGGTTCCATTAACTGAGCGGATATGGCGGAAGGACATGCTGCCTTTTTGGTGACATAGTAAGAGGCGTAAGTAAAAAGCGTCGCCGGAGCTAGGATGTATATACGCCAGCCGACCAATCGCCAAGCTAGAAGAACGCTTTCTGCGCTGCCAATACTTGCCGGTTTTATACCACACAAATTCCTTTGGGAAGTTCAAATAGGTGAGATGGCGCCCATCTGTATTGTAAGTATTGTATTTCAACCATTCAGTGAGCGTCGTTCTCTTGTTGTGCTCGTTATCAACAATGGCCTGCAGTTGTTGTTGGCTTCTAAAAGTAACTCGCTGCATATTTTCAAGGTGAACTGCAAGTATCTGGACCGGTGGATCTCTGCTATGTATCTGGAATCCAAGGATCCTCCAGCATGCTTCGTGCGGTCCGATGTATCTTGCATCCTGAAAATTCTTTATTTCATCAATGTGCACTGAAGAGCGGCTTGTGGTTGCTCCTGAATTTCCTACAGATCTTGAAATGTGAGGCAGTATCCTATCAGTGCCTTTTGAAATGTACTTGAACAAATATTTTATAAGCATCGACCATTCACAATACTCAACATTGATATGCGCATAGAAGTGCATTAGCAGAGATCGATTATACGGAACAACATAGCCATTATCAAGGGTAATATCTTGCTTCACTGTCGTTATTCCTGAATCTCTTCTACGATAATGTACATATCCTTTTGGATCAATGTACGTTGCATGACAAAAAGGCTTAGGAAAGTCCTTAGTACACTTATCCCCACCACGCATACATGGTGCAGATGTATTTACCGGCCCACATGGCCCGTGAATCATGAACTCTGTGACTATTCTATAAGCTTCAGGGTCAGTTAATGGGTCTGGAAGTTCTGCAGATACATATAAGTCTACATCTTCATGTACTTGTATACGTTCAGTTTCTTTCACCCACAGTAGCAAATGACAATGTGGCAGGCCTCGTTTTTGAAACTCTACCGTATATAAGACTGAAAAAAAAAAAAAAGTAGAAAGAATATATTAGGTATTTCAGTAACAGATGCATCTACTTACTGTGAGATACCAGAAGATGCAAGTTAAATAATACCTGCTTCAACTTGGCCGAATGGTTTTGAATCTCGCAAGAATCCTACAAAATCATGTATCTTCCTTTCAAAGACACGGTCAACAACATCGGGCCTGTCTGCAACTGTTACATGCGAGAACTCTTGCATATATTCTTTGATTTCAGGCCAGCCAACATTGCACGTGAACGTGATAAAGAATGATGGATTCCCATGCACACGGCATATAGCCAAAGCGTCCAAATAATGGCTATACATGTACCTTGGGCCTCCTGTAAAAGATGAAGGAAGAATTGTCCTTGCACCCACATCTGATCCATCTTGATCGCCACGTGATAAAGCATCGTATAAGCCAGCCATGTAGTCATTCCGTATATCATTCTGGTGTTGTCTTATGTAGTCAATCCGTGACTGTTCTATACTGCAGTAGGCTGTGACAACATACTGTTGGAATAGCCTGCCACTCTGTGTCAGTAGGACATATTCGTTGAGTCGATCATGCAACTGGTACGAATAGTATCTTAGCATTGTCATCTTCTTTGGTGGATCGCCTGATGAACGGTCAGTCAGTAACACACGCCCTAGATGGTAACCATCTTCGCCAAACAGAAAAATAAGGGGGAACTGCAACGACATATAAGAAGCATTTAGCTTATTGACACTTTTTAGTTGGCGATCATGCTGCTGAATAACCACATCAAAATCAGTCTCTACATCTGGCCCACCTTCAAAAAACAATTGCACCAATAGAATCGCCCGTTGGCAGTTCATGTTGGTTTTGAACCAATAACACCAAACAAACGGATCTTGAATTCTGGAACATCGGCTTCTGTGATTTTATCTCTTGCTGTCCTGAACAACTGGACCAGTTGATTGTGGTCATCGAGAATCTCAATCAAGTTTTCGACAATATCTGCACACAAACCATGACCAGACCTCTGAAAGTTTTCTAACCGATTGGCAACTTCATTTTCCGTGTCATAGATATATAGCTGAAGAAACTGAGGACGTGCATTTTCTTCTGGACACAGGCTCCCTATTCGATGGTAAAGCTGCCCTGAAATTTTGAATACATAAGGACCACGGCCTGTGTTTATCGAGTTGTCTATTTCTGCCCCCAATGATGTCATGGCAAACATTTGATTGTATGCACGAATGTTTTCCATAAAGTGACGGTTCTTAAAAAGATCCTTAATATACTCTGGATAGTTGTCTTGAGTTTCAACCTTTACTTGACCTCCATTGCAACATCTATGATACTCTGGCCGTCTTCTAGAACTGACAGTGACCTTTTCATCATACCAGAATCGTGCACTGCAATGATGGCAATTTTGGTCACATCGGCCCATATACATGTATGTATCTGGAATACCTATATATTGCATATATAAACTGAGTCGTCAATAAAAGTTCCTGGGCAAAAGAAAATAAAGTGCTCATTTAATATATGAAAAAAAAGAAGATATGTTTGCAGCTTACCTTGTCTAGATGTTTCAGGTCTGGTTTGCAAGATAGGCCGCCTTTGGCGTACGTTTGGTCGTGTGCACACTGCAAGTTCAACAAAGAAGGGAAAAAAAAATGGTAAGTAAGTACAAACTAATGCAGTAAGTAACACATTTATTCACTGGTATTTTTTAGATTCATTGATATTTTATTTTATTTTTTTTTTAAATGCAGGCAAACCTTGAGACTGACGGCGGCGTCTACTCTGACAACTTTCACTGGATGGTGAGAAAGGCAGGCGTCGCCTACGATCAGGTCGTAACTGGCCTCTGGACGCTGAAAAATTGTTTGCATCTGGAAATACATAAAAAAAATGGAACGTAAGCAGGTGCCAAAACTTTAGGCAAACTCCTATTGCAGTTATATATTTAATGTTAACAAAAAAAAGGTATGAAACCTTGATTGTGACAGGGCTGAGTCTGAATGGACATATTCAGATCATTGGAAGGTGGAATTACAGGGCTTGTATTGTGGCTGGCAGCTGATGAAGTGCCACTGCTATCTAAAGATGATAACAAAGGAAAGCATTGTGCATGGTGCAAACAATCCTGCGGTGTAACTGTTGGACATTCGGCATCTATAATAGACAGATCTTCTGAACCTGTAAGAAAGAAAGGTATTTAGGCCATGAATTTATAGAATAATGTAAAAAATGTACACTGAGTAAAATCACAGGCATATTACATAGCAATTCTTGTTCATTGTAAACACCAAATACTTTTTCTTTGCCTTTATCCATGGAAGATGCATGCCTAGTGTCACATGCAGGGTGCATATCTAAAGTGCCTGCACTATTGGTTTGTGTAACTTCCATGTGACATGTTCCTGTGAGACAGTAACAGACCTTATTTATAAATGCTAACCAAAGTAAAGCATATATTACTACTAAAGGACACGGCAGTAATATGTGGATGTATAACACATACCTGGTATCTCTGCAGGTGCATCATGCATTTGCGTAGCCCGTTCCGCATCTGGATGAGTGACCATAGGTTCTAAAGGTTCGCGCAGCAACATGGCACTTCCTTCACCACAGTCATAATTTAGAGGCAAGGTATGCCATTCTTTTTGTTTTTGCAATGTACTATGTTTTGTATACCCACCATCATTGCAAGCATGAATGGTGGCACTCTGAGTAGCAGCACACTGACCAACAAACAAATCCGCATCTATAATAAACATATCTTCTGAACCTGTAAGAAAGAAAGGCACTTACGGCATGAATTTATAGAATAATGTCAAAAATGTAGGCTGAGTAAAAAGCACAGGCAAATTACATAGCAATTGTTGTTCATTGTAAACGTCTAATAGTTTTCGTATCTCTGCAGGTGCATCATGTATTTGCGTAAACCGTTCCGTATCTGTGTCAGTGAGCATAGGTTCTAAAGGTTCGCGCAACAACATGGCACTTCCTTCACCACAGTCATAATTTAGAGGCAAGGTATGCCATTCTTTTTGCTTTTGCGACGTGCTATGTTCTCTATACCCACCATCGTCAAATACTTTTCGTTTTCCTTTATCCATGGAACATGCAGCACTTGTATGCCATGTAGGGTACACATCTAAAGTGGCTGTGCCGCTGGTTCGTGTAATTTCCATGGCACATGTTCCTGTCAAATAGCAACAGACCTTATTTGTAAATGGTAACGAAGGTAAAGCATATATTACTACTAAAAAACACGGCACTAATATGTAGATGTATAACACATACCCGGTATCTCTGCAGGTGCATCATGCATTCGCGTAGACTGTCCTGTATCTGTGTCAGTGACCATAGGTTCTAAAGGTTCGCGCAACAACATGGCACTTCCTTCACAACAGCCATAATTCAGAGGCAAGGTATCGCATTCTTTTTCTTTTTGCGACGTACTATAAATGGTGGCACTCTGAGTAGCAGTACAATGACCACCAAACAAATCTAATTGGACTGTTCCACCATCTACATTAGATGTGAGGCTATTCTTCCCTAGATCTATACCATTAGCTGTTACTCTACCTATGGCCTTTTTTTTAGTCTTGATATATTTTGGAAAGGTAACCCTAATGGATCTTGGACACATATAAGGAAACAAAGGCATGGAAAAACAGTAAAAGAAAAGCACAGCCACATACATACCAGGTTCATATATAGACACATCACAATGTGACTATGATACTTTATAAAGAGAATCTGTAAAGCATAAGCAAAAGGCCAAAAAAAAAGAAAAAAAAAACAGGAAAAAAGGGTAAGAATTTAAACATGTAAAGGCAGACCTTATAGAAAAGCTGTAGTCTTGTTGTTGCAACTGAAATCCGTATGTTTTAGTGTGTTTTTTGTGTTGTTTCAGGCACAGTTATGGGTAGAAGAAGAAAGTGAGGGTTTAAGGATCCAAAGTATGAGGGTATAGAATGTTTAAAGTGCACTTCTTTTCATTAAATGAAGCATGGCATGCATCTAAAGAAGTATGGTATTAGATAATGGGACAACTGATATTTTGTAAATTGTCAATATTATCAGTACCTAACCAAAGAAAAAGGAGATTGTATTTGTATTTGTATTATTTGTATTTGCATGTGTATAATTCTATTTGTAATTTGCATGTGTCTGTACGTATACTATGGATGGGCTGGACACACAAAACAGGCTAACCCAGCAACTGGGCACAAAGCAGGCTAACCCAGCAACTGGTAATTTGGCGGGAAGGATTTTTGGCGGGAAAATGAAACAGTGCTAAACGACGTCGTTTTTTTTGTCTTTAATAAAACTGGTAATATATATATATAAACTAATTATAGTTGATGTGTAAAATCTTGTTTAATATTTTATTAAACCGAATTTAACAAGACTCACCTACACTCTCGGGCAGTGTACCCGATCGCGTATATAATGATGGGTTTATCTCTATTATCTTGAAAGATATTTACACTAGTACAATCATGAAGTTTACTGACGACAAAAAAAAAGGTCGTGCCGGCGACATGGCGTCGGCACGTAGTGGATGCCGACGACATGACGTCGGCCGTTGATAGTCGAGAATGCCCCGTCGGGACTTACTATCCCGACGAAATTTGCCGACGCTCGTGTGGGACCCACAACCATTTTCATTCAAAGAAATTGGCCATTCGACAAATATTGTACCGACGACATGTCGTTGGTACGTTAAAGTTAATTAATTGCTTAATTAACAAACCGGTCAACGAAGTCAAATGGCCTTCAATTTATACCGACGACATGTCGCCGGTAATAAAACACATTAATTAAATAGAAACTTATAAGTACCGACGATATGTCGTCGGTACTTATAAGTGCTGCTGCTGCACAACAGCAGTTTTCCATATTTTTTTCTGGCAATTTTTCCCGAAAAAATCTACACAACCCAAACCTGTAAACCACCAATACCAACATGCCAATATCCCAAAACAAGTTATAACGGCTAAAACACTTACATATAATCGCTAAACACCCTCAAATATATTAAAACGTTTCAAATTCTACAAAACGGGTGTTATAATCTACGGATCAAGCTGCCAATACCACAAAAGTTGCTATACCCGCAATGTTCAAGTCGGCAAAATGTTAAAGTGTACAATAATAACATACGGATAAGTCAAATAGCATACGGATGGACAAAGTCAAGGTGTTAAAGTGTTAAAGTGTACAAAATATGGATGAGGATCAATAGCATACGGATGGAGAAAATGTTAAAGTGTACAAAATAACCCATACATATATACCTCACTGCCCCTCATATATACTAGGGGTGGCAATTTTCGACACGACACGCTAACCGACATGGACACGACACGAAGATAAACGGGTTTGGGTCGAGGATAAACGGGTTTGGGTCAAAAACAGGTTAACCCGTATAACCCGTTTAATAAATGGGTCGTGTATGGGTTTAGTAATTTTAAACAGGTCAACCCGTGAACCCGTTTAAATATATAAACTTTTAATCAATAAAATATATAACTACCTAATATGATATATGTACTTATTTAGGATGTGGATCTATGTTTTCTTAAGTGCTACTATAATATATATTAGTATGTGTTATTATTTGAACACTTACACTCTTCAACACTCAAACTAATTAAACATTTTAATTAGTTTATTTAAACGGGTTACATGGGTCATAAATGGGTTACACATGTTAGGTGTGTGCGGGTTAGGGTTGAGGTTTTTGACACGATTAATAAATGGGTCGTGTTTCGGTTGAGGCTTTACCAACCCGCCAACCCGTCAACCCGAGTGGGTCGACACGGACACGACTCGATTGCCACCCCTAATATATACCTCACTGCCCCTCATCATCATCGGAACCGCCATCATCCTCAAGCTCGAGATCGCCACTGCCCGAGCCGCCTGCCTCGCTGGCGCTACTCCCAATGCCCGAGCCTGCCTCGCCTCTGCCACGCCCACTGCCCGAGCCTACCTCGGTTTGAGAAGGTAGCTGGCTCATCAACTGGCCCCACAGCTCGGGGTTAGTCTGTAACACATTCATAATTGTAGTGAGTTGGCGCTTAGTGACCTTAGTATCTTCTTCAACTTCTTTGATCTTCTTCTCATTCTCGGCCATCATCCTGTCAATCTCGGGCCCAATGTACGAACCGGGAGGCGGCATGGGTAACTTTGTCTTGCCACTGCCTGCTAACACCCTACCCCTACCGGTTATATAAACCCGTTGCTTGCCCTTTAAAACCCAGGCAAGTATCTATACCTCTGTGTAAGTTATCCCAGTAGGCGTGTTAGCTCCCAAATCCCCTACTTCGCACATCTCTTCCTGTGTAGTTGAAAAAAAAATGATAAAATTAATATATTACTCGGGTTACTACATTATGTTTCAATAAATCATTAAAGTGCGTGTAAAAAAAATAAAAACAAAAATAAAATAAAAAATAAAACGGTACTTACGTATTGAACACGAGCCTCGTCATGCAACCATACACCGTCCTTGCAACGCTGGTCGTGGAAGCTCTGTATGAGGGACGGGTACTGATGGTTCTCACTCCTCTCAAACTGTATATATATATACACATGCATATAAGGTCAAACAAATTAAAAACGACAAATCAAACACCATATATATAATGAACAATATGTAAAATAATCATAATGTGTCTTACGTATTCGTGTCGAGATGCGGCCAACGACCGAGATCCGTGGCGGCTAGTGACCTTTTTCTTCTTCCTATTTTCCTTATTGACAGCGGCCCTTTTGGCGGTCTTCTCACTGAGGTAGAACTGAATATGCTTCTCCCACATAGACGGCTCCATGTTCGGAGGAGGGTTTCTAACATAATAACAAAAACAGAAAATTAACATATGCAATTGCTAACATATTAAAAAAATTAACAAATATCAAAAAATTAAGAAAAATAAAAAATTTACCTTCGTATCTCCTCCACCTTGTCAGCCCCACCCGGTATAGTCCAGTAATCTCGCTTCATGTCGTGCTTGTTGTCCCTGTAGCGAGTTGCGAGATAATCGTTGATGCCATCTCTGATGGTCTCCCACCGGGGTGAACGCATGTGGGTCCTCAGATCAAACATTTCCTGCAATCAAATACAACTAAAATAAATTTAAATAAATAAACAAATTTTTTATTTTTGTTAATTTTTTGATATTTGTTAATTCTTTTAATATGTTAGCTAATATATATATTTGTTAACTAATATATACAGATAAATAAATAAACAAATTTGTTAACTAATTTTTTGATATTTGTTAATTTTTTGATATTTGTTAACTAATATATATAGATAAATAAATAAACAAATTTAAATAAATATACACATTAAAAATATATAAATACAATAACAAAACAATATAAAAGGAAAATGAAATAACCGACCCCGAGTCGAGGAAAGATATGCGCCTTCTTTTCGGATTCGATTGTGTGCCAGGAATCATAGCACATCGGGAACTCCCTAATCAGCTCACCAACGTAGTTACTGAACCACTTAGCGTTGTCGCCGACATGAGTGATTGTCCCCTGATCATTGAAGTCAAAGTCAATAGGCTGCGGGCTGAAATCACGCACGACATTCTTGAGGGCTAAGTTCTTGGTGGCTCTACGCACACCCGTCCTGCCGCCACCATCCCTCCCTCCACTGCCCCTACCCCTGCCCCTGCCCCTGCCCCTTCGGGGTCGTGAACCTACAAATTGAAGTGAGTGAAAACACGTCATAAAATAACAAGTAAACAAATACAAATGATCAAGTTTAAGTTTCTTTTAAAATAATCCGGAAATTCTTACCACGGCAACCGCTCTCAAGACTGCGCGGGGGAGGTGGTGGGTCACCAGCACCGTCACCACCGTGACCGCGTGCGACTGCTGCTGCCATCTGTAAAAGTACAAGTTGAATAACATATAGAAATTCATGAACAAATTAACATAAGCATGCACACATTCAGATACATACACATTCAAATAAATATACACATTTAAACAATCCATAATAATTTCATTCAAATAAGTGTCGTTTTATAAGGTACTCCCCCCGTCCCTAAATAAATGTCCATTATTGACATTTAAAGTCATTTTTTTAGAATTTTGACCTTAAATTATTTCATTTGTGTTATGTAGTACTTTATGAAAATTATACCAATTAAAATACATTTAAAACTCAATCCATTCATATATTTTGAATCAAGTATTACATAACACAAATAAAATAATTTGAGGTCAATGTTTAAAAAAGAAGACTTTAAAAGTCAATAGTGGACACTTATTTAGGGACGGAGGGAGTACAATTTAAGCTCAATCTGCTAAATCATAATCACTATCATAAACATCATTAGTCGCAACTTCAACTTCAACTTCATCATCAGAATTGTTTGCAACTTAATTATCAGAAGCTGCTAAATCATAAGGATCGTCGTCTTCATCATCAATAAAATCATCCTCGTCATCAACAGGAATGATTGTTGGTGGTGGTGGTGGTGGTGCCTCAACTAACCTTGAATGACCATCGATATTCAAGGTTTTAAATTCCAAATCATTCAAATTAGCAGACATTTCGAGATTAGATGAGTTGTTGCCATGTATCACATCATCATCGTCTTCTACCATGATGACATCATAGGTTGTGTTGTGATTCACATCTTGGACGACCTTCCAATGGAGTGGTCGTCTGGCAGGATCTTCAAGGTAGAAGACTTGTTTTGCTTGTGTTGCGAAAATGTAAGGTTGATCTTCAAACGCATAGCTACATGCCCAAATTTGAGTCATTTTGTTTCTAGTGGTAAAACGTTGGACTCTACGGTTTTTGTTGCTTAAGTCTAACCACTTAACTCGAAATAACACAACTTTGAACGGGGTATACGTAAACTCCAGAATTTTTTTGTAAAACCCTAAATTTTGGTTTCACATTTTTACGTCTAATTTGAATTTTTTAACCTAAGTTGATATTAAGTTGATTTCATTTAAAACTATATGTTATGAATTAAATACACATTACATGTCCTAAACTATAAATTGTGAAAATAAAATACAAGATACAAGTTTCCTAATCCTTATCTTAAGCTACTAAACCAAACGACCCATATAGCCCATGGCCCATAATCACACGACATTCCCAAGATAAAAACACGGTTTCCCTTCCTCCCATTAACACAAATATTCGGCCTAAGATTCCCCCCCTCCTAATACCGATCTTCTCAAGAAAAAAAAAGAAAAAAAAAAAAAGAACCCTAGCAGCCTCTTTCTTCTCCTTCGTTCAGCCCTTGAGGATCGTGGGAAAAGGAAGCTTTGAGGCTTGTTGAATCGGGATCATCTTGGGTGTGTTTGTGTACGAATTCGTGAGTCATTGTTCTTGCTTTCTTTGCCTTGTTGAATCGTTGGTAAGTATCACACATGAAATCATAATTGTATGTGCCTTATGTATGGACTGTTTTTGTGTCACTTTTTATAGCCCTAAGATACAACATATGAAGCCCTAATAAGATCATTAAAGATGCATTTATTATGTGTTAAAACCTGGAAAAGAAACCCTATAATTAATTAATGCTCGAGTAGGGTTTTTAAGGGGTTAAGGATTTGTTTTCTGTCTCAACTACATGCTGTTCAAAAATCTAGGTCGGGTTTAGAGGGTCATAAATTGATGATGACAACATGTTTTTGCAAGATTTTTGAGCCTAAAACTATGTTTAGGTTGTGTACTATCTGTATATAAAATTTCATAATTTTTGGAGGCCGGGAAGATGACTTTTTGATTTTTATAACATTAGATGTCAATCATGAGTTTAGGAGTCTGGAAATTCAGCTGGTGTTTTTGAATTTTAATTTCCAAACGGTGAGTAATTAGGAGGTATCCTTTTAAAGGTAAAATATTTAGGATGTAAGAGACTTACTGAAATGTTTATAGAATTTTATGAAGGGTTATCATGGGGTAGCCAAATGCAAACTTTCTGGGTGTCTGTGCAGTTATCTTTCTGGGCAGGTCTGGGAAAATGATTTTTGAAAAGGTACTACCACTTTGAAATAAAATCTAATAAAATTACAGTAAGTGGTAAACATGTATAGGTATCTGTGATAAAAATCTTAGCTTCCCAGTAGATACTTACGTATGGTTTAAAATTCATAAAAAATTAGGACCAGAATGGGATAAAATTTGAACTATCTTTCAAGTTAAGAATTTAGTATAACCTAAACCCATTGAATGTGTTTTGACCTTAATAACATTGTAACATTAATTCGGGTACTCTTAAACATGTGTTAACCTACTTTCGACCTAACCCTATATTTAATTGATCTTGCTTTAATTGGTCATTAATGTAAACTAAATACGATGTAAACCCTAATTAGCTAATTATTATACTTAAACCCTAACTTTGTTATATATTGGTTTTAAGTGCATTCAAACCCTAGACTTAACTGATTATCATTTTGAAACCCTAGTTTGACCAATTAACGGGAAATTACTAAAATCAGAAATTAACTAAAATCGGAAAGTTACTAAAATCAGAAAGTTACTAAAAATGAAATGATACTAAAAACGGAAGGAAACCCTAAATAAAGATAATAAATGAACTGATAAATAATAAATGATCCCTAATCCATATAGATTCGTTGAAGAAGGTGTGACGTTGTTTTCCTTGTGATCACTGTACGTTTACTTCCATTTCATTCGTTAAGGTACGGATATTCTACCCTTTCTCAGTAAGGGTTTCGCATTAACTCTTCGATACTTAGCTTTATTTCATTCGTTATGATATTCGTTGGTGATTTCCGTCTGATATGATTCCTTATGATGTGATATTTAGTTCTATGTTATTTAATATGGCATTCATTTCAGTTAATATTCTTTTGTTTAAATATACTGTGATTAATTCGTTATGATGTGATATCTTGTTTATTCTATTACCCGAGCTAACTAGTCATGGAGGTACCATGGCCATGTCATTGAGGCATCAATGCCATGACACTATCTGTGGCGGTGTGATTGGCCCACGGCGTTCCCTTTTGATATATTGCCATTTTGGCACACCAATATATTTGTCTGAGTACAGGTGTATGGTGGTGTACATAACTTTGTTTTGCAGGGAGCGTATGGATGCATCCTAGGTTTCTTTTGTGATATGATTATGTTATGGCTTTGTAGTGAATGGTGGTGTGTGCCATACACCTCATGTCACTTTTGGGAGTACGCGACTCCATTTGTTATGTTATGATATATTATTGTGTGATTAAGCAGGTGGCTGCTTTGTGAGCTCGTGGATAATTTCTTATGGATCGTTGCCTTCATTACCTTTCTCTTAAATAATTATTCATTTGATTCTCATGACCTGTGATATCCTGTTCGGCAGATTCTTTTTTATTTCATTTCATATTCTATTGATATTCAGTTCATTATTCGTTTATATCCGTTCACTGGTATTTTTAAGCTCAGCCACATTTTTCTTTCCTCTGCGGCAGGTATTCAAGCGGGATGCTGGGATTTGAGTGATGAGAGTAGGAGCTTTTAGAGGACCAACCTAACCTTAGTTTCCCTATCTTTTGGAAGTAGTTTATGACTTATGTCTTGGTTATTTTATTTCATTTTAGAGTTGGATTTGATTTGTATTTCTTTGAAAGTCATTTTGTTTCATGACTTGTATTTATTTATTTAAGTCTTCCGCTTGCGTTTATATTGTTCTGATTAACACCATAATGTGACATTTTGACCCTCGTCGGGTTGAGGTGTTACAATTATGGTATCAGAGCCAGGTTTCGACCTGTAGTACCTTAAGTTATGACTTGTGAAGATGTGGCCCTTAGGATCGCACTATAGAAGCTTATGAGATAACCTTTAAGAATTTGCCTTAGGATCTTCCTGTAGGAACTTAAGTTGTGACAGGTGAGGATTAGGTAGACTATAAGACATTTATTTAAGTATCATTCTGTAACACCCCCCCCCCAAATCAGAATATTCGCGGAAGCATACAATTTGGGGTGTTATGAGGTTGATAAACATCACACAAGATATAGTGAACGGATTAAAAATCCGTTTTAAAATATATTACATAAGTCAAGTCATGTAGCGATACATAAAAACCATTTCAGATGAAAATGAAGCCCATTTAAACAAAAGGTCCAGTTGTCAGAGTAAACGCATTAAAAACATTTCCATCATTTATTGTGACCGACGCCATGCACTGCACCCGGCTAAACGCACCTCAGTTTCCTGAGAAAAACATGCTAAAAGTCAGCTAACGCTGGTGAGTTCATAGGTTTAAATAAATAGCACACATGGACCAATAGCAATATCATAAAACAAATCAGCAGATACACACTATCCGTAATGCAAACACTAAGCCTCATCCTACCGAAACTAAGACAATGCAGCACGACTAGCGTTAGCAAATAAATAAGGGTGCCCGCGAGTGTTAATCCCTAGACACCCGGCTAAAAACCCGAATGGTATACGTTCGCCTTGGCTATGCCGAGCCAACCGAACGGGGACGTCACTCCCAATAGATCTATTTATAACAACCGGCTTCCCATCAGGAATTAACGGCAGATGATAGTGGGCACAAAATGGGATTCAGCAAACTTAGGTTTCTGCATACTAGTGTGATCTTAAAAGCAACTTCAATTCTGGTCCATGAAAACAGTTTTGCATGTTTCTCACCCCAAGCTTATAAAACCAAAAATCGTATAAAAATATGGGGCTATAAACTCACCTTTCAAATACAGCAATTCAGCAATCAATCAAAATAATGCAACCGCGCCGATCAGCACCCGAAATTAGTACGGTAAGTCTTAGCAAAACGTTCGTGTCTCAAGTCTTTACTTTATTTGAAAAGTTTTACGTTTGACCTGTGCTCTTGTAGTTCTTGCTTGCTGTGTGGTAAAATATATTTCGAAACGATTTATTATTGTAACTCTTGGGGGTAGCTCATGGTGAAAGTGCATGGTGGGAATACGTAACGGAACATCCGTGCTAGTATTCGCGATTTAAATGTGCAAGTGTCATATATATATATATATATATATATATATATATATATATATATATATTTGCTCATACCTTTATATATATATATATATATATATATATATATATATATATATATATATATATATATATATATATCATAAGTTAATTTCTCATATATTTAATTAATGGAGATTAATTAAATAGCTTTGAAGAATGGTTAATATAATGTAGTTAGTGAAAAACTATTATATTTAGAAACGTCGTTTATTACTTTTGTTGCAACATTTATTATAAGGAAAACAAGTTTGCTAAGTAATTTCATAAAGTTTACTTAAGTTGTGGATTTTCTCAAAAATATGCTAAGTGTTGGATTTTTAGAAAATTTGGGCATGACCCATTCGTTTATACAACGTTTCCATTTATCTCACGTGTTGCAAACTTTACTCAAATACTTCGCTAACTAGTTATAAGTGCAAAATACTTTAGTGATATATGTTAAGTGTCGTGAATATATATATTCGTAGTTATATTGTTTGTTATCTTCCCTTTTAAGTAATAACATTTGGTCTCGACGTAAAGTCAATATTTTGTCAAAAGTCAACAAAAGTCAATTTCAATGTCATTTTAGTAAAAATGTCAATTTTCACCCTTTCGGAGACTAAGCGTCTCAAAACAAGTCCAAAATAGTTATCGTTATATTTATCGCGTCGTTAAACATTATTAACTTCGGCGAGTCGGAAAATATTCCAAAAATTAAATTTATCATTTTTCTTTGTAAATTGGGCCGAAACTTCTCAAATAAGCCCATTTACCATTTTTGACCCAAAACACATTTTTAGTTATAACGTATATATCGACACGTTACTAAAAATCATTTTACACGTTCAATACGTCCGTTTGGTCAAAAAGTCAAAACTACATATTTTCATATGGGCTTCGGCCCAACAGTAAAACCATGGGCTTTTTGGCCCAAAAAGCCTTTTAGTCCAATTTGTATTTATTTGGTACTTATTAGTTATTTTTAGTTACCAAACATACTTTTTACTTATCAAATAAGCTCTAATAAATAAGCTCTTTAGTCAAAAAGTCAACCTTTGACCATGCTACTGTTCATTCGAACCATATTATGCACCTCAACTTATTTTCACCTTTTTACTAATTATTTTTAGTAACTTATAACTTATTAGATAAGCCAAACTAAATAAGTACTTCACTATATTTTTCCACCTTTTCACCATTTGAGCCAAAATTTTATGTTTTTCAAAACCCCAATAATCTTATATTTTTAACACTAGTCGAACCATATATGTGCTCAAAAATTCAATATAGTGCTTAAATTAGTGTAAAATCCATAACTAGTGTTTGTATCCTCAAACTAGCACCATATGTAACAAGATTTACCACACAAGCAAGAAATCTACAAACTAACTCATAAACATAAAAAATGTCGAGCACTAAATAAACAAGATCAAACCCTAGCTTTTATCATATTATCAAAACATACACATTTAACACTTTTAAACATCACTATACACCAAATAAACAAGAGATAAACAAGTTTAGAAAATTTTTAAGAATCCTTACAATGCTATGAAGTTATACGTGTGATAGGAGGAACAAAGACACCTAAAACCTTGCTAGTTTAACCCAAATCCAACTCCAAATTACCCAAAACCTTTGCAAACACCTTTGATCTTGAATCTTTTGTAGAGAAAATTTTGTAGAAATGTGTTGTGTGTTATGGTTGGCGTCAAAATGAGGCTAGAAAAAGAGATGAGAAAATTTATTTTTGGCAACATTTAGTGATAAGGTCCTAAAAATCCAAAAAGTAATACACTATATTTAGTATGTTTAGATTACATTTAAGATAGATGTGATTTTGTCCCATATGGTTGCTAGAGGCCGGTTATGGGTTTAATTGGGAAAGGGTAAAATAGTTTTGATCCCGCTTTGGTGTATAGTGTGTCGGTTTAAGTTAAAAAGTTACCGTAAAGTCCCGGTTTGACGTTTTTGGACCCGATAACGTAAAATAAAGTTTTTAACCACATTTTTGTTAGAAATATAATAAAATGTCATTACTGACTCAAAAACATATTTATTTGACCTTTACCATGTGTACTGTGCTGTCGGTACGCGCGTGCGGTTGTTTTTCAGCAAAATGCGAGAACGCTCTCAGTTAATTATAATACTTTTCAGTAACTATTAGGAATGTAATAATTTAACTTTACTGACAAAAATAAACTTTTTCTGCAGTGACTGTTAGCTACAGTATGCTGGGACAACTCCCGAAAATGCTCAAAAATACTCAGAAACATGCAAATGCGCTTAGAAATGCTTAGCTTAAAAATAATTAATACTCATATAATATTAATTAGCAACGTGAAAATTACCATTTGTCACACATTCCTTCGCATCACTTTGATTCATATTCTTGCCTTTATTCGAGCCCTTGTTAAGATCATTCTTTCTGGAGATTTAGGAAATCTGTTAGAATACGTAAGTTTAGTGACCAATTAATTTTAGAATGCTTTGAGAACTTTGTGGTAATGCCTTTTCACTATATAGGTTTCACTTTTGACATCATCACATCCTTTCGAATTTCGATCTTAATCTCTAATTCATTTGTTAATCGTTTAGATGCCTCTTCGTCTATCCTGAGAATCGTTATGACACAAATTCTGTGGTTTCTTCTGATTTTGCTAAACATTTAAGGTTCTCTTTGCACTATTAGAGTTTGCCTTACCCATTCTTATTCCTATGAGAAATCTTTGTGATTATTAATCACGAGTGTAGGAATTGTCCACTACTTATTGATGAAGTTTCTTACCATTTGGCTTTACCTCCATATTTATCTCAACTTTATATTGTGTTTTATGTATCTTTTCTGAGAGGTCACCTTATCATCCGTTGCATGTATGTTTCGTATCCGTTGGATCAAGTTCGAGAAGAATTGTCATTTGTTGGTGAGCCTGAGGCTATTTTGGATCTTCGGGATCAGGTCATGAGAAACAAACCTTTCCGTTTATTAAAATCATTTTTATTTCCTTTCGAAAGCTAGTACGTTTTCGTTAATCATTTCATTTCAATTTCGCGGAAAAAATTTTCTTTTAGAGGGGAAGAGTTGTAAAACCCTAAATTTTGGTTTCACATTTTTACGTCTAATTTGAATTTTTTTAACCTAAGTTGATATTAAGTTGATTTCATTTAAAACTATATGTTATGAATTAAATACACATTACATGTCCTAAACTATAAATTGTGAGAATAAAATACAAGATACAAGATTCCTAATCCTTATCTTAAGCTACTAAACCAAACGACCCATATAGCCCATGGCCCATAATCACACGACATTCCCAAGATAAAAACACGGTTTCCCTTCCTCCCATTAACACAAATATTCGGCCTAAGATTCCCCCCCTCCCAATACCGATCTTCTCAAGAAAAAAAAAAAGAACCCTAGCAGCCTTTTTCTTCTCCTTCGTTCAGCCCTTAAAGATCGTGGGAAAAGGAAACTTTGAGGCTTGTTGAATCAGGATCATCTTGGGTGTGTTTGTGTACGAATTCGTGAGTCATTGTTCTTGCTTTCTTTGCCTTATTGAATCGTTGGTAAGTATCACACATGAAATCACACATGAAATCATAATTGTATGTGCCTTATGTATGGACTGTTTTTGTGTCACTTTTTATAGCCCTAAGATACAACGTATGAAGCCTTAATAAGATCATTAAAGATGCATTTAATATGTGTTAAAACCTGGAAAAGAAACTCTAGAATTAATTAATGCTCGATTAGGGTTTATAAGGGGTTAAGGATTTGTTTTCTCTCTCAACTGCATGTTGTTCAGAAATCTAGGTCGGGTTTAGAGGGTCATAAATTGATGATGACAACGTGTTTTTGCAAGATTTTTGAGCCTAAAACTAAGTTCAGGTTGTGTATTATATGCATATAAAATTTCAGAAAGGTACGTATATTCAACCCTTTAACGGGAAATTACTAAAATCAGAAAGTTACTTAGATCGAAAAGTTACTAAAAATGGAATGATACTAAAAACAGAAGGAAACCCTAAATAAAGATAATAAATGAACTGATAAATAATAAATGATCCCTAATCCATGTAGATTCGTTGAAGAAAGTGTGACATTGTTTTTCTTGTGATCACTGTTCCATTTGCTTCCATTTCATTCGCTAAGGTAAAGATATTCTTGATGCGTGGTTTTGCGACCTTACAACAGGTTTTACCTCTCGAGGGATCTCAAGAGGCTTGCAATCCCCACCAGGCAGTGTACCTGACCGATGTAGTATAGTGTAGTGGCAAGTACCGGGGGATTGATCGTTCTCTAGGGGAATAGTGTCGTTAGGATTGAAAAACTACTCTAATAGGTCTAAGGGTGAGGGAAGATTCTTTTTGTATTTTTATATTTTATGGAAAGCAAGTAAAATCTCGGGTTTGAAGGAGTGGGAAGAATTAGTTGCTAGTCAACTAACCCAGATAACTACAATTGCAAATAAAATAAAATAACTGAAAATGAAAAGGTTGTGAAACTTATATGGAGAGAAATGTGTTTACTTAGATTTCTTTACTCCCTAACTATCTTTTACCGGTTGATTAGTGTGTATTAATTGCGTGGATGACGGGTGTATTCCTTAATACCAATCGTGGGGTGGCGTACGTACTTCCCCAACTCTATAAGCTCCTACTTCACTCCTATGTCGAGCCGGCTAAGAAGCTCCTAACATGGGATCACTAGAATTCGCTCATGCATTAAATACAACCATAAAAACCTTAGTATACAACCATAAAAACCTTAGTACGCATTGGTTCATGTTTCTTAAGACGTTCAAGCAAGTTACCGAATAGGAGGTTAGCCAGTTTTCTTAAGCCTAACATCGATAAACAATCATCCAATACAATTAATAACACACTAATAACCAATAATCAATAGTTAGGTTTCATTAGATCTAAGCAAACACAAGATAAATCTAGTCTAGCATGTTAATTAAAAGACAAGAACAAGATATAATCAAACAACACATAGACGTATTGATTGATTAAGTGATTACTTATCTTCAATTAAACATGGGAGATCCAAGGGTACAAAACCCTTAAAAATGGCAGAAAATTCGTCATAGGGTTTCTCCTCACAAAGTTGCATACTATGAATTAAAATTGCAAAACTATATATAGAGTTTAGTGGCTGACGGCGTCACGTTGTAGGAGGTGACGCCGTCACCTCTCCGTGGCTAGGGTTCCCGGATGTTCTTCCTGACGCCGTCCCTCTTTAATCCTCCAAAATCCGCTCTGGCCTATCGAGGGTTGACGCCGTCAGAATAGTGCTTGACGCCGTCTCTCTTTAACTTAAACCGTGATGGCCTTGATCACCTTAAAGGGTGACGCCGTCAGATTTCCATTGCAAAACTCTCTGGCGCGTCACGTGTATTTTTCATATCCACCTCTTTTGCCAAGCCGTGACGCCGTCTGGAACAATTCTTGACGCCGTCAAGTGTACTTTTCCAGCAACTTTGAAGACTTTGTCGTTTTCTTCACTTTTATGCTCCAAAAACGTTCAAAATACTTCTTTTCCAGATTTCTTCTCCAAAGTACCTAAAATGACAAAAGGAACGATTTAGGGCAATATTTGATCAAATAAATACGATTTAGGGCTTAAATGACCCCCTAAAAGCGGTACACTTTTCGCTTCATCAATTCTACCCTTTCTCAGTAAGGGTTTCGCATTAACTCTTCGATACTTAGCTTTATTTCATTCGTTATGATATTCGTTGGTGATTTTCGTCTGATATGATTCATTATGATGAGATATTTAGTTCTACGTTATTTAATATGGCATTCATTTCAGTTAATATTCTTTTGTTTAAATATACTATGATTAATTCGTTATGATGTGATATCTTGTTTATTCTATTACCCGAGCTAACTAGTCATGGAGGTACCATGGCCATGTCATTGAGGCAACAATGGCATGACACTATCTGTGGCAGTGTGATTGGCCCACGGCGTTCCCTTTTGATATATATATATATATATATATATATATATATAAATATATATATATCCCACGGCGTTCCATATATTCCCTTTTGATATATATATATATATATATATATATATATATGATTATTGAGCTCGCGCGCTTATTGCAATTTTGGTACGCCAATATATTTGTCTGAGTACAGGTGTATGGTGGTGTACATAACTTGGTTTTGCAGGAAGCGTATGGATGCATCCTAGGTTTCTTTTGGGATATGATTATGTTATGGCTTTGTAGTGAATGGTGGTGTGTGCCATACACCTCATGTCACTTTTGGAAGTACGCGACTCCATTTGTTATGTTATGATATATTATTGTGTGATTAAGCAGGTGGCTGCTTTGTGAGCTCGTGGATAATTTCTTATGGATCGTTTCCTTCATTACCTTTCTCTTAAATTATTATTCATTTGATTCTCATGACCTGTGATATCCTGTTCGGCAGATTCTTTTTGATTTCATTTCATATTCTATTTATATTCAGTTCATTATTCGTTTATATCCGTTCACTGGGCTTTTTAAGCTCAACCGCATTTTTCTTTCCTCTGCGGCAGGTATTCAAGCGGGATACTGGGATTTGAGTGATGAGAATAGGAGCTTTTAGAGGACCAACCCAACCTTAATTTCCCTATCTTTTGGAAGTAGTTTATGACTTATGTCTTGGTTATTTTATTTCATTTTAGAGTTGGATTTGATTTGTATTTCTTTGAAAGTCATTTTGTTTCATGACTTGTATTTATTTATTTAAGTCTTCCGCTTGCGTTTATATTGTTCTGATTGACACCATAATGTGACATTTTGACCCTTTTCGGGTTGGGGTGTTACAATTATGGTATTAGAGCCAGGTTTCGACCTGTAGTACCTTAAGTTATTGAGAGGATTCGATACACTATTGAGGATGTTAGTCCTTTCTTGTACGAGTGTATGTGATACTTTGAGTTAATATGGTTAAGTATGCGGAATCTACTTAACCACACTTAGAAGATTATTTGGTTATTGGAAATGGAAAGTAATGCTTGAGTAATGAACAATGAACACACAATGTTAATACCAAATGATTCAATATTATTAAGATAATAATACGAGTGATCTTTAATATCACTAGGGTTACAAACCTTGAATCTATATGTTTATGATTTCTATGATATGTTATGTTATTTGTTCTTGATAGATATTCTAAGCATATGAATTAAGCACTATCAATTTGTCACACTTAATATCTAGACTAAGATCTTCTTTTTATAGTCCAAAGTAGATCTTTATAATAAATGATAAGTCTTGTCGAACTACTTGCTTTGCATGTGTTGAGTGTGTCAGTAGCTAAGATACAACACGTATCTATGTTTACAACTTGTTTGACTGACTACAAATCAAAGATATTATCTACCGTATATACTTGACTTTTATACACAAATATCTTTTTATACTTATCCAACAAGCAGTAGGAAACGCGACACTTATCCATCCAGTAGTAGGAATCAGCAGTACCTTTGTTTGTACTAGCAGTACTAACTTCAGTTAGTACTGTTAGTTATAACTTGAGAAGTCTTCAGATATACACTAGTAGTTAGTACTGTTAGAGTATTCTTCTCAGCAGTACTAATCTTCAGAACATTTAATTCCCAACAATCCTCCCCTAAACTTATGATTTCCCTAATCAACATGTTTCTTCTGAATTAAATTCTGATTGTGAGGATCTTTCAAACACTTCTTAGTCAGACTCTTGATCTGAGCTTTCCTTTGTTCTTCAAGATTAAATATCTTTCTGTCTAACTCATCTGCTTTTTGTGAAACTCTTTCAGTAATAACATCATCTTTCTTTGTCTTGAACACAATCAATACCTTGACTAAAAGATGGTGCAATTTCCTTGGATGGAGGAATTATAAGAGGCAATGGTGCTGTGTATCTTGGATGCTTGTTCCAAGAAGTCAAATCATCTTCCAGCATGCCTTTGCAAGTGATGAACAAACGTAGTAAACTGAAATTGAAACTGAAAGCTCCTAGATAGAACTTTCTCCATTTGAATGCTTCATCCCTTCTGAATATATATAATACTCTAGAATCTTCATTTGAAGAGCTTATTCCCAGTATCCATCAACTGAAAAAGTTTATTCCCAGCATCCATCAACTGAATGCTTGTTCTTATTATTGGCTGAATAATAAGACATGTTAGCTTCTCAAAAAGCTGACATCATCATCTTGTATGCTCTTGTCTTTTCTTTAACTTGATCAATTTGAGTTTCCTCCCCTGATTCTGAGCATACCCAACCACAATCTTTTCTTCCATTATTGGTTAATCTTCCTCCCCTGAGCTTGGAAGATCTCTCACCATGTACCAAAATATATCCTCCTCTGAGATTTATCATTTCCTCCCTTGTTTGGAAGATCTCTCACTATCATTTGATCTACCAATTAGAACATGTTTTCAGACAATGTTGTACATAAAGCCATCAATTTCTTAAGAGTTTATGTGCTGCCCTCATCACTTCTAGGTGTGTTAACTCCTATGAGAGGTGATTCATGGGGCATTGACTCATTATCCATCATTTGATGGTTATTCTGAGCCAATTTGAAAATCCTTTTAAAGAAACTTTTAACTTAGCAGTATGAATATGATTTTATTATTGAAAAATCAAACTGCTCTCAACCATTTTGAAGGGATTAAGTGTATAACAGACACTTAATCAAGAATTCGGTTTAAAGTAACCTCTGGTTGTGTGAGAACCAATGTTTTCAGTTATAAATAACTGCCTGTGTAAAGATAAACCTATTCAAAAGGCTTTCCTGACAGGGTTTCCAGCTCATAGCAATTGTTACCTCTAACACAAGTGTTAGATTCACTTTTGCTAGTTGTTCTTTCTATCAGATGTCCTTAGACTTGCTCATTATACTAATTAAAGTATAAAATGATAGAAAGTGAGTTGTGTCTGTTACTATCTGACCAACTGAGCCATCAAGTCAATGTGAAACATCATAATCAAGTTTCAAGAAAGAAGTTTTAAAGAATTTATTAACTTAGATGTAAACCTTTGTTAATGAATTCCCAAAATCAGTCCATCATAAACCTATTATGTCAGCAACTAAGATAATCATTCTGCTGCTTCCATTTCACTTGAATTTTCTTTTGTGCTCAAATGTTCAGACCTGAAATTGTTAATCCAAAACCAAGAAATAAAATGTAAAGCATTTTTCTTATAGCAGTATCAATATATGACTAACAATATGAACTTAACAAACAAAATTTGTACTAGCAGTACAAACTTTTCAATAACAGTACCAATTTACAAAGCCAGCAGTACAAACAAAAATTTATATACAAAAACACAGAGTTTAAAATCATTGAGGATTAACCATTCCAATACTTGCTACCAAGTACTGAAACCTTCCAACATCAAAAGCTTTTGTGAGAAGATCTGCAAAGTTGTGATCAGAATCAATTTTAAGAACTTGAATCAACTTTTCCTCATTGCAGTCTCTAATAAAATGATGTCTAATTTCAATGTGTTTTGTTTTAGAGTGTTGCACTAGATTTTTAATTATGCAAATTGTACTACTATTATCAATATGTATGACAGTGTTTAAGAAATTGTACCCATAGTCAAGAAGTTGGTTTTGAAGCCATAGAACTTGACCAAAACAACTTGCAGCAACTACATATTCAGCTTCAGTTGTTGAAGTAGCCACAATTGTTTGCTTCTTACACTGCCATGAGATAAGTCTACACCCAAGGAATTGACATCCTCCAGTTGTTGACTTTCTGTCCAAGCTTGCACCTGCATAATCACTATCAGAAAATGCTACCAAGTCAAAAGGTGATTCCATAGAATACCATAGACCCAACCTAGGTTGACCCTTGAGATATCTAAAAATCCTCTTGACAGCTGTTAAATGAAAAACCTTTGGAGTTACTTGAAATCTTGCACAAGCACAAACAGAGAACATGATATCATGTCTTGATGATGTGAGATACATCAAAGAGCCTATCATAGATCTATATGTGTGTACATCTACATTTTCTCCATCTAAATCTTTAAGAAGTGGCTTCTCAGAGTCCATTGGTGTGCTTGCTACTTTTGAATCAGCAAATTGAATTTTTCTAAGAATCTCTGCAACATATTTATCTTGGCTGATAAATATGCCTTCACTTGATTGCTTAACTTGCAGACCCAAAAGAATGTAAGTTCCCCCATGGAACTCATCTGAAACTTATTATGCATAGGTTTCTCAAACTCCAAACACATCTCCTTCATTGTAGATCCAAAGATGATATCATCCACATACACCTGAACTAGCAAAAGATCATTCTTGTGCTTCTTGACGAATAATGTCTGATCAATCTTCCCTCTTTGAAATCCATTTTCTATTAAGTAGGAAGCCAGTGTTTCATACCATGCTCTTGGTGCCTGATGAAGGCCATAAAGAGCCTTAACTACCTTGTACACCTTGTCTGGATGATCTGGGTCAGTAAACCCTGGAGGTTGTGAGACATATACCTCCTCTTCAATAGTACCATATAAAAATGCACTCTTGACATCCATTTGATAAACTGTGAAGCCCATAAATGAAGCATAAGCCAAAAATAACCTAATGGCTTCAATCCTTGCTACTGGAGCAAAAACCTCTTCATAGTCTATCCCTTCTTCTTGTGTGTACCCTTGGGCTACTAATCTAGCCTTATTCCTAATCACTATGCCCCTTTCATGCCTTTTATTTCTGAAAACTCATCTAGTGCCAATTACCCTTACATCCTTGGGTAAATCAACTAGCACCCATACCTTCTGAATCTTGAACTGAAGAAGCTCTTCTTGCATAGCTTCTACCCAGCTTGAATCATCTAGGGCTTTAAGAACATTCTTTGGTTCTGCTTGTGATAGAAAACATACAAACAAGCAAGAGTTTGCAAACTCATGCTGCTTTGAAGCATAAAGGGCATCAAGAAGAGCTTGTTGGTCTGAAGACATCAGTTGTTTTCTTGTCTTCACCCCTGATTGTACATCTCCAATCACATTATCCATAGAGTGGACTTTGTGAATCCTTGAGTGTGGTGTTGTAGGAACATGATAGTTAGGTGGGAAATTATTGAAATCCACCTCTTCTTCTGAGAAATCTGCTTCAGTTGAGACTGATGTGCCAACAGTAGAAACATTTGGCCTAGCAGTATGAACTGTTTGCCTGGTAGTATCTTGCTCTGTCTCAGCAGTATGAACTTTTGGCTCAGCAGTAGGAATAATGATTGTACTGCTGACTTGTTCTTCTTGTTCATCTTCCTTGTTTTCATCTTCAATCCCTTCTTTAGCTTTATCAGTAGAAGGTTCATCATTTGTTGAAGTTGAAGCCATACTTGTACTTGTCCATATTGGCATCCATACATAATCTTGATCTGTCTCTTTGTCTAACCTTGCCTCATCTGTTGCATCATTTGTTTTTGAACCTGAAAATTTATTAGTTTCAACAACAACAGGCATATAATTCATAGAATGGGTTAGTGTCTCAAGATCAAATAGCCAATTAGGACCTTGACCTGCTACATTGGATTTATTTTCTAAAAATTCCACATGCAGGTTTTCCTCTACTCTTCTAGTTCTTGAGTTGTATACTCTAAAAGCTTTACTATTAAGAGAATATCCAACTAAGAATCCTTCATCTGCTTTGCCATCAAACTTTCCTAGATGGTCTAAGGTATTCAGAATTGTCACATGACATCCAAAAGATCTAAGAAATCCTATTGCAGGAGTTCTACCTCTAAAAAGTTCATATGATGTCTTATTGTGAGATTTGACAACCAAAACCCTATTTTGGACATAGCAAGCAGTATTAACTGCTTCAGCCCAAAAAGTGATAGGCAACTTAGGGTCGGCTAACATGGTTCTAGCAGCTTCTATGAGTGTTCTATTTCTCCTTTCAGCAACTCCATTTTGCTGAGGAGTTCTAGCTACACTAAATTCTCTCCTAATACCTTTTTCCTTGCAGAAGTCATCCATAACTCTATTCTTAAACTCTGTCCCATTATCACATCTAATGACTTTTACTTTCTTGTCTACTTGGTTTTCTATCTGTGTAATGAATGTCTTATGGATGCTAGAAGTCTCATCCTTAGAACCTAAAAAGAAAACCCATGTAAATCTACTATAGTCATCAGTAATAACTAGACAATATCTTTTATGCATCATACTACTAACAGAAGTAGGTCCAAATAAATCCATATGAAGCATAAACAATGATTGATCAATAGAGTTAAAAATTTTGGGCTTACAGGTGGCTTTGTGTTGTTTGCCTTTAAGACAAGCAAAGCATGTTTGGTCATTTTCAAATCGTTTTTGAGGTAAACCTCTTACCAAACCATTCTTAACAATTTTATTTATGGTTTTGAAGTTAATGTGACCAAGCCTCCTATGTCATTTCATTGATTCATCTAATGTGGCCTTTGCAAAAAGACAAGTAAGAGCCTTTTTAGGAACAATTTTTTTCATATCAACACTGTACATGTTGCCCTTTCTTGGAATTTTAAGAAGTACTTGACTTTCATCAGGCATCTTAAAATCAGAAGAAAGTACAAGACATTCAGTGTCAGTAAAAAGAAATTTGTTCTTTTTGTCACACATTTGTGAGATACTAAAAAGATTATACTTAAGCTCTTGCACATAGTACACATCTTCAAAATCTAAATTTCCAGTTTTAATTGTACTTTTACCGGAAATTTTGTCACCAATACCTCCTCCAAAGCTAACATATCCTCCATTTATTTATTGAAAATCTGAGAGATAAGACATGTTGCCAGTCATGTGCCTTGAACATCCACTATCTGAGTATCCTTGATCCTCTTGTTTATCAGTTGAATGTTCCTGCACAGAAATGAGGAATATTAGTTTCCTTTGAGGACCCAAGCCATTACTGACTTGGATCTGCCTCGTGCATCAATGTAATGTAATATCTTAAGAATGGTTGATGCACTGTTGGGTTTAGTTGGTCTCCAAACCCAACATGCTGAGGCCTTAACAGCATTTGCCCTCTTTTCCTAAGTAGCAGTATGAACTGCTTGCCAAGCAGTAGAAACTGCTAGCTTTGCAATTGTTCCCATTGGTTTCCAAACTTGTTTTTGGACCACTCCTTTTGTTTGAAAAGGCCTTGGAGCAGTTTTAGATGCATACTTGAAAGTTATTTTTGCATTTTGAACTGCTGGTTTTGGGTAAACAGAATAAAAAGGTCTGGCAGTAGAAACTGCTTGTCTAGCAGTATGAACTGCTTTTGGTCCAGACTTAAATGAAACTGTTTTGGGTATTGTTCTAGTATTATTAGAGTGATTTTTAGGAGTTTGCCTTTTTAAATTCACCCTATTGTGTGTATACCCATACACCCTTTGGTTGCAGAAAGCAGCATGATGGTCAAATTCTCCACATATGAAACAAGCTTTGTTATAGAAGTCAAAGTCATCACCTAGTTGGTGAGACTTAAGGCCATTCCAATTCCTTTGGTTGCCTTTAGGCTTGTTTGTGGTTCTGTATTGTTCACAATACCTAACTGGTTGCCTAACATGTTTAATGTTGATTTTAGGCTATCAGTATTATGTTTGACTATCTTAGGAACACTTGTTCCCACTTTCTTAACCACTTCAGGTTTAGACATAACCTGTTCTTCTTCATCACTATCAGATTTCCAGTCCTTAATGACTACTCTATCTGATCTTCTATCAGAGGACACATTGTCCTCAGGAAGTGAAGTTTTACTTAAACTCTCACTTACTTCTTCTACCTTAGGAATTTCAGTAGACTGAGAACCATATTCCATTATTGGGTCTTGAAATTCAGCTAATCCAGTGTGGGCTAGGTCAATACCTGGAGGTGAAGGAACACCTCTGTATGGTGGAGGAACAGAATTGTAACCTATACCAGATTTAGCTTTATTAACAACTTGAGCTTCCCAAATCTTATTGATTCAATCTGAGGCATAAGCTAGTGTATCTACTGTTATCTTAACATTTTCATTTGCCTTTTTGTGCTTTGCTAGTGATTCATTAAGCACATTAATGCACTCATCTTTGAATTCTATGTTTCTTTTTAGTGCAGCCATGTCATCACTAAACTTAGATTCATTTACTTGAAAATGTAAGATTTGTTTTTCAAGAACAGCTAGACCTCTTTTATGATTAGCTAAGTTAGCCATTGTTTGATATAGCTTTTCTAGTTGATCGTCAGATTCCTTTTTAAGTTTTTCATAAGCTTTAAGAGCAGAGCAAGATTCAGTACACTTGATTATAGAATTTACCTCTGAATCAGAAAAAGCCATCAGTGCAGTCTTAGTTGCCACCATTGCAACTTCTTTTGGTGCTTCCTCTTCATCAGCCACGAAGCTCCAATCATAGCTAACACCATCAATGGCTAGCATAGCCTTTGGCTCTTCCATAATGACTTCCTTCTTCTTATCTTGCTTGTACCATGTGCTCCTATTTTCTTGCTTTCTTGGCTTTCTGCACTCTTTAGCAAGGTGTCCCACCTTGTGACAATTGAAACACTCTACTTTCTTCTTATCAAACCCAGCAGTTTCATTACCATTAATGGTAATCTGCTTTCCTGTTCTTTGCCAAAATTTTTTAGCCCTTATGCTCAGTAAAGCAACCTGCCACTTGATATCCATCTCTTCTAAATCATCATCATCCACCTGTTCAAGGTCTTCATGATTTAGAGGAGAACCATTAGTTTGACTAGACATGAATACATAAAATGTTGGATCTCCAAGTCTAGCAACATTCTTTTGTGTAGTATCAGTAGAAACACTATAACTAGCAGTAGAAACACCTTCATCTACCTCTTCAGACTTACTAATGTTGGGAGATGACATAAATGCCATATTCCCAGAACTAGTACTATAGCTTCTAGACTTCTTCAGACTTTGTTCAACAATTTTGAAGTTGTTGTACAAATCATTGAGTTTCATGGTTTCAATGTCTGGCTTATTCATCCAGACAACCACATGAGTATGGAATTCATCAGGTAGACTTCTTAAGAACTTCATGTTGAGATCTTCCTTGGCTATCTCAACTCCCAACACAGCTAACTGACTGACAAGCTTGTGTAATCTTGAGAACAGCTTATCAAGAGATTCATTGCTATTTGAACTTAAGTTTTCAAATTGTTGTTTCAGCAATGTCTTCTGTGTTTTCTTGGTAGTTTCATTACTACCAAACCATGCACTAATCTCTTCAAAAAGAGTTTTCATATCAGGATACTTGCTAAAATAAAGCATCTGTTCACCAGGAATGGTCATAAGCAACAAATTTCTTGCCTTTTGATCATTCCTCTTCTGTATCCTTTCTTGATTGGTATTTGGTCCAGAATTTAATTTTCGAATTTTTTTGCCTTCAAGAATGAAATCTGTATAACCTAGTGTAAAAGAATCACCATACAGAATGATATCCCAGAGAGCATAATCTTGAATCATAAAGTATTGATCAATCCTTAACCTCCATAACTCAAACTCATTCTATTTGATCATAAGCAACTTTGCAGCAATATTTGTAGCCTGAGTATTCTCCACGTCCATTTCTTCTTCTTCTTCTTCTAAATCAAATATATCAGCCTTGCTCTGATACCAATTGAGAGGATTCGATACACTATTGAGGATGTTAGTCCTTTCTTGTACGAGTGTATGTGATACTTTGAGTTAATATGGTTATGTATGCGGAATCTACTTAACCACACTTAGAAGGTTATTTGGTTATTGGAAATGGAAAGTAATGCTTGAGTAATGAACAATGAACACACAATGTTAATACCAAACGATTCAATATTATTAAGATAATAATACGAGTGATCTTTAATATCACTAGGGTTACAAACCTTGAATCTATATGTTTATGATTTCTATGATATGTTATGTTCTTTGTTCTTGATAGATATTCTAAGCATATGAATTAAGCATTATCAATTTGTCACACTTAATATCAAGACTAAGATCTTCTTTTTATAGTCCAAAGAAGATCTTTACAATAAATGATAAGTCTTGTCGAACTACTTGCTTTGCATGTGTTGAGTGTGTCAGTAGCTAAGATACAACATGTATCTATGTTTACAACTTGTTTGACTGACTACAAATCAAAGATATTATCTACCGTATATACTTGACTTTTATACACAAATATCTTTTTATACTTATCCAACTAGCAGTAGCAAACGCGACACTTATCCATCCAGCAGTAGGAATCAGCAGTACCTTTGTTTGTACTAGCAGTACTAACTTCAGTTAGTACTGTTAGTTATAACTTGAGAAGTCTTCAGATATACACTAGCAGTTAGTACTATTAGAGTATTCTTCTCAGCAGTACTAATCTTCATAACATTTAATCCCCAATAGTTATGACCTGTGAAGATGTGGCCCTTAGGATCGCACTATAGAAGCTTATGAGATAACTTTTAAGAATTTGCCTTAGGATCTTCCTGTAGGAACTTAAGTTGTGACCGGTGAGGATTAGGTAGACTATAAGACATTTGTTTAAGTATCATTCCTTCGCATCACTTTGATTCATATTCTTGCCTTTATTCGAGCCCTTGTTAAGATAATTCTTTCTGGAGATTTAGGAAATCTGTTCGAATACGTAAGTTTAGTGACCAATTAAGTTTAGAATGCTTTGAGAACATTGTGGTAACGCCTTTTCACTATATAGGTTTCACTTTTGACATCATCACATCCTTTTGAATTTCGATCTTAATCTCTAATTCATTTGTTAATCGTTTAGATGCCTCTTCGTCCGTTCTGATAATCATTATGACCAGATGTGTTTGACACATTCTGTGGTTTCTTCTGATTTTGCTAGACATTTAAGGTTCTCTCTGCACTATGAGAGTTTTCCTTACCCATTCCTATTCCTATGAGAAATCTTGTGATTATTAATCACGAGTGTAGGAATTGTCCACTACTTATTGATGAAGTTTCTTACCATTTGGCTTTACCTCCATATTTATCTCAACTTTATATTGTGTTTTATGTATCTTTTCTGAGAGGTCACCTTATCATCCGTTGCATGTATGTTTCGTATCCATTGGATCAAGTTTGAGAAGAATTGTCATTTGTTGGTGAGCCTGAGGCTATTTTGGATCTTCATGATCAGGTCATGAGAAACAAACCTTTTCGTTTGTTAAAATCATTTTTATTTCCTTTCGAAATCTAGTACGTTTTCATTAATCATTTAATTTCAATTTCGCGGACAAATTTTTCTTTTAGAGGGGAAGAGTTGTAAAACCCTAAATTTTGGTTTCACATTTTTACGTTTAATTTGAATTTTTTAACCTAAGTTGATATTAAGTTGATTTCATTTAAAACTGTATGTTATGAATTAAATACACATTACATGTCCTAAACTATAAATTGTGAAAATAAAATACAAGATACAAGTTTCCTAATCCTTATCCTAAGCTACTAAACCAAATGACCCATATAGCCCACGGCCCATAATCACACGACATTCCCAAGATAAAAACACGGTTTCCCTTCCTCCCATTAACACAAATATTCGGCCTAAGATTCCCCCCTCCCAATACCGATCTTCTCAAGAAAAAGAAAAAAAAAGAACCCTAGCAGCCTCTTTCTTTTCCTTCGTTCAGCCCTTGAAGATCGTGAGAAAAGGAAGCTTTGAAGCTTGTTGAATCAGGATCATCTTGGGTGTATTTTTGTACGAATTCGTGAGTCATGGTTCTTGCTTTCTTTGCCTTGTTGAATCGTTGGTAAGTATCACACATGAAATCACACATGAAATCATAATTGTATGTGCCTTATGTATGTACTGTTTTTGTGTCACTTTTTATAGCCCTAAGATACAATGTATGAAGCCCTAATAAGATCATTAAAGATGCATTTAATATGTGTTAAAACCTGTAAAAGAAACTCTAGAATTAATTAATGCTCGATTAGGGTTTATAAGGGGTTAAGGATTTGTTTTCTGTCTCAACTACATGCTTTTCGGAAATCTAGGTCGGGTTTAGAGGGTCATAAATTGATGATGACAACGTGTTTTTGCAAGATTTTTGAGCCTAAAACTAAGTTCAGGTTGTGTACTATCTGCATATAAAATTTCAGAAAGGGACGTATATTCTACCCTTTAATGGGAAATTACTAAAATCATAAAGTTACTGAAGTCGGAAAGTTACTAAAATCAAAAAGTTACTAAAAATGGAATGATACTAAAAACGGAAGGAAACCCTAAATAAAGATAATAAATGAACTAATAAATAATAAATGATCCCTAATCCATGTAGATTCGTTGAAGAAGGTGTGATGTTGTTTTTCTTGTGATCACTGTTCAATTTGCTTCCATTTCATTCGCTAAGGTACGGATATTCTACCCTTTCTCAGTAAGGGTTTCGCATTAACTCTTCGATACTTAGCTTTATTTCATTCGTTATGATATTCGTTGGTGATTTCCATCTGATATGATTCCTTATGATGAGATATTTAGTTCTATGTCATTTAATATGGCATTCATTTCAATTAATATTCTTTTGTTTAAATGTACTATGATTAATTCGTTATGATGTGATATCTTGTTTATTCTATTACCCGAGCTAACTAGTCATGGAGGTACCATGTCCATGTCATTGAGGCACCAATGGCATGACACTATCTGTGGCGGTTTGATTGGCCCACGGCGTTCCCTTTTGATATATATATGATTATTGAGCTTGCGCGCTTATTGCCATTTTGGTACGCCAATATATTTATTTGAGTACAGGTGTATGGTGGTGTACATAACTTTGTTTTGCAGGGAGCATATGGATGCATCCTAGGTTTGTTTTGTGATATGATTATGTTATGGCTTTGTAGTAAATGGTGGTGTGTGCCATACACCCCATGTCACTTTTGGGAGTACGCGACTCCATTTGTTATGTTATGATATATTATTGTGTGATTAAACAGGTGGCTGCTTTTTGAGCTCGTGGATAATTTCTTATGGATCGTTGCCTTCATTACCTTTCTCTTAAATTATTATTCATTTGATTCTCATGACCTGTGATATCATGTTCGGCAGATTCTTTTTTATTTCATTTCATATACTATTTATATTCAGTTCATTATTCGTTTATATCCGTTCACTGTGCTTTTTAAGCTCAGCCGCATTTTTCTTTCCTCTGCGGCAGGTATTCAAGCGGGATGCTGGGATTTGAGTGATGAGAGTAGGAGCTTTTAGAGGACCAACCCAACCTTAGTTTCCCTATCGTTTGGAAGTAGTTTATGACTTACGTCTTAGTTATTTTATTTCATTTTAGAGTTGTATTTGATTTGTATTTCTTTGAAAGTCATTTTGTTTCATGACTTGTATTTATTTATTTAAGTATTCCGCTTGCGTTTATATTGCTGAAGTCCATAAGGAAGTAACTGTTGCATCATTATATGACAGTCATAAGACTTCATGCCCGTTATATTGTTATCATCTTTGGTCACTTTTGACTTGAACTTGGATCCGAAACCATCTGGTAGTTTAATTGTTTTGATGTATTGACAGAACAGTTTTCTTTTATCAGGTGTGAGGGAGTACTTAGCATGTGGCTTCAAGCACTTCCCGTTTTGTTTGTTTCCGAGCCACAACTCCTGTCGAATGCCCAAAGCTTGCAAGTCTTGTCTTGCCTTAGCGGTGTCTTTAGATTTGTCATTCATTAACAAAGTGTTCAAGATACTCTCCAACACCTTTTTTTCGATATGCATGACATCTAAATTGTGTTGTAGAGAAAGAGAAGACCAATATTCAAGCTCGTAGAAAATAGACCGTTTAGTCTTGTTTAGTTCAGTTGTCGTATTCAGTTTAATCTTCCCACCGCCATAATCTAGATGTTTCCCCGGCACACGTGTGGGCAATTTCGCAAGTTGAGTCAAGATAATAGCCGGAGTATCCTTTCTTGGAGGATCTCTATCATCGGTTTCACCATTGAATGTCTTATTATCTCTCCTCTCTTTATGGTTTTTTTAAGAATCTTCTATGGCCAACATAAGATGTTTTGCTTATCACACGCGTAGCCGGAGTGTCTACTTTGCATGTAGCGCATGCGTAGTAACCTTGCCCACTCCAACCAGATAAACTACTTCGACCAGAAAAATCATTGATGGTCCATAAAAGCATCGCTCTCATGTAGAATTCTTTGCCTGTAACAGCGTCCATAATCAAGACACATGGTTTTTTCCATAATTCATGCAGGTCATCAATCAAAGGCTTTAAGTAAACATCAATGTCCTTCACCGGTGATTTAGGGCCAGGAATCAACAACGTCAGTATCAAAGAAGTCTCTTTCATGCATAACCACAGAGGCAAGTTGTATGTTGTTAATATGACCGGCCACATGCTGTAAGGCTGACTAAGGTTGCCGAACGGATTGAAACCATCAGCAGCCAACCCTAATCGAACGTTTCTTGGTTCTTTAGCAAAATCCGAATATTTACCGCTGTCAAACTTCTTCCATGCTTTACCATCAACCGGGTGTTACATCTTACCGTTTTCTGTAGACTTTCTAGTAGCATGCCAAGTCATATGTTTTGCGGTGTGAATAGACTTGTACAAACGTTGTAGTCTAGGAATCATAGGAAAGTAACGCAACACCTTATTAGGAACTTTCTTCCCCGTTGTGTTCTTTTCTTTTCATCTAATCGTTATATAGACCGGACAATACTCCAAATCTTTGGCATCATCCCCCCAATATAAAAAGCAATCATTTTCACAAGCATGTATCGACTCGTACCCTAACCCGATCTTTTTAAATGTCTTTTTTATAGCATAGTATGACGGTGGGAGATTGTAACTTAACCTGGGCGGAAATACCTCCTGGAGAAATTTTAGCGTATTGTTAAATGAAGTATCACTCCATTTACCGCTGACCTTGAGATGCGTAAACTTTGCCATAAAATCCAAGGTAGTCATAAAGTCACAAACCGGGTACAGAGCCTGGTTGGAACTGGCAATTAACTCTTCAAACTCGTTACGTACAGGAGGTGTCGTTGCTTGAGTCGGCTCGTTACTTGTCTCGCCAATATTTCCTTGAGTTGGCTCATTTTGTTCATTATTTGGAGGAATATCAAGAATATCATTATTCAGAGGAATATCAAGAATATCATTAAGGCACGCACCTATGTCACTCATCTCACGTTGTGTTGTGTTATGTACTAACGGCGGAGGTTCCGGTTCACTGTGATCGCGCCATTATGTATAAGTTGGGTCCCACCTACGGTCGCCTATGTAGTTTTTAAGATCATGTAGAGTTACCCATTCAACATTACGACAAATACGACATGGACATTTTATTTTTCCGTAACTATTTAGTAACGGCTTGCAATGATCGAGGAATGCGGCAAGACCATCAAAAAATTGTTTTGAACAACAACTCTCTAAACGGGTCCAACTCTTATCAAGTATCATAACTGCATTTTTATGATGGAATAAGTTATTATATGCACTTAATTAAACACATTCAAAAGATTCGACACAAACACATATAACTGTGGAATTATTATGAGTTGTTTTGTTCACCTAGTGCAACTATATGGAAGGCAATCCTAACCCACTCTTTGAATGATTCGTCTCATATATGAATGCGTATAACGGATTTACTATTTGAGAAAATTTCGGTAGTATTTCCCCTCAACTCCCCAAATATGTGCATTAAAGACATATTCGTAGGAGTAAAGGAGAAACACTGTTGAAATCATCTCAAATAGTAAATCAATTATATGCATCCATATCCTAAATGAGACAAAACATTCAAAAAGCATTCCCAAACAGGGGACTTTCCAAAATTAATTTCTAATAAATTAATTCCAGACGGGTTTTCTATAGGATGATTAACTTCAGACGGGGACTTTCCGAAATTAATCACTAAAATCCTAAAATCGCATATACACAAAACCATTAAAATCCTAAAATCATTTGCAAAATTCACAGATCACATTCACAACCGACTAAAATTTAACACGCATACGCACAAAACAACTAATATATACACATTACATACACATTATATTCCTAAATAACTTGACAAGCTTTTAAAATAAAGTCTCGAGCTGGCCTCGAAATGCTTAAATTCATATATACACATTATATTCCTAACCGCATCTTTACTAACCATACGCATACTAACAAGAAACTCAAAAAGCTATATCTAATTGTATGTGGCTTCCTAATCATATAGAGATTTAACCGAATCTCGCATAACCACCACCGGCTAAAATTCACTATCTACTACATATAATATATAAAACTCACAAACACGCTGAATTAAATCATTTACAGATTTAACAAAAAAACATACTGGTTGTCTCGGCGGGCTGGTCTCGGCTCTCAGCTGGTATCGACTCTCGGCCGGTCTCGGCTCTTGGCTGGTCTCGGCTGTAGTCACACAACACAAATTAATCAAATAAAAATTTTGTCGATGACATGTCCTCGGCTGTGGTCTCGGCTATAGACATAAATACAATTAAAAAAAAATTACCTTTTGGCGATGAATTTAGACCTCGGATGTCTCGGCTTTTGGCTTTCGGCTCTCGAATCTCGACTCTCAGGCTATCGGCTATGTTCCCGACGAATACTAACAAAACAAAAAAATTAAAAGAAAAAATAGAAAACACATAATATTAATTGCTAACATATTACATTAATAAAAAAAAAATAATAATAATAATAATAAAAAAAAAAACACCACCTCGTGGCTCTCGGACGTGGAAGAAAAAAATGAGAAAGAAAAAGAATTAAACAATAGAGGGGTTGAGGAAAGAATTAAATGGGAGAAGAAGAGGAGGAAAAGTGCACAGTGGTGCTCGTGTAGTGGCGGATATGTGGTGGTGTAGTGGTGGAGCTGTGGTGGTGTAGTGGTGGAGCTGTGGTGGTGTAGTGGTGTAGTGATGGTGTGGTGGAGCTGTGATGATAGTGGTGGTGGAGCTGTGGTAGTGTAGTGATGGTGTCTTCTTTATTGCCGGAGAAGAAAGTAAATTGTTATATATATATTTTTTTGGCTAAGTGTTGGTAGATCTACATTATTGTCCATTTAATATATCGACGACATGTCCCGACGATATGTCGTAGGCATTTAACAAAGTTTTTGTCGTTTTGTGGCTTGGCGGGTTATTGAAATTTTCATGAAATTTTGGAGGGCTTTTATTCCCGACGACAAGTCGACGGCATTTTGAGTTTTTAATAAAATTAAATACTTTTATAAAATTAAAATATATAATTAAACTTAAATACATTTATAAAATTAAAATATATAATTAAATTATAAAATTAAAATATATTACTTTTACATAATTAATTCTTTTTTATTTATTATAGATACTTTTATTTAATATTTAATTAAAATTAAATTTTTTATATTTAAAATTAAATAGTTTTATAAAATAAAATAACTAGACAAATTTGTAAGTGTCCCGGTAAATTTTCTAACATAAAAAACTCAAACCCAGCATCTTTAACATGTGGCGGTAACAATTCGTGCTTAAAAATAAAAAATCCCGCCAAAATCCTCAACCTAATATGGTTATACATAACATGTAGTACGTTAAACGGATGAGTCGAGGTGTTATGGATATTCATAACATGTTAAACGAATGAGTCGACATGATAGGGTTATACACGAGATGTTAAACAAATGAGTCGATATGTTCTAGATATACATAACATGTTAAACGGATGAGTTGAGGTGTTATAGATATACATCACATGTTAAACGGATGAGTCAAGATGTTAAGGATATACATAACATGTTAAACGAATGAGTCGATATGTTATAGATATACATAACATATTAAACGAATGAGTCGATATGTTATAGATATACATAACATGTTAAACGAATTTGTCTATATGTTATAGATATACATAACATGTTAAGCGGATGAGTCGATATGTTATAGATATACATAACATGTTAAACGGATGAATCGAGGTGTTATGGATATACATCCCATGTTAAACGGATGAGTCAAGATGTTATGGATATACATAACATGTTAAAGGGATGAGTCGATATGTTATAGATATACATCCCATGTTAAACGAATGAGTCGATATGTTATAGATATACATAACATGTTAAACGGATGAGTCGATATGTTATAGATATACATAACATGTTAAACGGATGAGTCAAGGTGCACCAAACACTTCTTGCTAAAACTTCCCACCAAACACTTCCCGCCAAAACACTTCCCACCAAATTTTCCACCAAAACTTCCCACTAAAATATTGGCGCCAAAATTTCTCACCAAAACGTTTGTATAAAATATCTGCTCTATCCTCACAAACACATTATATACACTCTTATCCTCAAAACCACTCAACCTCACAACCTTTTATCTTCACACCAATTTCAAAACCTGAGATGCAACGATATAATCCTTTTATGTGTTCTTGTGGAATAGGAAATATAAAACTAAGAAAATCACATAAAAAAGATACATTTGGATGGGAATATTATGCATGTCCTCTTTTGAAGGTGAACAATCATACATTTCTTATTTATGTAAATATACAAACAATCATAATATTTCCTTATTTATGTAACAACCAAGAGAAAAAGATCATGGATGTGGATATTTTATGTGGAAGAGTGAATTTGATGACCGGTTACGAGTAATCTCTTCTGCTTCAACATCTCAAGGTGATGGATCTGCACCAACAGAGTGCTCAAACTGTAATGCCAAAGATCTTAGGATAAATATGCTGGAATCACAAAAATAGGTGCTAGAGACAAGAGTAAGGATGCTGGAGGCAAGACTTGAAATGGCAACAAATCCCGACAACTACGACTACGCATGTCAGTCGGTTGCAATACTTCGTGAGCTGTTAGGTGACATGGACAATCTTCATATGTAGTGTTGTTATTGTTGTTGTTGTTGTTGTTGTTGTTGTTGTTGTTGTTTGTGACATTTCGTAATTTCAAGGTCAATATCTAATTCATATTCTATTTCTATTTTCACTTGAGTAAAAATTTCATTCTTACTTTTCACCCGATCTAGCGATTTTCGCATTTCTAGCTATTCACGAGCCGTGTTTAGCTATTCCTATCCGTTTTCATGTCATAAGTGATTTAATATTCCATCATATACTCCTAATATTCAAAACTTTTATATTTCACATTTTCTGTTTCGTTTCACGATTTCGTCAAATTTTGGTAACAACTCGCGTTTTCAGTCTGTGTTTTCGATTTTTAAATTTCGTTTTAACACTCTGGAAAACCCAAGGTTCTCATGAAATATTAAAATTAGCCATTCTAACATTTCATAACAATTTCATAATATTTTTATAACACTTTTATAGAATTCACGTTTTCAGGTCACCCGGTACTGTGTAATTCGCGTTTTTAAGACCGTACGCTTGATTTAAACCATACAAACACACTAATACACCAAATATTAGTCCAATATTAATAAAATCTGACCTTTAACTTTATTTTTCAAGCTTTGGTCATTCACCACTCTTCACTCTTCCAATTTACCACTTAAAACCCCTAAATACTACTCATTACCTTACAAAATCCACTCCAACACTTTAGTAAACTTATACATACATTATATAAATTATTTTTAAAAGAAAAATGAATCCAACCCTCCCATATAGCCCCCACGGCCGGCCATAGTGTCTCACACACACACACTTCACTTGTTTTAATTTCCAAGAAGGTAAAATACATCATTCTCTCTCTTACATGCAAATCTAGCAAAAACCATCCATTTTCCTCTCTTCTTCCTTGTGTGGGCTACCGGAAATCATCACTAAAACACCTCATCTCATCTTTTTTTTAATCACAAAATCATCTCCACAATATCCTCTAGAAGGTGCTCACAAAAGATGGTGATTTGAATCAAAGTTTTGAAGGTTCTATTGAAGTTTCTTGGAGTTTTTCTTTAAGTCTTCCTCAAAGTTTTTTAGAGGTTTTTCCAAGGTGTTTAAGGGCTATGAATTTTAGGGTTTATCAAGGGTAATATTTGGTTATAAGGGTTGGTTGAAAGATTTGGGTATTGGATCTCTTGGTTGGTGATTATTAGGCTAGTTGTTCTTGTTCTTGATCTCTTGTTCCTCATCCATAAAATCTTTGTAAGGAACCAACCCTCATATTTTCATTTCACTACTGTATTTACATGTTACCTTATGTATTTTATATGTTTCATAAGTTATTTATGCTTGATTATACTTGGTACATAATAAAAATCACTAGAAAACCCTAAAAGGACTTGTATTGCAAAGTAGCCTTCTGTTCAGGGGCAAAGATGGAATTAACTGTACTGATCCGTAAAATTTGACAATTCCCCGGGTGGTGATTCCCGTGACGACACCCGATGATTAAGTTATGAATTTTATGGTAAAAATGGGTCAGATTTGTATACTGTTGGCATTCGGGGCAAAAATCAAGTTTTATTTATAACTTTTTGAATAGTAAATATGTAGCCTGTACTAGAAAAATAGAGTTATCACCTCCAATTGGTTTCACCTTCATAGGACTTGTAGATTTCAAGTTATGGCCGATTTGGTAAGACGTAAAACTCAGTCACCTTTCAATTCAGGACTGACATGTAAACAAAATTTATTAAAGTAGTTATACCTGCAAATTTTTGGGTAAACTCATTTTTACAGTAAACTAGGGAATTAGAGGAAATTAGGGATATAAAGAACATGATTTTTTGACCTACGGTTTGCAAGTTATGAATTTTTGAAAGTGAACAAGTTATAAAAATTCCATCTGATTTGAATTAAAAATATATATACAAAAAAAAAGTAAAGTAACTCCCAATACCGTCTTCCACGGGTTATGGGTCCCAATAACGTCGAGGACGGTGTATTGTGGAGGTTGAGACGTAGACAACCTTACCCCTACCTAAGGTAGAGAGGTTGCTTCCGGTTCTACCAAAGGTAGAAAAGGACCCCCGGCCTTTTGTATGGAGTGAGGATCGAACCCTTGACTTCTCGGTTGAGAGGCATGGGGTTTTCCAACTGATCCAACCCTACTTGTTTATTTGAATTAAAAATATGAAAAAGATTAATGACTTATGAATTTGGACCCTTAAGTTTTATTTTTGAACCATCTAATATATTTTGGACCTTTAGACATAATCTGAACCTTTTGACTAAGAATTGAACCCTTTGACTAAACTTGGACCTTTAGACTTAAATTGAACCTTAATACTTATTTTGAACTTAAGAACAAAAATGGGTGTAAAACTTGAAATTGGGTAAGAAAATAAATATTTCACATATGTAATTATTTTTAAAAGGCTAAATTAAATCTTGATAATTATTTAAACATTATGTACCAAGCATAATTGAGATTGTAAATTATATGGCATATAGAAATAATTGTATCATCATTCCTAGAAGCTAAGACACGCGTATATATTCTAGGTTGCTCGTAGGGTTCTTGCGGTTATTTCTTGATTACCTCACTTGATCGTTCACTTTTGCTTACGGTGAGTTCATAACCCCACTTTAACTCTTAAACTGTTTATAAACCCATTGGGGGAGATACATGCTAGTTTTACAAACTGAATACAAGTAGTTTTTGGTATGCTTGACCCGATTACATGATTATAGTTATTGAGTAACCTTGCCATATAAGTCCCAAATTTCATGAATCGTTTATTCCTTGGGAAACGCTATTATTATGAATATGCATATTTGACTTGACGAGCCTGACCGGGTGAGTAGCGCTCACAATCAACGGCCACATAATATTGAGAAATTGTGGTAAATGGGAAATCTTACCTTTGGAGGGCTTTATTAAATCTAGGTCAAGGTTCGGTATCATGAGCTTGATACTATAATCTTATTTTCTGACTTGTATTCGTTACATGTCAAATTATGAATAATGCTTGTATTCAACTTATTACTTATTAAACTCTATGAATTCACTCAACTTTATGTTGACTTTTTAGCATGTTTTATCTCAGGTCCGTAAATATTTAACGCTTGGATGGGCGTGCAAGGACATGAATGGATGGACACGTGTTATTTCACACTTGATGGAACTTTTAATCACTTAAAAACTTATGTCGTGTCTAAATTATGTATCTTTTGGACTCTTGTCCTAGTTAAAACTTTTGGGACCTAACTTCGTTAAACTCTGATTATATGAAATGTGAACCTTGTTTAAAAACATCTTTAATTATTTCGATGTTTCCTATGACTTGTACTATGTGACTAATAGATAACACCCCATGTTGTATTCCGCTGCGTTCCGAAAATGGGGGTGTTATAGATTGGTATCAGAGCACAGGTTATAGTGAACTAGGTCATTTTTTTTAAAACCTAGTGTCACACCCTGAATTTACCTGTTAATGGCAGCGGAATTGAATACCTTGGTGTGACTTTCATGGCGTCTCATACAATGGATATATTGAACGACCTAAAGTGTCGTTTTGAAAATACACGTTTGATCATAAATAAAATCAGAGTTTACAAAACATAGGTCCCAAATGATGTTGCAAGTTTAAAAACAAAACCATAGTAGATCAAACGGTTACATAAGTGCATGAAAATAAGTGATGCAAGTCGACCCCGCGACTCCAAGATGGTCCAATGCATGCCCACATGATAGCTAATAACCTGAAAATACATTGCTAAAAACGGTCAACATAAAGTTGGTGAGAGTTCATAGGTTTAATAAAATGAAGTTATACGATAGCCACAAGTATAAAGTGTATGACATAAGTCACATAAAAAAAAATGATTGTACAATAGCCTTAAGCTCATGACCCCGACGCTGTGACTGAATTCTCTGGAGCCCCTGGGAGTGTTTTGCCAGACACTCAAATGAAAAGACATGAAATGCATCCGCTATCGGTTGTTGGTCAAAGCCAACACGGATGGAGGCGTCACCCTCGATAGATCTATCCACTCACTCTCGCTTACAGGTAAATTAACGGTTCATGATTATATGGGGACTTTCAATTGGCAACAAGGTAACTTAATCTATGTACAGGAAGTCTGATACTTTGGCTCGTATGGAAAACAGTTGCAATGTATTCTCCCTCGTGGGATTTGAAAACAATAATAAAATGTATACGGGGCTATGAAAACTCACCTGAAGTGATGATACAACAATGCTATGAAATCGGAATACTTGGAATAATTGAAATACTGGAACACTTGGAATACTTGGCAATAACAAGGCGCGAACACTAGCCGCTACCTAAAATGAATGCATGAATACTACTTGAGATCATGAAGCAATGTAGTGCATGTACATGTATATGTAACCTATACCACTCGTCATTTGAAAATACTAGTTATCGTTGATATGTAAAGTTTTTCCAAAACTTAATATAAATATGTTAACTTGCTAACGTAAAACTAGTCGTGTCATAATGTGTATAAAACGTTAATGTTGGTCTTGGAGTTTTGAAAACATTGAAATGTGATATGGTAGTCGTGTTAATAAGTCTTTGATCGTACGTGTTCCAACGGGTAAGAAATACGGTTCTCCATAGTCGTTACGTGAAAAATATAGTTTCTAGTACGTAAACATTTTCTTATAAAAAGCTGTCAAAATAAAATGGGTATTGTCGATGTTTAAACGCGTGTATCTTGTTCGTTATTAGCTTGTTTTTGACGTTCTTTATATCCGTGGTTTCGTATAAACATGTACTAATATATTTTTAGTAGCTCGGGTCATCTAGGTCGCGTTAAACGCCTCAGCGGGTCCGTCGAAAGTCGTGTAACAGCTTGCTATTTTCCGGAAAATTAGTTTTCGTCGTTAAACTTGTAAAAATCATATCTCTTTTGATATTAACTCGTTTTTATCCCCGTTTTCGGCCACGGCTTCGTCTCGGAAGGTATTTTCTAAATATTTGGCCAAAAATTACCTCACACCTACTGAGTTTCCCACGTTCCACTTTTAATGACAGTAGGTTATGTATATTTGTTAAAACTTGATTTTCTAGTTATTATCTTGTCCAAAAATGTCACAAACAACTACCAATCATTCTAAAACTTACCATATACTTTCTTAAGGTGTCAAGGGTCCTAAACATCATCATCCATGATAATCTAACAAGGATCTAATTATATGACAAAACTAGGGCTTATAACTTATAAAAAGTTTAATAAGAGTGGTATAACTAACATATACTTGTAAATCTTCTACAAAAATTATATGAACATGATATTAACTTGGAAAAATTATGAAAATAGGTGTTGATAACTTACTTAAAGTAGTAGTGAGAAAAAGATGATAAAAACCTATGAAACCTTTGAGTTTGTATTTCAAAACCCTTTAAGGAATACTAGAAAGACTTGCTTATGGTTTGATCTTGAAAGTTTGATGGTTCTTCCTCTTGGTCTTGTTGATGCCGAGCACACCACACACACAAATGAATGAGAGAGTTTTACTTGTGTTTTCTTGAAACAATATGCAAAAATGAATGAAAATAAAAGGTATAAAGTATATATAATAGACAATTAGTAGTTGTGCATTAATTTGAGTTGAAAAATCTGAATTTTGGGGCTAAAGGAGGGAGGGGGCTGGCGTGAAACAAGGGGAGGGGGGGGGGGCATGTTGGGTGATGATTATTTATAAAGATTATGTAAGATTTGTGTAGTTTTAATTAGTTTTAAGTGTAACCGGGTACCGTGTTTGCTAGAAATAAAATTTAACGGTGTTAATCGGGACTTGACGAAGTCATAAAAATTACAAAAATAGGTTGGGTACAAGTATTGGGTGTTCGGGTAATTATTGTTTAGTTTTTACAAAAACCGTCGTAATTATATTAAACGTACGATATAAATTAAATAAATTTGCAAAATACTGGGTAAATGAATTTTTAAAATTTTCTTGATATTAAAATGAGTATAAAAATATGTCGGGACCATCGTGGGGTTTGTCGGACGTGTTAGTCATATTTATTGATCGCGCGTTGACGTTTTAATTAAAAGTAATTATACGTAATACGTCGAATGTAACAAAAATATTAATTTGATAAACCTACGAGTGGTATAGTATGAAAATGGAAATCTGATGATATGCAGACTATTCCTAGTCCGTATGCAGTGTTCCTACTGATGATGCATGAATTTCGCAGTCAAACCAAACCGGTTACGCGAATATGAATACCCGTAAACTACGTTTACGCTGAAATGAATAATGAACATGAATAGTGATTCCCTCCCGGGGATGAATAGTGTCACATGAATAGTAAAATTCCTGAACGCTTCTCGAAGTCTCAAACTGACTCCAAAAACGATGAATAGTGAAATGATGAATAGTGATTGGTGAATAGTAAATGATGAATAGTAACTGATGAATAGTGAATTGTCGTGGTTAGGAAAGTGACCTGAAATCTCGGGTTGTTACAGTCGCCCCTCCAAAAAGGGAATTCAGTCCCTGAATTCAAATGTTGTTGGTTTCGGAAGCAGGCTCGGGAAAAAGATGTGGATACTTGCGTCGCATTTGGTCTTCTCGTTCCCAAGTAAACTCGGGTCCTCTTCGAGAATTCCAGCGAACTTTCACGATAGGAATTCGACTCTGCTTCAATTGTTTGACCTCACGGTCCATGATTTCAACGGGTTCTTCCACAAAATTAAGCTTGTCATCTAGTTGAATTTCTTCTAGTGGAATAACGGACGACTCGTCGGAGAGACACTTCTTGAGGTTTGAAACATGAAATGTGTTATGAACGTTGCTGAGTTCTGACGGAAACTTAGGTGTGTATGCCAACTGACCGGTTCTAACTAGAATCTGAAATGGTCCAATACCGAGAGCTCAGTCTATCGGGTTACCAAAAATTGTATCATGCCTTTCCAAGGCAAGGCTTTCAATCATAGTTCGTGCTTTTACTTGAATCTAGGAGGTTCGTTGTTCAAGGATATCAATTCCGTATGATGTGCATCATACATCGACCTAACTTCCGTTGTTTTCTCATTTCTTGTAACTGATTCTTGACTTGTGAAGTTTCCTTTGTTGTCTCCCGGTTTAGTTCTAGGTCCGTGAATTTAACTTTCCAAATTCGATATATAAATATGTATATGGTCACTTCGGCCATAGGGTGTCTTAAATGGTGCCTTTATATATTCCCGTGATGGTTATTTTTGATGATGATGAAATTCGTCAATACTCGAAAGATTATCCTAATCCATTCAAAGTTGGTTATGTGGTGTTGAATAAATCCTATAGTGTTCAGGTAGTTCTCTTAAGGATTCGTCGGGCTAACTATGGTAGAGCGTGTATATCCAATTAGAAAAGGAATATCTTAAAGGAATTGCTAGAAATCTGAGGGGTATCGTCTATCCTTTCGCCGTTTCTATGTCATAAAATATCTTTCATAATGTAGAGTCTCTCCTAGAGAAGTCAATGGTGCAAATTCAACTTAATGGCTGAGTGAGTGCTGAGTGGTGTAAGTATCCGGTGGAAGTTTGTTAAAAGGGGTGTTCATGAAAGATTTCATTTGTTTACAAGGCTTTTGAATGAAGATTGTTATTATCAATTCCTGAAAAAGTGACTATTTTCTTCACGGCATAATTCCTCCTGAATTATACATAGGTGATCAGGCTATGTATAATTGAGGACCAACGATGCGTTGCTTGGTTAAATTGAAACGGTATTACTTTTTCCCAAAAGTTTTAGATGGTGTTCAACGTGTTGTTTTGATAAATGGTTTTCTAGATATTTCCTTTGAAAGTAACATGAAAATTGTCTCGCGTAGCGGTAGTAAATACTTGATAAAATGACAGAAAATCCATTTATAGGTGGTACAAAATGGCTTATTTTGAAAGTTCTGAAAAAGAAAAAAAAAATATAGTTCTCCCGTATGGTAGTAAAATAACTTGCATTAAATTTGTTGAATGGTTCATTGGATACATGGATGAATCTTATGAAATGGTATTAGTCTACTAGTCCGTCAAGAATGAAATCGGCCTAATCCCTAGTAGGATAAAGGTATATTGTTGCGAAACTATGGAGAATTGAGCAATTGGAATAGGAATGGAATAAACGATGGTTATGATTATCGCGAAGATAACAAAAGATAGGTATTACATTGGATAGGAAAGTGCTTAATACAACTAGGTTACACCAACGTACCTATGGAAAGTACAAAAGAAAGATACAACCCTAGAGGGCTCAACTACGGTTTATTAAAACATGAACTCCTTCTGGTTAAGCATTGTTGTTGTCTTTGATGTTGCTAATGTCCTGACGGTCTCTCTCCCAAACACGCACGCTATTCCTCGAGCTAATTCCTCTTGGTCCCCATGTCCTGATTTCCTTTCGGGCAATTGTTCCTAAAGTGTCCAACTTCTCCACAACCATAACATGTTGGCGGTGGATTCTGATTATTTCTCCCAGGAGCAGCCCTGCATCCCTTAGCCAGATGACCGATCTTCCCACAATTGAAACAAGGTTTAGGGCAATCCCCCGGGTTATGATGTGTTTGGCATTTGTTACACTTTGGTAGAGTACCGGCGTAACCTTTCTTTTCAGTAGGACCCGCAACATAGGCCCGTGCAGTTTCTTGTCTTTTGGGTGGTGGTTGGTTGGCGTTGTTACCTTGGGTGTCATCCCATTTCCTTTTGTTGTTGTTGTTCTGGTAATTGTTGGTGTTATTGTTGTAGTTACGGTTTCGGTTGAAGTTATTGTTGTTGTTGTTGGCGGGGGTCACTTTCTTCAGAACTTGAGCTATGAGTTTTTGAGACATCCTGATTGCCTCATCAAGAGTTTGCGGATCAAAAGAACTCACATCACCACGGATGTTTTCGGGCAATCCACCAATGAAATTCTCTACCAACTTTTCATCATCAGGCACCATAGATGGGCATAGAGCGGCTAACTCTTGGTACCTTCGAATATAAGTCTCAATGTCATTTCCCACGGTTACCAGATCATAGAACTCTACTTCCAACTTCTTCACTTCGGTTCGTGGGCAAAACTTCTTAGTTACCAACTTTTTGAACTCGTCCCATGTGACCTTGTAAGCATTCTCCATCCCTATGGGCTTTGCATAAGAGTTCCACCACGATAAGGCTTGATCGCGAAGTGTACTAACGGCAAACTTAACCTTGTAGTCATCCGGGCAATTGCATAAGATAAACACAGATTCAGTATGTTCGAACCATCGAACCATGGCAGTAGCCCCTTCAGTACCCTTATACAAAGTAGGATCTCCACTCTTGAAATCCTTGTAAGTACATTTCTTCCCATTGGTTCCGTTGCTAGCTTCTCCCGATGTCCCTATCCGAGAAGCATCTTCGGCAGCTCTTGCGGCAACAGCGGCTCTTTCAATCTCTAGAGCTTCGGCTACACTATCCCTAACAAGCTTCCGGATAGCAGCCTGAGTCATTTCTGGGGAAGTCGTTGCAGCAGCCTTGGATTTAGCTTTCCTAGGTGCCATAATTCTGGTAGATCACAACAGAATACATCAACAACAATCATACTAGAAATGATTATCGTACAAAATATATACAACCACAACATGTATATATATATCCACCACAAGTGTAAATACAACCACGATATGTACAACCACAACATGTACAACCTCAGCGTGTATAAATACAACCATGAGTACTCGTAATAGCAACGATCATTGTTCACTAGGTATACCACCACAACCATGCGTATATCCTCATAACACATGAATACAACACTTAAAATTTTTTGTCTACATTGACCGGTGTCATAGATAGCACAACCATACCCATATAGTAAAGTCAATACTTGGGAATCTCGTTGTACAACAATCAACATACCACAAGCTTCTTCGAACTACGCCACCCTTCCCGTGGCTAGGATGATAGTAAAAGCGAGTAAAGGTAAAAGATAGGATGATGTCCTGAAGTGAGGTCCGGGGTTGTGCATCGATTCATGTCTGAGATAATGTAGATTCCAATCCATTCCTGAGGAATCTATTAATGTTCCTGTCGAGTCCGTGATCTTGGTGTCATCCACAAGATGTTATCTAATTCATGTCAAGTGAGAATGGGAAAGAAAGAAATGACAATGGTCGTACTGAAAGGCAATGTTAGACTCCCGAATCTCGAAGGTCTCGGTGTCATATCTGATTGGTGGGGTGTTGTTACGATGACCAATGAGGAAATCCAACTCATCGGTTTAGAATGTGATGTAATCAAACTTGGTAATGAAAAGGGAGTTGTGAAGAGTTCTCTTGTGGTGGTGTAACATTGCTCAAAGCATCTTGTTGGTTCATTATGTCATGGAAGTATGAGTCGATTATACCTGAGATAGTATAGAGTCTTTGCGAGGAATGCCACTCTTTGGCGATTTGTTGTTGCTCTTGTTTGGTCTGTGGGGCATCCAAACCTTCATGTGTAGTCTCAATTAATTAGAGATCATCATCTAACGATGAAGAGTAGTAGGTTATCTAACAGTAAGGGCTCTCGATCTCTCATCAACCTTAATCTATAAGGTGGTGTAGTGTCCTTAGTGGTAGATGGTAATGGTGTATCAAACCATGTACGCTTCTCAAGCGGTAAGTTAAGTATGTGGGTAGAGTCCCTGAAATGTGATGGTATAAATGGGGTTCCATATGATGATGATAAAGTCGATGGTGATAATACTGAAGGAATCACTACCTTCTTTTACGCTATCTTGCGATGTCTAAGCGGTAAAACTGGAGTATGCACTCTGGGACGACCAATAGTGGTATGAGTAGTTGATACTGGTGGTAATACATGAGTAGTGAGTGTTCTAATAGTGAGGGAATGAAGATATACTATCTTTCTTGCAATAAACATTCTAATAGGTCCATAAGGACTAAGCATGTACGTCTTATCAAATGGTATACTCTGTATGGGCTGAAGTAATAGGGACGTCCCGATCGTCTTGCGACGTCGGAACATAAGAGTTGGATTCTGCGGAAACCGGAATAGTATGGGATGATGAATCTGTAGGTGCACGAGTAACCAAAGGTGGTGCAATAAGTGAAATCTGAGGAGTAGGTGCAACAATGGAAGTAGTAGAAGACATAGCGTCCTCAATGTAAACATCAGAAAATATAACAATAGTGCGGGAATTGGAAGACATATCTCAGTGGCAACAATACAAAATGAAATGAATAACCCATGTAATGAATCCTCGCAAATAATAATGTGCACTTATGATGTAATGATGAGACGCTACCGTTGGGGTAGTTATAGTCTAGGGTATGAGGACAACCTAGTTCGCTATAACCATTGCTCTGGTACCAATCTGTCACACCCTGAATTTACCTGTTAATGGCAGCGGAATTGAATACCTTGGTGTGACTTTCATGGCGTCTCATACAATGGATATATTGAACGACCTAAAGTGTCGTTTTGAAAATACACGTTTGATCATAAATAAAATCAGAGTTTACAAAACATAGGTCCCAAATGATGTTGCAAGTTTAAAAACAAAACCATAGTAGATCAAACGGTTACATAAGTGCATGAAAATAAGTGATGCAAGTCGACCCCGCGACTCCAAGATGGTCCAATGCATGCCCACATGATAGCTAATAACCTGAAAATACATTGCTAAAAACGGTCAACATAAAGTTGGTGAGAGTTCATAGGTTTAATAAAATGAAGTTATACGATAGCCACAAGTATAAAGTGTATGACATAAGTCACATAAAAAAAAATGATTGTACAATAGCCTTAAGCTCATGACCCCGACGCTGTGACTGAATTCTCTGGAGCCCCTGGGAGTGTTTTGCCAGACACTCAAATGAAAAGACATGAAATGCATCCGCTATCGGTTGTTGGTCAAAGCCAACACGGATGGAGGCGTCACCCTCGATAGATCTATCCACTCACTCTCGCTTACAGGTAAATTAACGGTTCATGATTATATGGGGACTTTCAATTGGCAACAAGGTAACTTAATCTATGTACAGGAAGTCTGATACTTTGGCTCGTATGGAAAACAGTTGCAATGTATTCTCCCCCGTGGGATTTGAAAACAATAATAAAATGTATACGAGGCTATGAAAACTCACCTGAAGTGATGATACAACAATGCTATGAAATCGGAATACTTGGAATAATTGAAATACTGGAACACTTGGAATACTTGGCAATAACAAGGCGCGAACACTAGCCGCTACCTAAAATGAATGCATGAATACTACTTGAGATCATGAAGCAATGTAGTGCATGTACATGTATATGTAACCTATACCACTCGTCATTTGAAAATACTAGTTATCGTTGATATGTAAAGTTTTTCCAAAACTTAATATAAATATGTTAACTTGCTAACGTAAAACTAGTCGTGTCATAATGTGTATAAAACGTTAATGTTGGTCTTGGCGTTTTGAAAACATTGAAATGTGATATGGTAGTCGTGTTAATAAGTCTTTGATCGTACGTGTTCCAACGGGTAAGAAATACGGTTCTCCATAGTCGTTACGTGAAAAATATAGTTTCTAGTACGTAAACATTTTCTTATAAAAAGCTGTCAAAATAAAATGGGTATTGTCGATGTTTAAACGCGTGTATCTTGTTCGTTATTAGCTTGTTTTTGACGTTCTTTATATCCGTGGTTTCGTATAAACATGTACTAATATATTTTTAGTAGCTCGGGTCATCTAGGTCGCGTTAAACGCCTCAGCGGGTCCGTCGAAAGTCGTGTAACAGCTTGCTATTTTCCGGAAAATTAGTTTTCGTCGTTAAACTTGTAAAAATCATATCTCTTTTGATATTAACTCGTTTTTATCCCCGTTTTCGGCCACGGCTTCGTCTCGGAAGGTATTTTCTAAATATTTGGCCAAAAATTACCTCACACCTACTGAGTTTCCCACGTTCCACTTTTAATGACAGTAGGTTATGTATATTTGTTAAAACTTGATTTTCTAGTTATTATCTTGTCCAAAAATGTCACAAACAACTACCAATCATTCTAAAACTTACCATATACTTTCTTAAGGTGTCAAGGGTCCTAAACATCATCATCCATGATAATCTAACAAGGATCTAATTATATGACAAAACTAGGGCTTATAACTTATAAAAAGTTTAATAAGAGTGGTATAACTAACATATACTTGTAAATCTTCTACAAAAATTATATGAACATGATATTAACTTGGAAAAATTATGAAAATAGGTGTTGATAACTTACTTGAAGTATTAGTGAGAAAAAGATGATAAAAACCTAAGAAACCTTTGAGTTTGTATTTCAAAACCCTTTAAGGAATACTAGAAAGACTTGCTTATGGTTTGATCTTGAAAGTTTGATGGTTCTTCCTCTTGGTCTTGTTGATGCCGAGCACACCACACACACAAATGAATGAGAGAGTTTTACTTGTGTTTTCTTGAAACAATATGCAAAAATGAATGAAAATAAAAGGTATAAAGTATATATAATAGACAATTAGTAGTTGTGCATTAATTTGAGTTGAAAAATCTGAATTTTGGGGCTAAAGGAGGGAGGGGGCTGGCGTGAAACAAGGGGAGAGGGGGGGGGCATGTTGGGTGATGATTATTTATAAAGATTATGTAAGATTTGTGTAGTTTTAATTAGTTTTAAGTGTAACCGGGTACCGTGTTTGCTAGAAATAAAATTTAACGGTGTTAATCGGGACTTGACGAAGTCATAAAAATTACAAAAATAGGTTGGGTACAAGTATTGGGTGTTCGGGTAATTATTGTTTAGTTTTTACAAAAACCGTCGTAATTATATTAAACGTACGATATAAATTAAATAAATTTGCAAAATACTGGGTAAATGAATTTTTAAAATTTTCTTGATATTAAAATGAGTATAAAAATATGTCGGGACCATCGTGGGGTTTGTCGGACGTGTTAGTCATATTTATTGATCGCGCGTTGACGTTTTAATTAAAAGTAATTATACGTAATACGTCGAATGTAACAAAAATATTAATTTGATAAACCTACGAGTGGTATAGTATGAAAATGGAAATCTGATGATATGCAGACTATTCCTAGTCCGTATGCAGTGTTCCTACTGATGATGCATGAATTTCGCAGTCAAACCAAACCGGTTACGCGAATATGAATACCCGTAAACTACGTTTACGCTGAAATGAATAATGAACATGAATAGTGATTCCCTCCCGGGGATGAATAGTGTCACATGAATAGTAAAATTCCTGAACGCTTCTCGAAGTCTCAAACTGACTCCAAAAACGATGAATAGTGAAATGATGAATAGTGATTGGTGAATAGTAAATGATGAATAGTAACTGATGAATAGTGAATTGTCGTGGTTAGGAAAGTGACCTGAAATCTCGGGTTGTTACACCTAGACTATAACCTTTAATTTTTCAAAAGTCATGAGTTCCATCATCTTGTCCGATATCCATGCGCGCCTACTTCCTAAATTTCCTAATACTCTATTGAGTATATATCATTATTATATTATACTAAGGATAATTATAGAAGCACTATAATTATTTCTTAACTCGTCTGATAATCCGCGAAAGTATCACCTCTCATATATGTAACCTTTTGTGCACTAAACTTCCTTGGTGTATTTTATGCTATTCATGAGCATTGTGAATTTCCATCCGGAAATTTATACACATCTTCAAGTTATATCAGACATTGTATGTGATTACAAGGGTCTCTCTTATTTATCAGACATTGTATGCGATTACAATGATATCTCTTATCTTCTAGACATTGTATGTGATTACAACGGTCTCTCTTATTTATCAGACATTGTATGCGATTACAATGGTCTCTCTTATTTCTCAAACATTGTTTGTGATTACAATGGTCTCTAAACTCTTTCATAACCGTATGTAATATCATTTCATATAACATCGAAACATGTTGCAGTTTATCAATTTCTATTGGTTGTCATACTCCCCGTGAACTCATGTTTTCTGAGCATTTTTGCTTACTTTCCGAAACACCACTATTAATACTATGTATATAAAGATTATTCATATACACTTTGTTTACTCTCGACTACTTATCGTTATAAATGTTTTACCGATTCTTACCCTTTATATACTCAGTCTCCAGGGCATCATGTCAAACCCTACTCCTCCTAGTTATGTACCTATTTCACCAAAATTACTAAACTGTTATACATACTTATTTATTTTTATGATCATCTTAAACTTTCTCAGGCATTGTGGGTGGCACAACGGTCTCATTTATTTTCAAAACATCGTGAGTGATAATTTAAAAACTTTTCATGACCTTACACAGCATTGCTTAACATAAAACCCATCTCAGTCTATCGATTTCCCTTGATTATCTCACTATCCACATCCGAAAATGAATTTGAATAATTGTCCTAAACTTTTGAGCACTACATCACCTCGTAACCCATCACCTAGAAACAAATTAATTAAATTGAACGCGACTTTAACCTATCATCTTATAACATTTTTACTCCAAGTGGTGGGATTTATTCAACCCATAATTATCTACTATTTTGCATCAACATGTCGCGACAACTTCTGTCCGTTGCACTTGCTATTTCACTATCATTTTGTAAACAATTTTATTATTATTTTATAAACTATCATTTCACTATATTTCATGATCGTATATATTGCTTCGTAATCCATCGTTTTGAACTCTTCCAGTTGATGGGAGTATGACTTTAAATTTGTTACCTCAGATCATGCCGTCTTTTGACATTTACCTTTGAAACGTGATTGACAAACGTCTCATTCTTTTTCTCGTTACTTCTTATGATTTTGAAGAATAACATTTGATGTTGTTTTTATTGTGTTTTGTGTCAGCAATACATAAGTAGGATGATTTATAATCATCTTATTGAAATGGATTAGGACGCCTCTTCATTTGAATAAGAAAATTATAAACCGCCGAACCATAAAATTATAATTCCTTACTTACATGGATTGGGAAGCCTCTTTATGTTAGTGACGAATTATAAATGAGTGGCCTTATGTGTATCCGCCATAGCAAGCGTATGAATCATTCTTTGGGCTATGAACTCCTCTCGACTCGTAATTTGTTATGTGGATTTTTTCGAATTTGTATCGACCGCCGCGAGCTTGATAAGCTAATAGTAATGTACAATTATCCGCTTCCAAGAATTTAGGGCTTGTTAGAATTCTTCAATCCATTCATTCTTGTTCATCGAACATAATTGATGATTTGGCTTTTGATCATTCAACTTTCATTGGAAACCTCGACGATGACTTGTTTATATCGTCATCTCTTCACAAGTAAACCATACGGCGATTAAGACGAATTGAGCGCCGTGACGTCGCTCTCTTAAGGGGTACGTACTGTGACATTTCGTAATTTCAAGGTCAATATCTAATTCATATTCTATTTCTATTTTCACTTGAGTAAAAATTTCATTTTTACTTTTCAACCGATCTAGCGATTTTCGCATTTCTAGCTATTCACGAGCCGTGTTTAGCTATTCCTATCCGTTTTCATGCCATAAGTGATTTAATATTCCATCATATACTCCTAATATTCAAAACTTTTATATTTCACATTTTCTGTTTTGTTTCACGATTTTGTCAAATTTTGGTAACAACTCGAGTTTTCAGTCTGCGTTTTCGATTTTTAAATTTCGTTTTAATACTCCGGCAAACCTAAGGTTCTCATGAAATATTAAAATTAGCCATTCTAACATTTCATAAAAATTTCATAATATTTTTATAACACTTTTATAGAATTCACGTTTTCAGGTCACCCGGTACTGTGTAATTCGCGTTTTTAAGACCGTACGCTTGATTTAAACCATACAAACACACTAATACACCAAATATTAGTCCAATATTAATAAAATCTAACCTTTAACTTTATTTTTCAAGCTTTGGTCATTCACCACTCTACACTCTTCCAATTTACCACTTAAAACCCCTAAATACTACTCATTACCTTACAAAATCCACTCCAACACTTTAGTAAACTTATACATACATTATATAAATTATTTTTAAAATAAAAATGAATCCAACCCTCCCCATATAGCCCCCATGGCCGGCCATAGTGTCTCACACACACACACTTCACTTGTTTTAATTTCCAAGAAGGTAAAATACATCATTCTCTCTCTTACATGCAAATCTAGCAAAAACCTTCCATTTTCCTCTCTTCTTCCTTGTGTGGGCTGCCGAAAATCATCACTAAAACACCTCATCTCATCTTTTTTTTAATCACAAAATCATCTCCACAACATCCTCTAGAAGGTGCTCACAAAAGATGGTGATTTGAATCAAAGTTTTGAAGGTTCTATTGAAGTTTCTTGGAGTTTTTCTTTAAGTCTTCCTCAAAGTTTTTTTGAGGTTTTTCTAAGGTGTTTAAGGGCTATGAATTTTAGGGTTCATAAAAGGTAATATTTGGTTATAAGGGTTGGTTGAAAGATTTGGGTATTGGGTCTCTTGGTTGGTGATTATTAGGCTAGTTGTTCTTGTTCTTGATCTCTTGTTCCTCATCCATAAAATCTTTGTAAGGAACCAACCCTCATATATTCATTTCACTACTGTATTTACATGTTACCTTATGTATTTTATATTTTTCATAAGTTATTTATGCTTGATTATACTTGGTACATACTAAAAATCACTAGAAAACCCTAAAAGGACTTGTATTGCAAAGTAGCCTTCTGTTCAGGGGCAAAGATGGAATTAACTGTACTGATCCGTAAAATTTGGACCTAAAATAAAAATATGTAGTTGTAGATCTATGTCTTGTGGTCATTTCCCCGGGTGGTGATTCCCGTGACGACAACCGATGATTAAGTTATGAATTTTATGGTAAAAATGGGTCAGATTTGTATACTGTTGGCATTCGGGGCAAAAATCAAGTTTTATTTATAACTTTTTGAATAGTAAATATGTAGCCTGTACTAGACAAATAGAGCTATCACCTCCAATTGGTTTCACCTTCATAGGACTTGTAGATTTCAAGTTATGGCCGATTTGGTAAGACGTAAAACTCAGTCACTTTTCAATTCAGGACTGACATGTAAAGAAAATTTATAAAAAGTAGTTATACCTGCAAATTTTTGAGTAAACTCATTTTTAAAGTAAACTAGGGAATTAGAGGAAATTAGGGATATCAAGAACATGATTTTTTGACCTACGGTTTGTAAGTTATGAATTTTTGAAAGTGAACAAGTTATAAAAATTCCATCTGATTTGAATTAAAAATATATATACAAAAAAAGAAGTAAAGTAACTCCCAATACCGTCTTCCACGGGTTATGGGTCCCAATAACGTCGAGGACGGTGTATTGTGGAGGTTGAGATGTAGACAGCCTTACCCCTACCTAAGGTAGAGAGGTTGCTTCCGGTTCTACCAAAGGTAGAAAAGGACCCCCGGCCTTTTGTATGGAGTGAGGATCGAACCCTTGACCTCTCGGTTGAGAGGCATGGGGTTTTCCAACTGATCCGACCCTACTTGTTTATTTGAATTAAAAATATGAAAAAGATTAATGACTTATGAATTTGGACCCTTAAGTTTTATTTTTGAACCACCTAATATATTTTGGACCTTTAGACATAATCTGAACCTTTTGACTAAGAATTGAACCCTTTGACTAAACTTGGACCTTTAGACTTAAATTGAACCTTAATACTTATTTTGAACTTAAGAACAAAAATGGATGTAAAACTTGAAATTGGGTAAGAAAATAAATATTTCACATATGTAATTATTTTTAAAAGGCTAAATTAAATCTTGATAATTATTTAAACATTATGTACCAAGCATAATTGAGATTGTAACTTATATGGCATATAGAAATAATTGTATCATCATTCCTAGAAGCTAAGACACGTGTATATATTCTAGGTTGCTCGTAGGGTTCTTGCGGTTATTTCTTGATTACCTCACTTGATCGTTCACTTTTGCTTACGGTGAGTTCATAGCCCCACCTTAACTCTTAAACTGTTTATAAACCCATTGGGGAAGATAAATGCTAGTTTTACAAACTGAATACAAGTAGTTTTTGGTATGCTTGACCCGATTACATGATTATAGTTATTGAGTAACCTTGCCATATAAGTCCCAAATTTCATGAATCGTTAATTCCGTGGGAAACGCTATTATTATGAATATGCATATTTGGCTTGACGAGCCTGACCGGGTGAGTAGCGCTCACAATCAACGGCCACATAATATTGAGAAATTGAGGTAAATGGGAAATCTTACCTTTGGAGGGCATTATTAAATCTAGGTCAAGGTTCGGTATCATGAGCTTGATGTGAAGGATTATATAAACACTTGGGATGTGAATCATAATAATGTGTTTGAGATATTTATGAATGAATGTGTTTTACTATGCGGAATCTACTATAACACACTGAAAAGAAAAACAAAGGTGGTGAGTATGTAAACGTGAGTAATAATGAGCAATGAACACAAATTTAGTAACACAAAACGATTCAATATTATTGATGAAATAATACGGATGATCTAACTATCACTAGGATTACAAAGTAACCTTGAATCTTTGATTTGTTAAGGATTTGTGAATTTAGTAACTAATTTACTAAAGAGATGTTCTGTTTTGGATATTGCTAAGTGCTTAGTTGGAAAAGAGATATTACAAAGGTGGTGACTAAGGGATCCTTTTATAGGATAAGGACCCCTTATTACAAGTTGTCAAGTTGCACAATATAATAAGATACTTGGACTTTTCTAGCCTACAATTAAATACAACTACCAATGTAAACTACTCTGTATATTCTTCTGCACACATAGAAGACTGAACTACTTCTACATAACGTATTACATTGTACAAAGACTAATAATACAACAAATATCTACAAATAAATATCTATCAACTTGATCATCAACTTGACAGGACCTTCATTAACTAGCAGTACCTTCTTACCCAGAAGGTACTGTTAGTACATCTTCAACTTCTTCAAAATCAACTAGCAGGCTCAATACTTCATCCAGCAGGCTCTTTGACTTGAACATTTTATTCCCAACAATCCTCCCCTAAACTTGTTATTTCCTTTAAAATACACAAGTTTCTTATGAATAAAATACATACTTTGAGGATCTGAGGGAACTCTTCCAAAACCTTTACTCTCTGTTCTTCCTTTTTCTTTCACATTGCTCAAAAATGCTCATCAGCAGACTTTGAACAACTTCTGACTTTTTTTCATCTTTATCACATCTCAACCTCTTGGAGATCATAGTTGTAAGAACTTCATAGCTAAGTGGATACTCTTTCTCAGCCAACATAAAGAGTTCAATCCCATTTTGTGTAAAAAGATGATGAATACTGCTAAGGCTTAGAAATTCCCATGTAGTTGTAGAATCATGATATGGAAACTTTCAATGAACATCTTTTGGATTAGGATCATACATCCTATTAAATTCTACCCATAGTTCTTGTTCCTTAACATCAGTACTAGAATTTTTGTTTAGCTTAATTTGAACTAGATTCCACAATTCTTCGAAGTCAGCTCTATCACATGCTCTAATCAGATTTTCAAAATTCTTGAAGATAGCAGTTTGTCCTCCAACCCTAGTTATTTTCCATGACTTTCCTAATCTATCATGGTGAATCTCCCAATCAATAATAGGGCGTCTAGACCTAATTGGATCAGCATGTATAATTGTTGGCAAAGTAATTAACATTTTACTTACTTGCTCTGAATCCAATTTTGCTTCTTTCTTCTGTTGAGCATCTTTCTTTTTTATTGAAGGCTTTGCATCAGATGGGATCTTGTAGTAAAGACTCTTGTAGGCATTTAGATACAGGAAGTAGATTTCATCAGCAGATTTCTTCTTCAGTTGATACTCAGTCCAATTTGCTTGACCTCTTAGAAATCTCTTCATAAAAGTCACTTGATCTTTCTGAGATGTGCCCACCTTAAAACCTCTTTTCGTACTTTCTTGAATCTTTTGAAAAATATCATCCAGAGCTGCTTCTTTATACTTTTTGTTGATAAAAGTTTCAAGCTCTGCTATTTTCTCTTCAGTAGAAAGATTCTTGTTATCCATAATAATTGCTGCTTGACCTCTTAAAATTGGATCATTGGCAATAAAACATTGCATCTGTGCATCAAAGGTTTCCTGAGCAGCTTGAGTGTCAAGAAGGGTTTGAGCAGCATCTTTTTGCTTTTGCATTTCTGCAAGCAGTCTTGAAGCTTCAAATGCTTTCTGCACTTCTTCTTCATGAAGCCTTTTGGAGACTTCCTCATCTAGAGCCATCTGTACTTGCTTTTGATGAAGCGAAAAGTGTACCGCTTTTAGGGGGTCATTTAAGCCCTAAATCATATTTATTTGATCAAATATTGCCCTAAATCGTTCCTTTTGTCATTTTAGGTACTTTGGAGAAGAAATCTGGAAAAGGAAGCATTTTGGATGTTTTTGGAGCATAAAAGTGAAGAATTCGACAAAATGCCAAAGCTGCTGGAAAAGTACACGTGACGGCGTCAAGGATTGCTCCTGACGGCGTCACGGCTTGGCAAAAGAGGTGGATATGACAAATACACGTGACGCGCCAGAAAGTTTTACAAAGAAAGTCTGACAGCGTCACCCTTTAAGGTGATCAAGGCCGTCTCGTGCTAAGACAAAGAGAGATGGCCATCAGGATTAAAGAGTGACGGCGTCACCCTTAACCTTGACGGCGTCAACCCTTGACGCCCCAGAGAGGATTTTGGAGGATTAAAAGGGGACGGCGTCAAGAAGGCCATCAAGAAACCCTAACCGCGGCGAGGTGACGGCGTCACGCTCTATAACGTGACGCCGTCAGATCTGTTTTCCTATATATATTTTCATAATTTTTAGTCATTAGTGTGCAACTTTGTGAGGAGAAACCCTAATACGATTTTTCTGCTACTTTTAAGGGTTTTATACCCTTGGATCTCCCATGTTCAATTGAAGATAAGTAATCAATTAATCATTCAATATGTCTATGTGTTGTTTGATTATATCTTGTTCTTGTCTTTTATTTAACATGCTAGGCTAGATTTATCTTGTGTTTGCTTAGATCTAATGAAACCTAACTATTGATTATTGGTTGTTGGTGTGTTATTAATTGTATTGGATGATTGTTTATCGATGTTAGGCTTAAAAAAACTGGCTAACCTCCTATACGGTAACTTGCTTGAACATCTTAAGAAACATGAACCAATGCGTACTAAGGTTGTTATGGTTGTATTTAATGCATGAGCGAATTCTAGTGATCCCATGTTAGGAGCTTCTTAGCCGGCTCGACATAGGAGTGAAGTAGGAGCTTGTAGAGTTGGGGAAGTACGTACGCCACCCCACGATTGGTATTAAGGAATACACCCGTCATCCACGCAATTAATACACACTAATCAACCGGTAAAAGATAGTTAGGGAGTAAGGAAATCTAAGTAAACACATTTCTCTCCATATAAGTTCCACAACCTTTTTATTTTCAGTTATTTTATTTTATTTGCAATTGTAGTTATTTGGGTTAGTTGACTAGCAACTAATTCCGCCTACTCCTTCAAACCCGAGATTTTACTTGCTTTTATAAAAATATAAAAATACAAAAAGAATCTTCCCTCACCCTTAGACCTACTAGAGTAGTTTTTCAATCCTAACGACACTATTTCCCTAGAGAACGATCAATCCCCCGGTACTTGCCACTACACTATACTACATCGGTCAGGTACACTGCCTGGTGGGGATTGCAAGCTTCTCGAGATCCCTCGAGAGGTAAAACCTGTTGTAAGGTTGCAAAACCACGCATCAAGTTTTTGGCGCCGCTGCCGGGGATTAGTTATTGTTTAGGTTGAATTTTTATTTTATTAGGTCTACTCACTAGATTCCTTTCTAGTGAGATTTTTATTTTATTTTTCTAGGTTTTCTTTAGTCTATCTTTTTTCTTCGTTTCTTTGTTCGTAACCATTACCATCCGACATCATGGAAGGTGGTAATAACCTCGATCCCAACAACCCACCACCACAACAACACCCACCTCCTAGAGTCCATACCTTAGGAGACTACTCTCGTCCTAGCCACCATGGCTATCGAAACACCATTGAGCTCACTCAAGGAGCCAATGTCACTCCCTTGCGATCCGACACCATCCGGTTGGTGCAAAGCGGATGCGCATTCCATGGACTTCGTTCCGAAGATCCTAATCAACATCTCAAGGACTTTCTCAAAATCGTTGATTCCATAGACCTTGATGTTGCCACTCGAGAGACGACCCGACTGCGTCTCTTTCAATTCTCTCTGCGGGACCAAGCTAGTCAATGGCTAGAGCGCCTACCCGCAGGATCCATCACCTCTTGGGATGATCTCACCACTCGTTTCCTTGCTCAGTTTTTCCCACCAGGAAGAACTACCAAGCTAAGGAATGATATCTTGATGTTCCAACGTCGTCAAGGCGAAACCCTCTACGAGGCATGGACTCGATTTAAGGACTTACTCCAAAAAGTCCCTCACCATGGCATAGAACTTTGGCTCCAAGTCCAAATCTTCTATGACCACATCAATCTATCCATGAGGCAAACCATTGACCAATCGGCCGGTGGTAAACTACGTGATCTAAGTGCGGAACAATCATGGGCTCTCTTGGAAGATCTTGCTCTTTATGACAACGAAAGTTGGAATGATCCCCGTGATTTGAATAAAACGGTCAAGGCAATATCTTTGCCTTCGAACAATTCAAGCACTTCCGACCGTAGGATCATAGAAATTGAAGACCAAGTCAAGTTTCTTATGAAATCATACGAGGCTCCTAAACCTTCAAGCCAAGTGAACAAAATCACTTCTTCGTGTGAATTATGTAGTGGTACCCACGACACTCGTGATTGCGTGGAACTCCCCGAACAAGCTTTTGCGGACTACGCATCCTCGCGTACCGACGGAGCGGGAGACAAGTGGTACACTTTCAAACCCGAGCCAAACCCCTACGGTGATTCATACAACCCCTCATGGAAAAATCACCCAAACCTTAGGTGGAAACAAAACCAAAACGCACAACAAACCAATTCTTCCAACCCACCTAATCGTTTCCAATCAAGCGGCTCATCCCCGAACTTTACTTTCAATAACAATCCTTCCAACAATTATGGTAGTACCAATAATCTTGAAGGATTGATGTCCAAATTTATGGCATCTCAAGAAGCTCGGATAGCTAGATTCGAATCCGAATTCAATCAACAACAAACGGAGATGACCAATAAAATTGACAACTTATTGAAAGCCCTCAATAACCAAGTGCTATCACCTCCACATAAGGACGCTAAGATCACAAATAGCGGACCCCAAGTAAAAGACCCCTCTTCATCCAAACATGTCCACTTCGTCAACATTGTCACTATTAAACCAATTGATATGAATGAGGATAATAGTGAACCTGAGGATGAGGTTAAGAAAGTCGAGGTTGATAAAGAAGTTAGGAAAAGTGAGATTGAAAAAGTAGATGATGATGAGGACTACTTCAATAGGCTACCTACTAAGGAAGAACGCGCATATCATACAGACTTATTCGATGACCCCGAGACACCATACTTCCTAGATAGACCAATTATAGAAATGGGTGACCCTTCTAATCTCAACATACCATGCAACATCGGACATTTACATGTGTGGAAAGCTTACATCGACCTTAGATCGCCCATAAACATCATGACTAGAGCCCACTACAACTTGATAATGAAAAATCAACTTGGGTATAGGATGCTCCCTGATAAGGGTTGGATGAGTAACTTCACGGGAAGAGTTAAGGGATTACCGGTTTATGTAGGAAACTTCACCTATGCCACCGACTTTGTAATTGTAGAAGATATCCGCCCAATAGTCGATGCATGCTTAACTCAAGTAGTTTTTGGAAAACCATTTGTTGAGGTCTCTAGAATGACTTATGAACCTTTCTTAGGGATAGTTAGATTTAAGGATGAGACCGATGAGGTAAACTACCAAATGCCATATAAGATAGAGCAATTCCAACACTTGTCAAATGTTGAGAAGGAGCTTAAGCAAGCAGTCTACTATAGGAATGATGGAGATAGAAGTAAAGGAGTAGACTATGTTATGGAAAGGATATCCGGTTTCTACAAGGATTGTTTGAAATTAGGACCGGAATATAAAACCGGACATGAGAATGGCCTAGAAACCGTGACCAATGATGGAGTCACGTAATGTACGGTGACTTTGAGTCTAGCTACAAGACTCGTTAATAAAGAAAAGCGCTTCTTGGGAGGCAACCCAAGCTTTATTTGCTTTGTGTGTTTATTTATTTGTTTGTTTGATTTTATTTGCTTCCGTATGTATGTTTAATTTTTATTATTATTGATTCATGTTCGAAACTAAATTGTGAAAATGCTTTATCTTGTTTTTAACTTCGTCTTAACTACATATAAAGGTATTTTGCAAAAGTTAAGTGTAAGGGAAATCCAAATCGGTTTATTAGAACAAATGAACATGAATCGTAACAATAATAAATTAACATACATATTAGTAATTGTTTGAGTCAAATGCTTGTATCAAGTCATAATGATATTTTGCAGGAATTCCAGGAAGTAAGGTATAGGTTTTTCCAGAAATTTTCCGGAAACTTAACATGAGAATTCTGTCAGATCATTTCTGACGGCGTCAGACCCAAGTCTGACGGCGTCAGGTTTTAATTTTCTGAAATTTTTGAAAGTTTTGTTTTTCTTCCGGAATCATAAAATGCTTTATTAAATCTCTAACTTATAAACTCCAGGAATCTGCAAAATAATCATTCAACAAGCATTATATCCTTATACAGATTTATCCCGCCGATGTTATGCAGGTTTTCTTGTTTGTTTTCTCAGGATTAGCAGGTTATTTTGGACAAGGAGATGTATGTGGAATCAAGCTTTTGGCGCTGCTTTAATCTTGAGGCTTCAACATTACCTTGGAAGAAGATCTAACTATGTTACCCCTTTATCCACCGAACGAATCAGGGGAGTATTTGATTTCATTCTTTTACCTTATTTACTTTTACATCTTGTTATTTGAACATTGGGGACAATGTTCAGCTTAAGTGTAAGGGGAGGGTAAAGTACGATACCTTAGAGAATGCTATTACACTTGATTTTTGTTTGTTTAATGGTAGATGTGTAATAAAACTGAGAGAAATACATGTTAAGGCAATTTTAGTCCCAAATTTAAAATTTTTTTACAACATATAGGAGTGAAACTTTGGTCTTAATGAGCGTCTCACGGATAGGAGTTATATGACTAGCACAAAACCGTACCACTAAAAAAATTTTCCACCCCCAAAATATGTGAGGTTCGCCCCTAGAATTGGTAGGAAAAGCATTTATGCTATGATGTGTGTACCGGTAGCACTTAGATTCTAGAACTTGCGTTAGGACCATTCCGAGGCCACAAGTGAGACTACATTCGTGTAGTTAGATTTACTACATGATAAGAGGCATTAGGATTAACCCATTGTTTTACACCTGTGTTTTTGTTATAATTACATTGGCTACATTGGTCAAGTAATTCTCCCACACCCTTTGCGTTGTACTCATTTTTAGTACACGATACCCCTAGTACACCCCTCAGAGCCTATCTTTTCGTTTCTAACTTTAAGCAAGAATTTGTTTACACCCCACTTAAATGTACACCCAAATCGCCTTAGCCTACCTTGTATGCACTCATTTTTAGTGCATTATTGTGACAACATTTGTTTAAACCCCAAGTTAATTATCTAATTGATTACATGGTTGCTAAGTCGAGTCATATCCTTGTACATATTGTTTTGGGACGATTGGGACTCATGGGTAAAGTACTAGTGTAATGGAGTAATGGGGAAGAACAACATTATTACCCCCATATGTGCTAAATATTTTAAAAGTACTCCAAGTGTTTCGATTATCTTAATTCGAGTCATTAGAATAGTTAATTGTAAAGTTATGTAAAAGTTCAAGTGTAAGGGGGATACAACCCCCCTGCGATGTATTATTTCGGATGGTAGGGCAAGAGTGTATGCAAAAAAAAAAAAAATAAAAAAAAAAAAAATAAATAAAAAAAAGTAGAAAAAACATACGGACTACCATCCCGTTTCATTTTATGTTTATTTTATCTTTTTGTTAATTTTTTCATTAGCTTAAGTCGAGTCTAGTCTTGGCTTAGCAACGCCATATTGTACATGTAATTAATCAAGATCTTTAACTCGCCACCAGTAAAATATCCTTTATCCAACAAAACCGTGTTTATCATATCCCTACACCTCACGTTATAACCCGTTTAAAAGCCCTCTTTGATAGTTTATCTTAGGTACTTACGCCTAGTGGAGGAGGTTTTCGATCCTTTCCCAAGCCTATGGTAATCTATTTGCTATGACAGGTAGTGAGAGATATTATCCATTTTCATTTATGAGATATACTTTTATGACACCTGAGAGATGTGAATATCTAAACACTACTTGTGAGGTGCTAGTTTGTAATCTCCGTGCTTATTATGATTAAAGTGGAACGACTATTTGTTGTAATTACTTTTATATTAGCATTAAATGACCCCTAACTTGTATTTTGATTAGAATAAAAGCGCATTTGCTTGAGGACAAGCAAATCTCAAGTGTAAGGGTATTTGATGAAGCGAAAAGTGTACCGCTTTTAGGGGGTCATTTAAGCCCTAAATCGTATTTATTTGATCAAATATTGCCCTAAATCGTTCTTTTTGTCATTTTAGGTACTTTGGAGAAGAAATCTGGAAAAGGAAGCATTTTGGACGTTTTTGGAGCATAAAAGTGAAGAATTCGACAAAATGCCAAAGCTGCTGGAAAAGTACACGTGACGGCGTCAAGGATTGCTCCTGACGGCGTCACAGCTTGGCAAAAGAGGTGGATATGACAAATACACGTGACGCGCCAGAAAGTTTTACAAAGAAAGTCTGACAGCGTCACCCTTTAAGGTGATCAAGGCCGTCTCGTGCTAAGACAAAGAGAGATGGCCATCAGGATTAAAGAGTGACGGCGTCACCCTTAACCTTGACGGCGTCAACCCTTGATGCGCCAGAGAGGATTTTAGAGGATTAAAAGGGGACGGCGTCAAGAAGGCCATCAAGAAACCCTAACCGTGGCGAGGTAACGGCATCACGCTCTATAACATGACGCCGTCAGATCTGTTTTCCTATATATATTTTCATAATTTTTAGTCATTAGTGTGCAACTTTGTGAGGAGAAACCCTAATACGATTTTTCTGCTACTTTTAAGGGTTTTATACCCTTGGATCTCCCATGTTCAATTGAAGATAAGTAATCAATTAATCATTCAATATGTCTATGTGTTGTTTGATTATATCTTGTTCTTGTCTTTTATTTAACATGCTAGGCTAGATTTATCTTGTGTTTGCTTAGATCTAATGAAACCTAACTATTGATTATTGGTTGTTGGTGTGTTATCAATTGTATTGGATGATTGTTTATCGATGTTAGGCTTAAGAAAACTGGCTAACCTCATATACGGTAACTTGCTTGAACATCTTAAGAAACATTAACCAATGCGTACTAAGTTTGTTATGGTTGTATTTAATGCATGAGCGAATTCTAGTGATCCCATGTTAGGATCTTCTTAGCCGGCTCGACATAGGAGTGAAGTAGGAGCTTGTAGAGTTGGGGAAGTACGTACGCCACCCCACGATTGGTATTAAGGAATACACCCGTCATCCACGCAATTAATACACACTAATCAATCGGTAAAAGATAGTTAGGGAGTAAGGAAATCTAAGTAAACACATTTCTCTCCATATAAGTTCCACAACCTTTTTATTTTCAGTTATTTTATTTTATTTGCAATTGTAGTTATTTGGGTTAGTTGACTAGCAACTAATTCCGCCCACTCCTTCAAACCCGAGATTTTACTTGCTTTTATAAAAATATAAAAATACAAAAAGAATCTTCCCTCACCCTTAGACCTACTAGAGTAGTTTTTCAATCCTAACGACACTATTCCCCTAGAGAACGATCAATCCCCCAGTACTTGCCACTACGCTATACTACATCGGTCAGGTACACTTCCTGGTGGGGATTGCAAGCCTCTTGAGATCCCTCGAGAGGTAAAACCTGTTGTAAGGTCGCAAAACCACGCATCAGCTCTGTTCTCTTCAACTTTTTGGGCTTGGGTTCATCATCAACCATAATGCTCTTGCCCTTATCTTTTGGTGTAGGTTCTTGAGATGGAGCAGTAGATTGCTCATCAACAATAAATAGCCTCCCTTGAACAAACAAATTCCCTTGAGGCTCTAATTCCCTTTTTCTTTTGTACACATGATCAGCAGTACCGTTGTAGTCCATAGCCAACAACCTTTCAATCCTAGCAGGCTCTTTTGAACTAGCAGGCTCTTGCTCTGCACCAGCAGGCTCTTCATCAGATACTTGAGTTCCTTCATGAAAATCAAATTGGGCCTCCTCTTCATCTTCTGAGCTACCCATCCTCCCCTTTTTGGAAGAGTGACCCAAACTATCAGCATCTGATCTTGAAGAACTAGATAAAACAACCTTTGAAGATCTTTTACCCTTTAGCTTCTTCACTTCATTCTCCAATTTCTTTACCCTCTTAATTAACTTGATGTTGATCTCAGAAAATTTTGTGTTCTGACTTTTAAGAGCATTCTCCAAGAGCTTCACCTTCTCTTTTAGTTCTTTCACTGTTTGAGGAGATTGGGATGGTGATACATGATGTGATGGGGTTGGTGGTGTTGTAGATGGTACTGGTGTAGGGATTGGTGATGTAAGATGAGTTGGTGATATGTAACCAGGTGAAGAACTTGATGATGGTGATTCAGATGATGGTGTTGGTTCTTCAGCAGGTTGTGGTAACATTTCATCAAAAAGTGGTATTTCTTCCCCATTGAAACCAATTCTCATGTTTGAAAATACTTTGTGAGAAAGTTTTGGTGTTTCATAAAGTGAGTGTGGGGAAAGTAACAAATGTTTTGATTTTGCAATGATGCATTGAATAAATCTTGGATACATCAAAAACTTTGTTTGGCTATCCACATTTTTAACCAATCCTTCAAAAATATGTTTGGAAAAATTGAATTTTCTGTTTGTTGCCAAGCAAATGAGAGCAGAAGCCATATTTCCACTAAATTGCTCCCAAGAGGTTTTCTTTTGGCTCAAACAATGAAGGATTGTATGGATCAAAAATCTCCATTTTGGAGTAAAATGCTTTTTAATAAAGGTGAGTTTAGTAGAATCAGCATTATACCCCATTCTTTCCAAATTTTCAAAAATTTCAGTATCAGGCGATTGATTAATACCATCTGAATCATCCAAATGAAGATGTCTTCTTATGGATGACTCAGTAAGAGTCAAAGTTTTGCCATCCACTTTGGCTTTTATCCTTTGGTCCCCATTTTCAGAAGTTTTAACTTTAGCAGTTTGCCAAAATTGTAAAATTTGAGATTCATAAATAGTGGGAGTTACAAGTAAAGCAAACCTGATGTATGACTCATTTAAAAAGTCCACTATTTGATGAAAAGAGGCATTATCCTCAGACTTTTCCAAAAATGCTAATTGGTTGTGACGTTTAACAAAGGTTAGATTGGCCATAGTGAAAGTTAGTGAAAAACTTGATTAGGATGGTGAGATTTGATGGTGGTACTGGTAGAAGATGAAAGATTAGAGTTAATTGTGATAAGGACTGATGAAAGATATTATGAGAGCTTTTCTTTTAACCGACAATAAGAAAATGTATAATAAGTAAATGTAAAGGCGGTTAAAAAGATCTTTTATATGTGAAATATAATATAATATAACATCAGTAATTTACAAAATTACCCCAACGGCTAATTTTAACTACCAGGCCCAACGGCTATATCTTTTTCTGACAGGCTCAACGGTTATCTAGCAGTACCATTTTACTCTAGCAGTACCAAAATTTGAACTACCAGTACCTTTGAAAGAAAATATTACTTGGCAGTCTCTTTGAAATTTTAGCAAAAATCCCTTATAGTTTTTAGCAAACTATCAGCTATCAACGGATTTAAGTTGTCTTTACCAAAAGCCGTTTGCTTATGGACTAGTTAACTATTTACTGTTAAGTATGGTTAGTTAAATACCATATAGTTTTTGGTAAACTATCAACCATCAATGGATTTGATGTGTCTTTACCAAAAGCCGTTTGCTTATGGACTAGCCAGCTCTTAAGTTTGTAAAACTTTGGTGAACTGAATACCAATTCCATGTTGACCTGAAAGATGGTGCAATTTTCTTGGATGGAGGAAATATAAGAGGCAATGATGCTGTGTATCTTGGATGCTTGGTTCAACAAGTGAAATCATCTATTAGCATGCCATTGCATTGAAACTTTCCTTAGTTTGATCTAGATAGAACTTTCTCCTTTAGGAATGCTTCACCCCTTCTGAATATTTGATATATTCTTATCATTTTCAACCTCTGCATCATCTTTTATGCTCTTGTCTTTTTCTTTCATAAATTGGTTTTTCTTCCATTCTGGGCTATTATTTCCTCCCCTGAGATTGTTACCTCCCCTGAGATGTAAATAACTTTTATTTCCCCTTTTTGTTTGGAAGATCTCTTGTTTTGTTATCAACCTGAAATTTGTTAGTTGCAAACCAAAAGAACAAAGTGCAAAGCACTTGATCTATAGCATTGTAAATATTTAAGCATCAATATGAACAAAACAGAGCAAATTTTATACTAGCAGGACCAATTTTGAACTGATAGTACCTTTTGACTAACTAGCAGTACCATGTTTATAAGCCAATATCAGTGATTTTTATGTACAAAAACACATGTTTTTCAAAGATTAATCATTCCAATACCTCCTACTAGGTATTTGAATCTACCTAAATCAAAAGCTTTGGTGAGAAGATCTGCATAATTCTTTTCAGAATCAATTTTGACAACTTGAATTAACCTTTTCTCATTGCAATCCCTTATGAAATGGTTTCTGATTTCAATGTGTTTTGTTTTTGAGTGTTGAACTGGATTTTTAATGATACATATAGTACTGCTATTGTCAATGTAAATAATGGTGTTAAGAAAATTGTTCCCATAGTCAAGCATTTGATTTTGGATCCAAAGAACTTGTCCACAACAACTTGCACCAGCAACATATTCTGCTTCAGTTGTAGAGTTGGCCACCATTGTTTGTTTCTTGCATTGCCAAGATATGAGTCTGCAACCAAGAAATTGACATCCACCAATTATGGATTTTTTGTCTAGGGTTGCACCAGCATAGTCACTATCAGAATAAGCCACCAAGTCAAAAGATGATTCCCTTGGATACCATAGACCCAACCTAGGTTGACCCTTGAGATATCTAAAGATTCTTTTGACTGCTGTGAGATGAGAAACTTTGGGATGTACTTGAAACCTTGCACATACACATACTGAGAACATGATATCTAGTCTTGATGATGTAAGGTACATCAAGGACCCAATCATTGATCTATAATTGTGCAAATCCACATCTTCACCCTCAGCATCCTTGATTAACCCCTTTTCTGAATCCATTGGTGTACTTGCAACCTTAGAATCAGCAAACTGAAATTTCTTTAGGATCTCTGCTACATACTTATCTTGGCTGATAAATATGCCTTCTTTTGATTGTTTTACTTGGAGACCCAGAAAGAAAGTAAGTTCCCCCATGGAACTCATTTCAAACTTACTATGCATAAGTTTTTCAAATTCTACACACAAGTCTTGGTTTGTGGATCCAAAGATAATGTCATCAACATAAATTTGCACCAGCAAGATATCTTTCTTGGTTCTTTTGTTGAAAAAAGTTGGATCAATCTTGCCTCTTTGAAATCCATTTTCTAATAGATAGAAAGCCAATGTCTCATACCATGCCCTAGGAGCTTGGTGTAGACCATAAAGAGCCTTGGTAACCCTGTACACCTTGTCTGGATACTCTGCATCAATGAAGCCTGGAGGTTGAGAAACATAAACTTCTTCTCCAATAGTGCCATATAAGAAGGCACTCTTGACATCCATTTGATAAACAGTGAAGCCTATGAAAGAAGCATAGGCCAAGAATAGCCTAATTGCTTCAAGTCTTGCAACTGGAGCAAAAACCTCTTCATAATCTACCCCTTCTTCTTGAGTATATCCTTGGGCCACCAATCTTGCTTTGTTTTTTTATCACTATTCCTCTTTCATCTTTCTTGTTTCTGAATACCCATTTGGTTCCAATTGCCCAGTGACCTTTTGGCAAATCAACCAATTTTCAAACCTTCTGAAGCTTGAATTGAAGAAGTTCTTCTTGCATTGCTTCAACCCAACTTGCATCATCTAAGGCTTTGTTAATGTTTTTGGGTTCAGCCTGTGAAAGAAAACATGAAAACAAGCATATGTTGGCAACTTCATGATTCTTTTCTTCATAGATAGATGAGATAAACCCTTCTTGGTCTGAAGTCAAGACTTGAGATCTTGTTCTAACACCAGAATCAATGCTACCAATCACATCATCAGTGGAGTGATCTTTGAGAATTCTTGTGTTGTGTGTTGTAGGAACTTCATAGGTAAATGGAAGATTGCCAATCCCCACTTCTTCTGGTAAAGAATCATTTTGTTTGAACATTTAATGGCTCAGCAGTACCAATTTGTGAACTGGCAGTACCATCTGGTGAACTAGCAGTACCATTGTCATTTGCACTACTTTCTTGATTCTCTTGACCCTGAGTTCCATGATCATCTTCAGTACCTCCATTTGTTGTATTTGAAGGTTCTTCATGACTTGAAGATAAATCCAATCCTTTCCAAATTGGCATCCAGATGTAATCTTGATCTTTAGGTGTTTCAACATTGTCTTCAAAACCTGCATTATCATTAGTATTTGTACCTGTAACAGGCACATAATTCATAGATTCTGAAAGCCTATCAATGTCAAACATCCAATCTGGTCCAATGCCTTTAACATTTGCTAGTTTCTCTTGAAACTCTATGTGCAAATTTTCTTCCACTAGCCTAGTGCAACTATTGTACACTCTATAGGCCTTACTTTGTAAAGAATACCCTATCAAAAATCCTTCATCAGCTTTTTCTTCAAACTTTCCTAAATGATCTTTGGTATTGAGAATAGTGACATGACATCCAAAAGGTCTCATAAAACTTAAAGATGGAGTTCTACCAAAGAAAAGTTCATAAGGAGTCTTTTTATGTGGTTTAATCACAAGAACCCTGTTCTGCACATAACAAGCAGTACCTACTGCTTCAGCCCAAAATGAAATAGGCAACTTAGAGTCTACTAACATTGTTCTAGCAGCCTCTATAAGTGTTCTATTTTTCCTTTCTGCTACTCTATTTTGCTGTGGGGTTCTAGCTACACTAAATTCTCTTTTTATTCATTTTTCTTTGCAAAATTCATCCATAACCCTATTCTTGAATTCTGTCCCATTGTCACATCTGATTACTTTTACCTTCTTATCAGCTTGGTTTTTTACCTCAGTTATATAAGACTTAAGAATCTCACTTGTTTCATGCTTAGATCTTAAAAAGAAAACCCAAGAAAATCTGCTGTAATCATCAGTAACTACAAGACAATACTTTTTACCATTCAAGCTACTCACATTAGTTGGACCAAAAAGATCCATATGAAGCATGTATAAAGCTTGAGAAGTTGAGTTATGTGTCTTAGGCTTACAAGAAGCTCTATGTTGTTTGCCTTTTAGACAATCAACACAGATTTGGTCATTTTGAAAAATCTTTTTGGGTAAACCTTTAACCAAGTCATATTTTGCAATTGTGTTGATTGTTTTAAAGTTTACATGACCAAGCCTTCTATGCCAAAGCATAGATTCATCCAATGAGGCTTTTGCTACTAAACAAGTTAAACTCTCCTTAGGATCAATGTTCTTTAAATCAACACTGTACATATTGTTCCTTTTTGGGATTTTAAGAAGGATCTGACTTTCATCAGGCATTTTAAAATCAGAAGAAAGAACCATACATTCATTGTCAGTAAAGAGAACATTGTTCTTTTTGTCACACATTTGTGAGACACTAAGGAGATTAAACTGAAGTTCTTTCACAAAGTACACATTTTCAAAATCTAATTTACTGGTTTTGATTGTACCTTTACCAATAATCTTTCCTTTGATTCCTCCCCCAAAGGTAACATATCCTCCATCAATTGATTTGAAGTCTGTGAGGTAAGACATGTTGCCTGTCATGTGCCTTGAACATCCACTATCTACAAATCCTTGATCAGCAATATCATTTGAATGTTCCTGCACATATATAGACATATTAGTTTCCTTGGGGTACCCAAGCCATGACTGACATGGGTTTGCCTCTTGCATTAATGAAATCAAACCTCTTTAGGATTGTCGATGCACCTTTTGATTGGAGTGGTTTCCATATCCAACATGCTGAGGACTTAACAGCATTTTCCCTTTTAATCCATTTTGTGGTCTTTGGTCTATCAGTACCAATCTTGGCAGTACCATTTGGTCTAGCAGGAACTTTTGGTCTTGCAGGACCTTTTAGTTTTGGTCTCCAAATTTGTGTTTTGACCACATATTTCTTTTCAATGGGACTTTTCACAACTCTTGGTGCATATTTGAAAGTGTTTCTTGCACCCTTATCAGTTGGTTTTGATTTAACAGGCTTATTTTGTCTAACAGTATGATTAACTTTTGGTGTGTTAGACTTCACAAAACTTTTTCTGGGGTTTGTTTCAATTGTTTTAGACCTTGATTTACTCCCAGAAACCCAATTGTTACAATAAGCATGTGTATGATTAAAACTACCACAGTAATAGCAAGCCTTATTGTACATAACAAAATCATCACCAAGTTGGTGTGACTTAAGATTGTTCCAATTTCTTTGGCTACCTCTAGGTTTGCTATTACACTTAGCACAACTTTCAACTGTTTTCAGAACAGTTTTAGCCTTAGTCTTAATTTCTACACTTTTAGGACTGGGTGGTCCTATTTTGTTTCCTTTGTTTGAAACAGTCTCTTCTTCATCATCATCAGATGTCCAATCTTCAATAATTAGAACATCTGATTTCTTATCAGTGAGCACCTTGGAGAGCGAAGCAACCTTAGCACTCTCAACAGGTTCACTTTTCTCAACAGGTTTAGCTAATGGTTTGTTGATGAATTCATGTAAACCTGATTCTGCAAGATCTAAACCTGGGGGACAAGGGATTCCTCTATAAGGAGGTGGACAAGTATTGTATCCAATCCCTGATTTGATTCTCTTGTTCATTTGATTTTTAACTATGCTTCTAGTACAGTCAGAAGTAGTTTCCAAAGTGGTAACTGTTAGTTGAATATTTTCCTTTGCCAATGTCATTTTTGCACACTCAGTTCTTAACATTTTTATTTCTGCATCTTTCAAAAATATTTCCCTATTAAGAATGGCTTTAGTGTCAGAAAAAGTGAGTTCATTTTCCCTAAAATGGATTATCTGCTTTTCAAGTTTGGCCATACCACACTTGTGGTTAACTAGGTCTTGATGAGTTTTTCTTTCTTCTACTTTCAGTTCATCATAAAGTTTTATAAAAGTTTGTAATTCTTCAAAAACTTTACAAGTATTAGAACATTTAGTAATTTGTACCTCAGGAGTGGAGAAAGCCATTAAAGCCAATTCATCTGAAGTTGACTCTTCTTCACCCATAAAACTCCAATCAAAACCCATCCCATCAATAGCTACCATTGCTTTAGGCTCAGTGATTTCCACAGCCTTACTCTTGTTCTCAAAGCTTCCTTTCTTCTCAAAGCTTCCCTTGTTCTTGTTCTCAAACCCTATTCCCTTATCATCCTGCTTCTTTGGTCTTCTACACTCTCTTGAGTAGTGACCCTTCATGTGGCAGTTGTAACACTCCACTTTGGACTTTTCATACCCAGCAGGCTCATTACCATCTATGATAATCTTCTTTCCAGTCCTCATTAGTAACTTCTTAGCCCTTATGCTCAGAAGTGAAAGTTGCCACTTTATGTCCATTTCTTCAAGATCATCATCATTGATCTCTTGAAGATCTTCAAAAGTTAATATGGACCCATTGTGTTGTGATGTCAGGAAAGCACAACCAATTGTTTCATCTAGAATTGTTTTGGTACTGCTAGAAGTACTGGCAGTACCAAAATTTGTGTTAGCAGTACCTTCTTCTCTATCATCTTTTTCTTCATCTACAACTCTTGAGGTGCTTGGAGATGATACAAAAGCCATATTTCCTGAGCTTGAACCAGTAGTCTTCTTCACTTCATGCTCTACTATTTTGAAGTTGTTGTAGAGATCATTAAGACTCATCTGATCAATATCTGGTTTGTTTTTCCAGACAATGACATGCATGGACCATTCAGAGGGTAAACTCCTAAGAAATTTGGAGTTTAAGTCTTCTTGAGATATCATTACTTCATGAATGGCTAACTGACTTGAAAGCTTTTGAAGTCTATTGAACATGCTGTCCAAAGACTCATTTGTTGTGGCTGCAAAGTTTTCAAACTGATGTTTGAGGAGAGTTTTCTGAGTTTTCTTGGTGGCATCATTTCCACCAAATCTAGCCACAACAGCTTGAAAAAGGGTTTTAGCACATTTGTACTTGTTGAAGATCAAAAGCTGATCATTTGGAATAGTCATGAGAAGCATACTCCTGGCTTTAAGATCATTTCTCTTTTGAATTCTTTCTTCTACGCTTGTTGGGTTTACTTGCACATGTGTTACTAGTGCATCGTTTACTGTGGAGGTGGTGATAGTGGGTTTGAATGAGTTTCCTTCTTCAATAATCTCCCAAAGTGCATAGTCTTGCACTTGAAAGTATTGTTCTACCCTCAGTCTCCACATATCAAACTCATTTTGTTTGAGTAATGGAAGTTTTGCAGCACCATTGGTTTGAATGTGTTCAACATCCATTGTTTTTTTAAATCGTAAATATCAGCCTAGCTCTGATACCACTTGTGAAGGATTATACAAACACTTGGGATGTGAATCTTAATAATGTGTTTAAGATATTTATGAATGAATGTGTTTTAGTATGCGGAATCTACTATAACACACTTAAAAGAAAAACAAAGGTGGTGAGTATGTAAACGTGAGTAATAATGAACAATGAACACAACTTTAGTAACACAAAACGATTCAATATTGTTGATGAAATAATACGGATGATCTAACTATCACTAGGATTACAAAGTAACCTTGAATCTTTGATTTGTTAAGGATTTGTGAATTTAGTAACTAAGTTACTAAAGAGATGTTCTGTTTTGGATATTGCTAAGTGCTTAGTTGGAAAAGAGATATTACAAAGGTGGTGACTAAGGGATCCTTTTATAGGATAAGGACCCCTTATTACAAGTTGTCAAGTTGCACAATATAATAAGATACTTGGACTTTTCTAGCCTACTATTAAATACAACTACCAATGTAAACTACTCTGTATATTCTTCTGCACACATAGAAGACTGAACTACTTCTACATAACGTATTACATTGTACAAAGACTAATAATACAACAAATATCTACAAATAAATATCTATCAACTTGATCATCAACTTGGCAGGACCTTCATTAACTAGCAGTACCTTCTTACCCAGAAGGTACTGTTAGTACATCTTCAACTTCTTCAAAATCAACTAGCAGGCTCAATACTTCATCCAGCAGGCTCTTTGACTTGAACATTTTATTCCCAACACTTGATGCTATAATCTTATTTCCTGACTTGTATTCATTACATGTCAAATTATGAATAATGCTTGTATTCAACTTATTACTTATTAAACTCTATGAATTCACTCAACTTTATGTTGACTTTTTAGCATGTTTTATCTCAGGTCCATAAATATTTAATGCTTGGATGGGCGTGCAAGGACATGGATAGATGGACACGTGTTATTTCACGCTTGATGGAACTTTTAATCACTTAAAAACTTTTGTTGTGTCTAAATTATGTATCTTTTGGACTCTTGTCTTGGTTAAAACTTTTGGGACCTAACTTCGTTAAACTCTGATTATATGAAATGTGAACCTTGTTTAAAAACATCTTTAATTATTTCGATGTTTCCTATGACTTGTACTATGTGACTAATAGATAACACCTCATGTTGTATTCCGCTGCGTTCCGAAAATGGGGGTGTTATAGATTGGTATCAGAGCACAGGTTATAGTGAACTAGGTCATTTTTTTTAAAACCTAGACTATAACCTTTAATTTTTCAAAAGTCATGAGTTCCATCATCTTGTCCGATATCCATGCGCGCCTACTTCCTAAATTTCCTAATACTCTATTGAGTATATATCTTTATTATATTATACTAAGGATAATTATAGAAGCACTATAATTATTTCTTAACTCGTCCGATAATCCGCGAAAGTATCACCTCTCATATATGTAACCTTTTGTGCACTAAACTTCCTTGGTGTATTTTATGCTATTCATAAGCATTGCGAATTTCCATCCGGAAATTTATACACATCTTCAAGTTATATCAGACATTGTATGTGATTACAAGGGTCTCTCTTATTTATCAGACATTGTATGCGATTACAATGGTCTCTCTTATCTTCTAGACATTGTATGTGATTACAATGGTCTCTTTTATTTATCAGACATTGTATGCGATTACAATGGACTCTCTTATTTCTCAAACATTGTTTGTGATTACAATGGTCTCTAAACTCTTTCATAACCGTATGTAATATCATTTCATATAACATCGAAACATGTTGCAGTTTATCAATTTCTATTGGTTGTCCTACTCCCCGTGAACTCATGTTTTCTGAGCTTTTCTGCTTACTTTCCGAAACACCACTATTAATACTATGTATATAAAGATTATTCATATACACTTTGTTTACTCTCGACTACTTATCGTTATAAATGTTTTACCGATTCTTACCCTTTATATACTCAGTCTCCAGGGCATCATGTCAAACCCTACTCCTCCCAGTTATGTACCTATTTCACCAAAATTACTAAACTGTTATACATACTTATTTATTTTTATGATTCCCTTAAACTTTCTCAGGCATTGTGGGTGGCACAACGGTCTCATTTATTTTCAAAACATCGTGAGTGATAATTTAAAAACTTTTCATGACCTTACACAACATTGCTTAACATAAAACCCATCTCAGTCTATCGATTTCCCTTGATTATCTCACTATCCACCTCCGAAAATGAATTTGAATAATTGTCCTAAACTTTTGAACACTACATCACCTCGTAACCCATCACCTAGAAACAAATTAATTAAATTGAACGCGACTTTAACCTATCATCTTATAACATTTTTACCCCAAGTGGTGGGATTTATTCAACCCATAATTATCTACTATTTTGCATCAATATGTCGCAACAACTTCTGTCCGTTGCACTTGCTATTTCACTATCATTTTGTAAACAATTTTATTATTATTTTATAAACTATCCTTTCACTATATTTCAAGATCGTATATATTGCTTCGTAATCCATCGTTTTGAACTCTTCCAGTTGATGGGAGTATGACTTTAAATTTGTTACCTCAGATCGTGCCGTCTTTTGACATTTACCTTTGAAACGTGATTGACTAACGTCTCATTCTTTTTCTCGTTACTTCTTATGATTTTGAAGAATAGCATTTGATGTTTTTTTTATTGTGTTTTTTGTCGGCAATACATAAGTAGGATGATTTATAATCATCTTATTGAAATGGATTGGGACGCCTCTTCATTTGAATAAGAAAATTATAAACCGCCGAACCATAAAATTATAATTCCTTACTTACATCGATTGGGACGCCTCTTTATGTAAGTGACGAATTATAAATGAGTGGGCTTATGTGTATCCGCCATAGCATGCGTACGAATCATTCTTTGGGCTATGAACTCCTCTCGACTCGTAATTTGTTATGTGGATTTTTCCGAATTTGTATCGACCGCCGCGAGCTTGATAAGCTAATAGTAATGTACAATTATCCGCTTCCAAGAATTGAGGATTTGTTAGAATTCTTCAAACCATTCACTCTTGTTCATCGAACATAATTGATGCTTTGGCTTTTGATCATTCAACTTTCATTGGAAACCTCGACGATGACTTGTTTATATCGTCATCTCTTCACAAGTAAACCATACGGCGATTAAGACGAATTGAGCGCCGGGACGTCGCTCTCTTAAGGGGTACGTACTGTGACATTTTGTAATTTCAAGGTCAATATCTAATTCATATTCTATTTCTATTTTCACTTGAGTAAAAATTTCATTCTTACTTTTCACCCGATCTAGCGATTTTCGCATTTCTAGCTATTCACGAGCCGTGTTTAGCTATTCCTATCCGTTTTCATGTCATAAGTGATTTAATATTCCATCATATACTCCTAATATTCAAAACTTTTATATTTCACATTTTCTGTTTCGTTTCACGATTTCGTCAAATTTTGGTAACAACTCGCGTTTTCAGTCTGCGTTTTCGATTTTTAAATTTCGTTTTAACACTCTGGAAAACCCAAGGTTCTCATGAAATATTAAAATTAGCCATTCTAACATTTCATAACAATTTCATAATATTTTTATAACACTTTTATAGAATTCACGTTTTCAGGTCACCCGGTACTGTGTAATTCGCGTTTTTAAGACCGTACGCTTGATTTAAACCATACAAACACACTAATACACCAAATATTAGTCCAATATTAATAAAATCTGACCTTTAACTTTATTTTTCAAGCTTTGGTCATTCACCACTCTTCACTCTTCCAATTTACCACTTAAAACCCCTAAATACTACTCATTACCTTACAAAATCCACTCCAACACTTTAGTAAACTTATACATACATTATATAAATTATTTTTAAAAGAAAAATGAATCCAACCCTCCCATATAGCCCCCATGGCTGGCCATAGTGTCTCTCACACACACACTTCACTTGTTTTAATTTCCAAGAAGGTAAAATACATCATTCTCTCTCTTACATGCAAATCTAGCAAAAACCATCCATTTTCCTCTCTTCTTCCTTGTGTGGGCTGCCGAAAATCATCACTAAAACAACTTATCTCATCTTGTTTTTAATCACAAAATCATCTCCACAACATCCACTAGAAGGTGCTCACAAAAGATGGTGATTTGAATCAAAGTTTTGAAGGTTCTATTGAAGTTTCTTGGAGTTTTTCTTTAAGTCTTCCTCAAAGTTTTTTAGAGGTTTTTCCAAGGTGTTTAAGGGCTGTGAATTTTAGGGTTTATCAAGGGTAATATTTGGTTATAAGGGTTGGCTGAAAGATTTGGGTATTGGGTCTCTTGGTTGTTGATTATTAGGCTAGTTGTTCTTGTTCTTGATCTCTTGTTCCTTATCCATAAAATCTTTGTAAGGAACCAACCCTCATATTTTCATTTCACTACTGTAATTAAATGTTACCTTATGTATTTTATATGTTTCATAAGTTATTTATGCATGATTATACTTGGTACATACTAAAAATCACTAGAAAACCCTAAAAGGACTTGTATTGCAAAGTAGCCTTCTGTTCAGGGGCAAAGATGGAATTAACTGTACTGATCCGTAAAATTTGGACCTAAAATAAAAATATGTAGCTGTAGATCTATGTCTTGTGGTCATTTCCCCGGTTGGTGATTCCCGTGACGACACCCGATGATTAAGTTATGAATTTTATGGTAAAAGTGGGTCAGATTTGTATACTCTTGGCATTCGGAACAAAAATCAAGTTTTATTGCATAACTTTTTGAAAAGTAAATATGTAGCCTGTAATAGACAAATAGAGCTATCTCCTCCAATTGGTTTCACCTTCATAGGACTTGTAGATTTCAAGTTATGGCCGATTTGGTAAGACGTAAAACTCAGTCACTTTTCAATTCATGACTGACATGTAAAGAAAATTTATAAAAAGTTGTTATACCTGCAAATTTTTGAGTAAACTCATTTTTACAGTAAACTAGGGAATTAGAGGAAATTAGGGATATAAAGAACATGATTTTTTGACCTACGGTTTGCAAGTTATGAATTTTTGAAAGAGAGGTCTTCCACGGGTTATGGGTCCCAATACCGTCAAGGACGGTGTATGGGGGAGGTTGAGACGTAGACAGCCTTACCCCTACCTAAGGTAAAGAGGCTGCTTCCGGTTCTACGAAAGGTAGAAAAGGACCCCCGGCCTTTTGTAGGGAGTGAGGATCGAACCCTTGACCTCTCGGTTGAGAGGCAAAGGGTTTTCCAACTGATCCAACCCTACTTATTTATTTGAATTAAAAATATGAAAAAGATTAATGGCTTATGAATTTGGACCCTTAAGTTTTATTTTTGAACCACCTAATATATTTTGGACCTTTAGACATAATCTGAACCTTTTGACTAAGAATTGAACCCTTTGACTAAACTTGGACCTTTAGACTTAAATTGAACCTTAATACTTATTTTGGACTTAAGAACAAAAATGGATGTAAAACTTGAAATTGGGTAAGAAAATAAATATTTCACATATGTAATTATTTTTAAAAGGCTAAATTAAATCTTGATAATTATTTAAAAATTATGTACCAAGCATAATTGAGATTGTAACTTATATGGCATATAAAAATAATTGTATCATCATTCCTAGAAGCTAAGACGCGTGTATATATTCTAGGTGGCCCCTAGGGTTCTTGCGGTTATTTCTTGATTACCTCACTTGATCGTTCACTTTTGCTTACGGTGAGTTCATAGCCCCACCTTAACTCTTAAACTGTTTATAAACCCATTGGGGAAGATAAATGCTAGTTTTACAAACTGAATACAAGTAGTTTTTGGTATGCTTGACCCGATTACATGATTATAGTTATTGAGTAACCTTGCCATATAAGTCCCAAATTTCATGAATCGTTAATTCCGTGGGAAACGCTATTATTATGAATATGCATATTTGGCTTGACGAGCCTGACCGGGTGAGTAGCGCTCACAATCAACGGCCACATAATATTGAGAAATTGAGGTAAATGGCAAATCTTACCTTTGGAAGGCATTATTAAATCTTGGTCAAGGTTCGGTATCATGAGCTTGATGCTATAATCTTATTTCCTGACTTGTATTCGTTACATGTCAAATTATGAATAATGCTTGTATTCAACTTATTACTTATTAAACTCTATGAATTCACTCAACTTTATGTTGACTTTTTAGCATGTTTTATCTCAGGTCCGTAAATGTTTAATGCTTGGATGGGCGTGCAAGGACATGGATGGATGAACACGTGTTATTTCACACTTGATGGAACTTTTAATCACTTAAAAACTTATGTTTTGTCTAAATTATGTATCTTTTGGACTCTTGTCCTGGTTAAAACTTTTGGGACCTAACTTCGTTAAACTCTGATTATATGAAATGTGAACCTTGTTTAAAAACATCTTTAATTATTTCGATGTTTCCTATGACTTGTATTATGTGACTAATGGATAACACCCCATGTTGTATTCCACTGCGTTCCGAAAATAGGGGTGTTATAGGTGGAGGATGGAAGAATTGTAGTTCAAAATGTTCAGGGGAGGCAAAACTTGAATCAAAGGAACGTGGGTCGAGGTAATGTGCATATCAGAGTAGGGAATGCAAATCAGGGGCAGGGGAAACAGCCTAAGTGTTATAACTGTGGTGGACTTGGACACATTGCCAGAAACTGCAATCAACCAAAACGTCCTTAGAACTCAGACTATTTTAAGGACAAGATGTTGTTGATGCAGGCTCAAGAGAATGGAGCTGTGTTGGACGAAGAAGAAATGTTGTTTCTTGCTGGCGATGGGGGAAATACTTTTGATGCCGATGTGGACGAACAGCCAGTTCAGGACCTTGCACTTAATGATCCCAACATTTTCAAAGCTGATGATTGTGATGCTTTTGAATCTGATGTGGATGATGAACCAACAGCTCAAACAATCTTCATGGCTAATCTGTCCTCTGTTGTCTCATCACCTCAACAAGCTGGTTTCTCCAATGCATCTGTGATTTCTGAGGTACTAAAGCTTTATGACCCATATGACGTGGTTGATAAACAAAAGATTCCCAACGAAGTACAACAGACAGATGGGGTTGATTCAGATACTGTTGACATGGGAAATAGTAATATTATTCCATATGAACAATATGTGAATCACAACAACGTGTCTGATGTACAAGGTGGTGCATCTTTTGTTGAAAATATTGCTTGTGTTGTAGATAATGCCTGTGTGGTAGATAATGCTTGTGAGTGGCATGAAAACACTGAGTTTGTCCCTGATGAGCCCTTGACTACTAGACTAAACATATATAAAGATCAGGTGGCAATTTATGAACAACGTGCTAAATTTGAACTAACTGAACGTGAGCAGAAAATGGATAGTCAAATGCGTACACTTATAACTAAGCGTAACTTAAGGGAGGAAACATTAAAACAAGAGTTGAATTCTTTACAAAAACAGCTGGATCAGACTGTTAAACAAAAACAGGAGGCCCTAGAGCACGTAAATACACTAAAACAAGATTTCAAGAAAAAAGAAACACAACTCTTAAATGATTTCTCAAGACTTAAAAACTTAAAGAATAAGCTTAAAAATAAGTTGTACACGCAAGACCAATCTAGACAAACGGTTCAAATGCTTCAAAAGCACAAAAAGTTGTGTGATAAGCATAGTGTAAGTAATGTAGGTGAACCTAAATTAGCTCTCCTTAGGAAAGCTAAAGTGACCCAACCTGCCTTATATGATGCCAATGTGATGATTATGCCTGGTCATGCCCCACCTGATGTTTCATCTTTAGAAGAGAGTAATGAGATAGATGTGAGAAATAGAGAAAGAATGAATGAGAAAATGAAGGATGCCAAATGCATAGCCAATCGAATAATAGTCAAACCCCATGATTATTATGAGGAGAATCGATTGACTGTGTTTGTACCTCAAAAGAAGTTAACGTCTGAACAAATATTTTGGTCTATAAATATGGAAAAGAGAAAGGCCGATGAGCTTGAAGCCAAAACTCCATCCCTTAGGAAAATTGCAGCTACGACGGTGTATCCTCCCAATACACCTAGGCATTTGGTTCCTTTGACTCTTCCTACTAAATGTAAAACCTTAATTAGCATATATATACTTTGTCAACTATTTACTGATTTTGATAAAACATGTAAGAAGAGAATTACACCAACTGGAATTACTGAGGGGGAAAGGGGTTTTGAACAGAACAAAAAGGTGTTACTTAACTTTCTTTAAATTACTCAAGGAACAGTTTGAGGGATTACAAAACGCTTTTGAAACTGAAGTAAATGAAATGAAAGTAATGTTTAAAGATATGAAAAATGAGGTAGCTCAAAATGCGATAGAACTTAAGAGCCATGAGATCGAGAGAAAGAACATTCTCATCACCAATGAGAATTTGATTGCTAGATGTATTGCACAGGATATATTTTATACTGCTACTGATTCTGCTTTAACTGCCTGTCAATTTCATGAGTATTCTATTGCATTGAATGTTACCCAGAATCGTGTTGTTGAGCTTGAGGGGGAGAATTTGAAACTGCAAGAGAAAATTCAAAATGATGACCATGATAACATGGTCAAGCGTTTTTTATAACTAGAAGTTGATCATCTTAATTTACAATTAAAATATCAACACTTAGAAGAAAAATGTAAAATATCAAATGCCAAGACATCTCTGGATGCTCTTGAATTTGATTCATATTTTGAATTGAGTAAACGTGATGAAAAAATTCAAGCTCACACTAACACGATTCGACAGTTGAGGGCTCAAATTGGCCAATTAAAGTCAAATAAGAGTGAAGCAATTGGCAGCAATAAACCATCATTTTTGGATTCTCAGAATTTTCACTATCAGGACACTATCAATAAGTTACATGGTGAAAATGAGTGTTTTCGAGCTGAAAATTCAAAAATCAAACAGCATTACAAAGAGTTATATGACTCAATTAAAGTCACACGAAACAGTCATAATGAAAAAATAACTTCTTTGTTAAATGAAATTGAGAATCTTAAGACTCAGGTGAAAGGAAAAATGCCAATTGACACTTGTGATAAGGTTGCTCCAAAGGTTTCTGTTGTTAGAAAGTATGATGTTGATGTTGTGCCTATTCCAATTCCCCTTAGGAATAATAGGCCTGCCCATCAAATTTATCTTAATCACCTTAAGGATAGCCTGGATATACTTCGTGAGATTGTAGAGGAGGATAGGATAGAAAAACCACTTGATAAAGCAGTTGTGGATGCCTGCTTCCTCACTAAAAGGTTTCAAGAATTTTTAGAGTACGTCATTGGCACGGGCCCTAAGATTGATAACAAAAGAGATAGATTTGTTGCATCATCATCTACGACTAAAAACAAGCAAGTAACCTTTGATCTACCACTGAGAACATCAGAACCCAGCAAATCAAAGTCAGGAAAGCAAATGACAGTAAAACAATCTAATGTTCCCATCATTACTTCTACAGGATTAAAATGTGACACCAAAGCTAGCGGGTCAAAGCCTAGAGGCAATGCAAGGAAAGATAGGACTGCGCCGGCTAAGAGTGGTCACGAGAAGAAAGTAGAAGCCCAACTTAGGAACAATAAGTTTGCAATGAATAGAATGAATCATGTTGATTTGAGTATCAAAAGTACTGTAATTAATTCGAATTCTAATGCTGTCTGTAAAACATGTAACGAATGTTTAATTTATGCTAATCATGATGATTGTGTTGTGTCATTTTTGATGTCTCCTATACAACCCCATGTTAAGAATGTTAGGAAAACTGAAACAAGTAAGAAAGTTTGGAAGGCAACAGGAAAAATGTTTACAAATGTCGGGTATCAATGGAGACCCACTGGAAGGAAGCTCACTTTAGGAGATCAGTGCCCCTTAACTAAATTGAATAACCATAAAGTAGTGAAGGTTAAGGAATGGAGACCAACTGGTCGAATGTTGCCTTTAGTGACACAATGCCCTATTACTAGGTCAATTGCTTCTTCTAGTGTAATTTCCACTGTAAATATAGTTGCATCTATGAAACCTATAGTTCCAGAATTTGTGTGTGCTAACCAAACGGACCCCAGCTGCACGTGGGGATCAACTTTTTTCAGTTATCCATCGTTGTCTGTTTTCAAATGCAGGTCATACAAATCGTCCTTTGGTATTTGGACTCAGGCTGCTCAAAACATATGACTGGGGATCGCTCACGGCTCAAGAATTTCGTGAAAAAGTTTATCGGGACAGTTAGATTTGGGAACGACCATTTTGGGGCAATTATGGGTTACGAAGATTATGTGTTTGGTGACAGTGTAATTTCCCGAGTATACTATGTGGAATGACTAGGACATAACTTGTTTTCTGTTGGTCAATTTTGTGACTCCGATCTTGAAGTTGCTTTCAGAAAACACACTTGTTTCGTCAGAGAGTTGGATGGTGTTGATCTTCTTAAAGGCAGTCGTGGTACCAATTTATACACCATCTCAATTGAAGAAATGATGAGGTCCTCTCCTATATGCTTGCTTTCAAAGGCCTTGAAGACTAAATCATGGATTTGGCACCATCGTTTGAATCTCTTGAACTTCGGCACCATAAATGACTTGTCTCGCAAGGACCTTGTACGAGGCATGCCCAGACTAAAATTTGAGAAAGATCATCTTTGTTCTGCATGTCAATTGGGCAAAAGCAAGAAACATACTCACAAACCCAAAACCATCAATACCATCATGGAAGTTCTCCACACCCTCCACATGGATCTTTGTGGACCAATAAGAGTGTAGAGTATCAATGGAAAGAAGTATGTTCTGGTGGTGGTCGACGACTACTCTCGGTTTACATGGGTAAAGTTTTTGAGAACCAAGGATGAAACTCCAGAGGTTATCATTAAATTAATCAAGCAGTTACAAGTAAGGCTGAACAAAACTGTCAGAATCATCCGGACGGACAATGGAACTGAGTTTGTTAACCAACAACTCAGTCAATTTTATGAAGATATTGGCATAACTCATCAGAAAAGTGTTGCACGCACTCCTCATCAAAACGGTGTTGTTGAAAGACGAAATCGTACTCTAGTGGAAGCTGCAAGAACTATGCTAATATATTCTAAGGCTCCGATGTTTCTTTGGGCAGAAGCAATTGCTACTGTGTGTTACACCCAAAATCGTTCCTTGATACACACTCTTCACAACAAAACTCCTTACGAGCTGTTACATGGGAAGAAACCAGATCTTTCCTTTCTTCGAGTATTCGGTGCTTTGTGCTATCCGACAAATGATGGTCAAGATTTGGGAAAGCTAAAAGCTAAAGCAGACGTAGGTTTCTTCGTTGGGTATGCACCAGATCGCAAGGGATATAGAATCTACAACAAGAGAACCTGACAAATCATGGAAACTATTCACGTTACATTCGATGAGCTGACTGAGCAAACGGCTCCTGGAAAAACCAGTTCTGGACCTACACCTAATCTATTGTCACCTGGACCAATTAGTTCAGGTCTTGTACAGAATCCCACGCCTACAGTTCCTTATGTACCTCCCACCAGTGAAGAGCAGAAGAAGTTATTTGATTCGATGTTTGACCAATACTTTAAGCCACCAACAGTAAATACCACAACGGAAGTTCCACTTGTACCTCCTATTGCTAATGCTCAAATTCCACAAAACTCAGATGGTCCATCTGTATCTGTATCAATTAGTCAAGATGCTCCACCTGCCTGTCTATCGCCCTCATCATCAAATATTCAGTCTTCTTCGGTACAGCAAGGATCTGCAGAAGACAATTCTTTTGATGTGAATCCTTTTGCTCCTGTTGATGATGTTCCATTTGAAAATGTATTTGCTCCAGATTCTTCCACTGATACATCTTCAGGAGATCACAACACAGCAACATCATTTCAAAACCCTCAACCACATGATCATCTCAGAAAATGGACCAATGATCATCCAATTGACAACATCATTGGAAATCCGTCTCGTCCGGTATCCACTTGAAAGCAACTTGCCACCGACGCACTGTGGTGCTTCTTTAATTCTGTACTCTCTAAAGTCGAGCCAAAAGACGTCAAAGAAGCCATGTCTAAAGATAGTTGGTATACTGTTATGCAAGATGAAATTCATGAGTTTGATCGACTTGAAGTTTGGAAATTAGTGCCTCCTCCAGAGTGTGCAATGGTTATCGCTCTAAAGTGGATCTTTAAAGTGAAACTCAATGAGCATGGTGATGTTTTAAAGAATAAGGCATGGCTTGTTGCAAAGGGGTACTGACAAGAAGAGGGCATAGACTTTGAAGAATCATTTTCTCCGGTTGCTAGAATTGAAGCCATCAGAATCTTTCTAGCTAATGCCGCCAGTCAGAATATGATTGTCTACCAAATGGATGTAAAGACAACATTTCTAAACGGTGATCTGAAGGAAGAAGTCTATGTCAGTCAACCAGAAGGTTTTATGGATCCTGATCATCCTACTCACGTCTACCGTTTGAAGAAGGCTCTATATGGGCTAAAGCAAGCACCCAGGGCGTGGTATGATACATTATCAAAGTTTCTTCTGGGTAATGGTTTTTCCAAAGGTGTTGTTGATCCTACACTATTCACTAGGAAATCGGGCAAACATTTGCTTCTTGTTCAGATTTATGTAGATGACATCATCTTTGCCTCTTCTGATCCTAGGGAATGTGATAGGTTTTATAATTAGATGAGTTCTAAGTTTCAAATGTCTATGATGGGACAAATCTCGTTCTTCTTGGGTTTGCAAATATCTTAAAGTCCCGGAGGCATCTTTATTAATCAATCCAAATATGCAAATGAAATATTGAAGAAATTTGGATTTGAATCAAGTGATACGGTTGACACTCCTATGGTTGAGAGATCTAAGTTGGATGAAGACCATTCTGGGATCCCGGTTGATCAAACTAAGTTAAGAAGCATGATTGGATCCTTAATGTACCTTACCGCCAGCCGGCCAGATCTATTGTTCGCCGTATGTATGTGTGCTCGGTATCAGTCCAAGCCCACCAAGAAGCATCTGGAAGCGTTAAAATGGGTCTTCAGATATCTTCAAGGCACTGTTTACATGGGTCTCTGGTATCCTAAGGACACCGCGGAACTCACGGCTTATGCAGATGCGGATCATGCGGGGTGTCAAGATACTCGTCGAAGCACATCGGGAGGTGCTCAGTTTCTTGGGGAAAAGTTGGCCAGTTGGTCTTCTAAAAAGAAAATGAGTACTTCAATATCTTCCACAGAGGCTGAATACATTGCCATGTCTGCTTGTTTTGGTCAGATTCTTTGGATGCGATCACAACTATCAGACTATGGATTTGCATATAACAAGATTCCTCTGTATTGCGATAACAAAAGTGCTATCGCTCTTTACTACAACAATGTCCAACATTCCTGTTCTAAGCACATCGACATCAGGCATCACTTCATAAGGGAACAGGTTGAGAAAGGGATCGTTGAACTCTACTTCATGAGGACGGAGTTTCAGTTGGCTGATATCTTCACTAAGGCACTTCCGAGAGAACAGTTTCAATTTATTCTCCCGCGGCTTGGCATGAAGAGTTTGTCTCCTGAAACACTCAAGTGTCTTCAAGAAGAAAAGGAGGAGTAGAGGATTTACTTCACATATCCTTGTATATATCTGTGTATATCTTAAACCAAAAAGAAAATAGAAAAATATAAAACCTATATAAACCCAAAAAAAATCAGAAAAACAGAAAATACCAAAAATAGTTCTTCTAGGCATGTCTTCTATTTATCGATGTTAGGAACACGTTTCAAATATATTTCAAGTCTTGTTCATGTCGAATTAATGTTGCTTAATAGGACTTTATGTTTGCTAGTATAGCCCGGTCCATTAGAAGTCCATGGGCCGGCTAATGAAGTGATTAAATGTAATTTGTTTCTAGACGATCACCCCATGTGCTTAACCCTAGTTCGTGGCCTATAAATAGAAGGCATGGGGTGCCTCATATTGTGTTGGTTTTTCATGTATCTTGCGTAAGCTCTGCTCATTTGTAATTCGAATAGTGAAAGCCTCCCATTCTCTCTTATTCTCATCTTATTCTCTTCTCTTATTGCTTATTATCTTATTTCTCTTTTGTACGTAGCTTAATCTATATAAGTAGTACGTGTTATTAATAGTCATATCGTGTGTGTGTGTTGAGATATTAGTGACCTACAAGTGGTATCATTCGCCTAGGGATAATTAGGATCGTGTTTTTAAGTCATTAGTATCGTTAACTACGTTGGTTTTATAGATTTCGTAAGGTTTTTGTTCAAATCTTAACGTTAAACTCTTGTTCATGTTGAAAAAGTAGCTTTGATTTCGTTAAAATTTCACAAATCTTCATCGAATTTCATATTTTCTACGTTAACAAGCTTAATCTTCATCAAATCTTGTGGTTACTAATCGTTTAAAGTAAAAAACAATCAGATTTATTGGTTATTTGGACGATTTGGTGTAATCCGTATTATTAGCGAATTGGAAAAGTTGATGAAAAGTGAAATTTTTGGTTTCTGAGTGAACTTCGACAACTAAGGGTTTATCGCATTTTGAATCAAGATAAGTTAGGGTTTCATCGCAGTTCGAATCAAGATAACTAAGGGTTTTATCGCAGTTCGAATCAAGATAAGTTAGGGTTTCATCGCATTTGGCAGATCTTCAGTTATCGGCATTGGGACTCAGTATTGTACTTTCTTGTATTAGAAAGTGAAAATACTTCGACTTGGTTGCTTCTCTTCTCTTGTACAAGAGTTGAGAATTATCGAACTTGGAATTGAGATAAAACTACCACAATTGCCATAAATTATCGCATTTTTCTATCTTATCTTATCGCAGTTTGATATTTTATCTCATTTTACTATAACTTATCGCACTTTAAGATAACATATCAAATTTGTCATTGTTTATCGCACTTTCTAGTTTTATCGCATTTTCTACTATAGATATCGCTATTGAAGCTTATCGCACTTGGTGAACTGTACTTATCGCATTTGGTGAACTGTAATTATCGCACTTGGTGAACTGTACGTATCGCATTTGGTGAATTGTACTTATCGCACTTCAGTGAACAGTACTTATCGCAGTTGAACAAAATCTTCTGATTTCCAAACCAACTTAACATAACTCATCAACACATATCTTAATTATCTTTAAGATCCAGATATGTCTCAACCACCTCACTTCAATTACTACTATCAGCTACAGCAATATCCTCAACAACAGCAATTTCATCCTCAGTATCAACAACAACACCAACAAGCATTCGTGCAATAGCATCAATTTCTCTCTCCACCACAAGTATCCCCACAACAAATCATGCAACAGAATCAAATGCTGAACAATCCATCCTACTCCAGAGAGCCACATTGGTTTAACAAGATGTGTGAGGCAATCAGCAGTCAGCAATCCTGACATGAAGTTGGGAATCAGGATACTCCACCTATGCTGACACCTGGTAACTATGTGGAGTGGGCAAGTAGATTTCTTAGATTCATTGAACTCTGTAAACCCCATGGGAAATATCTTAAGCAAGCCATTGAAGAAGGACCCTTTCCACTTACAGTAAATGTTGTTCCAGGAACTACAGAAAGAGATGAAACATCAACTCCCAATGTTGTCGCTAACTACACAAATGAACAAACACTGCAACAAGAGGCAAATCAATTGGCAATGTCTTACATACTTCAGGGGATTCCTAATCCTATTTACCAAAGTATTGATGCTCAAAAGACTGCCAAAGACATGTGAGAACATGTGCATCTTCTCATGGAAGGGACTGAGTTAAATCAAGAAGACCTTGAGTCAAAGCTTTACATGGAATATAACAATTTCATCATGGAACCAAGGGAAACAATTGAATCATACTACCACCGTTTCACAAATGTTGTAAATGACCTCGATCGTCATGACATCAAGTTACCTAAGATTACTATCAACTCAAAATTTCTGGGTTGCCTTGGACCAGAATGGCAGAAATATGCAACATTTGTCAGGCAAACTAAGAAGATTGGTGAGGTCAAGTATGGACTAATGTATGACTTTCTGAAACAACATCAATCTGAGGTAGATAAGGAAGTTGCAGCACGAGGCGGTTTCATCCCAGCACCAACACCTAACTCACTTGCTCTCGTTGCTCAATCCAACTTTCCACTACCAAACCAGGAATTTGGTCAATCATCTTTCCAACCAAGTTTTCCACCACAACCTTCTAACCAAATCATCCCATATGAAGCACCATCACAATACTCTGACAACCAAATGGTTCCATATAACAACTCAGATTCCATGTTGTACTCAAACGCTGATTATGATGAAGAGGAGGATGCATTCAACTCTCTTAATGAAGCATTTGGATTAATTGCTAAGGCATTTGGCAAGTTCACCAAATCCAAAAACCGTCTTCGTTCATCTTCCAACACCAGGAATCAAGCTGTTATTAATGATGGCAGAGTGGAAATTCAGAATCGGTCTTCGGGCAGATATGGTTCAGGAAACAGTGGAAACTACGGGTCTCAGAGGTTTCAGTCAAGAGGGAATAGGTTCAATTCAGCAGGGGGTAACAGGAACAGTGTGGGTAATACTCAGAGCAGAAATCTGATGACTAGGAATGCACAGAAAGGCATTGCAAATACTTCAATCACATGCTACAACTGTGGTGGGAATGGTCACATGGCAAATGCATGTCCAAAGCCTCGTACTATGGGCAGTGCATATCACAAGGAAGCTCTTCTGATGGCTCTTAAAGATGAAAAGGCAGCAGGAATGGTGACACAAAATGAGCAAAGCTTCATGGCAAATGCTGCATCTGATGATGAGATGGAAGATCTTGAGGCAAATGCTGCAGTAATGCTCATGGCAAACATGCAAGAGATGAAAATGTCCGAGACAGGCCCGGTCTATGACACCGATGGTCTATATCAGGTACCTGATCCATAATGTCTTATACATGAAATTGCTTCACCATCTTCATCTTCATCTACAAATGACAATTCTTTTCAACATGATTCATCATTCTCATCTTCATCAGATGATCAAATAAACACTGTTGTATCATTTGATGATGATAAAACCGTCGTTTCATTTGATGATTCGATTGACGATGAAAATTTGGATCATCTTGAAGAAAATGATCCTTTGACTGATCAAGATTCAGAGCTTCAGGCCTTATTAATGACCACCCAATCACAAATTGAAAAATGCAATGAAATTAATAAAAATTTGAAAGAAAAGATTGCGTTGTTAACAAAGGACAATGAGTGCTATAAACTACAACTTTCAGGATATCTAAAACAAGATAAACGTGAAAAAGGTTTTGAAATTGCTTTCCAACAAGAGTACGTAAAAGTTCAAAATTTAGAAAGTCAAGTTCGTGAGCTAACCGTTGCCAAAGCTGAGCTTCTCTCTCAAAAAGAAAAGGATCAATTTGAATTCAAAAAACAAATTGATGCTTTAACTTCTGAGTTGTTAAAAACTCAATCAGAGCTTTCAACATCTCAGCAGGATCTTCTTGAAGAAAAGCAAGCCACTAGGAAACGTGTTGACTCATATCTTGAGGAAATTCTGGATTTGGAAACCAAACTCAAAGAGTTTCAAAATGTTGTGTATAAAACGGGTAATTCTGTAACACAAATTCAAAAACTAACTGTGAAACCGAGTCCTAAAGGAGTAAGTTTTGCACTTGGAAGTGACAAACCCCGTAATTTACACATAGCACTCAAAGACAATCCTAAGTTATACAATGCAACATTTTTGTTAGATGATACCTTTCAACGTGTTGTTATGTATTCTATTGATGAAGAAACTGATTTTCTTGCAAACAAGATTGAGGGTCGATCAAATTCACAAAAAGAGTTTTCAAGAGTACATTATGATTAAAATGCACGACCTCATTTGAGCAAATCATTTGTCCCTCCTAAGGACCATCCAGAACAAACGTTAACATACACAAACATAAATGCTCCTTCGTCTATAACTTCTGTTCCCACAACTGCTGCACAATTCAAAGATTGTTTGACAGAGGATCTTGTTGATCCACAAATGCCTCAAAAATGTCGGGTCCTTCGATATTTTCAGACATTTATGGACGACATTTCTCGTTTGGAGAATGAAATTGAGTTTAGTTCTCAAATTCCTGTCTCTTCTTTTCTTTCTCCTGTTCAAAAAGAAAAGAAAGAGATTCTTCAAAAGAAAATTCTTCCTCATGTCAGAAATCTGAAGAAATGCGCAACAAAATGGGAAGATGAGTTATACACGGAAGTAGCATCTATGAAAACCATTTTCAAAGCTAAAGATGACAAGGTTCAACGTCAAAAACTTCAAAAGAAATTTTTAGCAAACGAAAATGATCGAATCTTAAAAAAAGTTCTGTGTTATGACGTCGTTTCTGTGATTATGAATTCGCTTTATGAGTCATGCAATGAATTACTTGTGAAAGATCATGCTGTGAAAGTTGAGATGTTGCAAATGGAGATAGAAAATTTGGTCAAAGAGAATGAGGATCTTCGACAAATCAACAATGATGTGGAAAACAAAGTTTTTAATCTTCAAAAAAGGCTTGATTGGTGTCAAAATCAAAGTGCAGAATTTGAACTAAAATTTCAAAATCTCATAGGATCTTTATCATTTCAAAACAGTCATGGTCCTGATAATCACAAGGAAACAAAGGCTTTCTTAAGACTTAAACTGTTTTAAAATGAAAAGGAACTAGATGAAATTCTTTAAAACAGAAATGACACAGTCCGCCTCAACAGAAAATTAGATTCACAAAATCAAGAATTCCAACACATCATTGTTGATCTGAAGAAGAAAATCAAAGTTTTAGACACAGGCAAGGAAAATGTTCATAAGATTGCCCCAGGGATGTATGTAGTAGACAAAACAATTACCCAAGCATCAGACTCAACCACTAATGCAAACACTTCTACTTCCACAGGACTAGATACTATCTCTAAGGCTAGCAGTTCCAAGACACCCAAGAAACATCAGAAGATTCGAGTCAGGAAGTCTAGGAATGGATCATCTAAGTCTTCAGAAGTTCAAGAAAGTAGTTTGAATAACACAGATGTAATGTCAGGAATAGAATCGACCTTAGCAAAGTCTAATTCTAGGAATGATGTAACAAATGTTGAATCTATGAATGATAATGTTAATATTTTGGTTGATGCTAGTTGTATTGTTTGTCGTACTAGTATATTATCTGGTGATCATTAAAACTGCATTGCTAAAACTGTGTTGAAACGTAAAAAGAAACGAACTAGTGGCTCTTCCTCTAGGCTCAAAACTATTGCCAAGTCCATTTTAGGGAAACCACCACTAGTTGTTTCTGAGCAAACCATTGAAACACCCATAGCCAAACCTAAGACAACCAAATCACCTAGTGCATTCATTAGGAAAAAGGCTGAGACTAGTTGGAAATGGCAACGTTGGTTACAAAACACTTCAGGATTTAAATGGTTACCAAAGATAATTACCTCTTGTGTTACTAACCCAACGGATCCAACCGTTACCAATTCTCCACCTGTTTCCAATGTTTGTGATGCAGGTGATCCAAATTGTCCTATGGATTGTTGATAGCGGGTGTTCCCGACACATGACCGGCAACCTCAAACTTCTTACAAACTTTATCGCAAAGTTCATCGGAACGGTCAGGTTCGGGAATGATCACTTCGCAGCAATAATGGGCTATGGAGATTATGTTAATGGGAACATCGAAATCAGTCGTGTATACTATGTTGAAGGCCTTGGTCACAATTTATTCTCAGTGGGACAATTCTGTGACGGAGATTTAGAAGTAGCATTTAGGGAGAAGACTTGCTTCATTCGTGATCTTCAAGGAAATGATTTGATGAAAGGAAGACGCGGAACCAGTCTATACACCATATCCTTTGAAGGCATGACAGCTTCATCTCCTATCTGTTTACTCTCCAAAGCTAATCCCACAAAGGCTTGGTTATGGCATAAAAGATTGTCTCATCTCAATTTCAAAACCATGACTGACCTTGCAAGACATAAATTGGTTGACGGGTTACCCAAATTCAGATATGCCAAAGATCATTTGTGTTCTGCATGTGAACAAGGGAAAAGTCACCGTGCTCACTTTCCTCCCAAAACATAACATAACACAGATCATGTCCTCCAGCTGCTACATATGGATTTGTGTTGTCCAATGCGGGTTCAAACTATTAACGGGAAAAGGTACATTTTGGTGATAGTTGATGACTACTCACGATGGACATGGGTCTACTTTCTTCGGACAAAAGATCAAGTTCCTTCAATGGTCATCACGTTTCTCACGAAGATTCAAGTTCAAGTCCGTAACACCGTCAGGATTATTCGAACAGATAATGACACTGAATTTACAAATCACACCCTTCGGGAATACACTGAGAAGCAGGGGATTGTTCATCAATATTCAATTACTCGCACTCCCGAACAAAATGGTGTAGTTGAAAGAGGAAACCGCATGCTTGTGGAAGCAGCTAGAACAATGTTGATCAATGCTCAATTACCTGACTACCTTTGGGCTGAAGCTGTTAATACTGCTTGTTATACTCAGAATCGCGGCATGATCAACAGACGACACAACAAAACTCCATATGAGCTTATTCAAGGCAGAAAAGCAAACATCAACTACTTTCACGTCTTTGGAGCACTGTGTTACCCGAAGAATGATAGAGATGATCTTGGTAAACTTAAGGCTAAAGCAGATATTGGGATATTCGTTGGCTACTGTGAGAATTCTAAGGGATATAGAATTTGGAATCGTCGGACCGGGGAAATTCAAGAGACTATACACGCCAATTTTGATGAACTCACGGATATGGCTTCTGAGCAAGACCGCTTAGAACCCAAACATAACCGTCTAAACTTCCCTGAATCTTCGGCTGCACCTTTACCTTTTAACAGGAAAGATCTGGAAGATTTGTTTGCACCAATGTTTGATGAAGTTCGTGTTAATAGTGCATCAGATGCTTCCACCAGTTCCGCTGCTCAACAAGTCCCACATTAAGCACCTGATCAATCTGCAACCACTTCTACAGCAGTTGATAACGATGCACCACAACCTGAACCCTCATCACCCATGGTTCAAACACCTCCACCTGCAGTTGAAGATTCTTCCCCCACTTCTAACCAAGTTCCCACACCTTCTGATTATGACGGGAATGCATTTTTCAATCCATTTGCTCCACCACCAACCATTCCAGACATTGTGGAATCATCTTCGAGCAATATGGACCTGTCATCTCATCAAAACAACATTCAACATTTTCCTTCCACCCACAAATGGACAAGAGATCATCCCTTGGTAAATATAATTGGCAATCCTAACAATCCAGTCATCACAAGACAAAAACTTCACTCAGATAGTGAACATTGCATGTATGCACTCACTGTCTGTCAATCTGAACCTAAAAACATCAAAGAAGCCCTTACATACGACAACTGGATTGAATCCATGCAAGAAGAGCTGGAACAATTCAAACGTTTGGAAGTTTGGGAATTAGTTGAAAGACCAGATGGAGTTTATGTTGTTGGATTGAAATGGATTTGGAAGAACAAGCTGGATGCAGATGGTACAGTGATTCGTAACAAGTCCTGACTGGTAGCAAAAGGGTATAGCCAAGAAGAGGGTATTGACTTCGAGGAATCATTTGCTCCAGTGGCTCGGATTGAGGCAGTTCGAATGTTTCTGGCATATGCAGCCCACAAGAACATCACAGTCTATCAGATGGATGTGAAGACGGCATTTCTCAATGGACAACTCCGCGAAGAGGTGTACGTGTCACAACCAGAAGGCTTCGTGGACCCAGATCATCCAAACCATGTATATCAGCTTAAGAAAGCTCTATACGGCCTTAAACAAGCCCCGAGGGCATGGTACGATAAACTGTCTGCATTTCTCCTTGCTAATCATTTTACCATTGGAACTGTTGACCCGACTTTATTTATACAGACACACGGGGAAGACATTCTCATTGTTCAAATTTATGTGGATGATATTATTTTTGGTTCAACCAATAAAAAATATTCAAACGCTTTTTCTAAACTGATGAAACAAAACTTTGAGATGTCTATGATGGGTGAACTTAAATTCTTTCTAGGATTGCAAGTTCATCAGTCGCCCCGTGGTATATTTCTAAGTCAGTCAAAATATGCTCAGGAAATCATGAAAAAGCATGGTATGACCAGCTGTGACACCTATAATACCCCAATGTCCTCCTCATCCCCAAAGCTAGATGCTGACATATGGTACACCCATTGATCCTATGAAGTATCGTAGTATAATTGGCTCAATCATGTATCTCACGGCTAGCAGACCGGATGTTGTATTTGCCACATATCTTTGCTCCCGGTATCAGTCTAGACCGACTGAACGGCATTTGTCAGCCGTAAAAAGAATCCTTAGATACATCAAGGGAACCATTAATTTGGGGATCTGGTATCCAAAGGATTCTGGGTTTGAACTTGTTGCATTTTCAGACGCTGACCATGCAGGATGCTTAGACACACGCAAGAGTACATCAGGGGGAGTTCAATTCTTAGGTGACAAGCTAGTCTCTTGGCAGTCAAAGAAGCAAGATTGTACCTCACTGTCTTCAACAGAATCTGAGTATGTAGCCATGTCTGCCTGTTGTGCTCAATTCATCTGGATGAGATCACAACTGATGGACTACGGCTATATATTCAACAAGATTCTGATGTATTGCGACTCCAAGAGTGCCATTGCCATTTCATGCAACACTGTACAGCATTCGAAGTCCAAGCATATTGATCTCCGGTACCATTTCATCAAGGAACACGTGGAAAAGGGTACTGTTGAATTATACTTTGTGGGAACTGAACACCAACTGGCGGATCTGTTCACAAAAGCCTTGCCTCATGCAAGATTTGTGGATCTGGTTCACCGGATTGGTATGAGATGTTTGACGCCAAATGATTTGGAAAAGTTTCTTAAAAACAATTAATAAAGTCAAACATTTCCAACCTATCTTTGTAAAAAAAAAAAAAAAGAAAAAAAAAATGCAAGTACAATTCCTTATCCTACACGTTGTTTATTTTACAATGTCTCAAATTATTTTTGAACACGTGTTGAGGGGGAGATAATTTTTACCACAATTTTTAAAATTGTACTTGCATACTTTCAGAAATTGTTGCTTCACAAGTTTAGGTGATAAGATTTTTAAGATAAGAAAAGTTGTGTGCCTTAAATGTCAAAAATGAGACTTAGTGTTTGCATGATGGTGGTTTAGGACTAGGATTTCACAATTATTAAGGTTAAGGGACTTAAGTTGCTAATACTGCAAAGTAGCCAAAAAAAAATATATATATATAAAAAAGTCAAAAACATTAATTCACCGCAGTTATTAGTCTGCCATATTCACCTAACCGTATTCAATACCACCCACCCACCATCATCAACGGCTGTCATTCATTCTGCAAATCCGATCAAGATTTTTGAATTTTGTGAGTATTCTTATGTTTATCATGTCATTATTAAAGATGGTTTTGAACAGAATCATGATCCAACGGCTAGAACGATCAAAATTGTGATGTTTAGTTCTAGGGTTTTTGCGTTAAATTAGGGATTTAAGATTCAGAGTGTTTGTGTTGAAAGCAATTGTACGATAATGCTTATACATTGTTTATAAACCTATATTGCATGCTTAATTACTTCCAGAAACCACAAAATGTTCTAATTGGATTTTAGGGTTTAAGCAACGATTTGGGGAAAACTTTGTTTATGTGTTATTGTGTAAATTGTTTCTTGGAATGTTGTTGTTTGATGTTTAATTGAATGTTGGCATGCTTGGATTGTACCCAGAAACACATTAAGTGAATTTATTAAGTTTTAGGGTTTATGAAGAACACGAACTTGAGCAGTTTGATTTTTGCGATGTTGTGGTTCGTTTTTGTTATAACTTAGCCTAAATGCTCAAAATAGTCATAAAAGTTGTTTGAACTAATCTGAGATTAATAATCATAAGTTATAATGAATCACGATAAGATCTGAGTGACTGTTCATCGACAATGTCATCGTAAACTCTTGTACAAGAGTTTATCGAAGTTGGCCAAAATTATCGCAGTTGGGATAATTATCGCAGTTGGATACTCATCTTGATTGACATAATTATCGCAGTTGGATAATTATCGCAGTTGGGATGATTATCGCAGTTGGATAAATATCGCAGTTGGGATACATATCTTGATTGGGATACTTTTCTTGATTGGATAATTATCGCAGTTAACATAATTATCGCAGTTGACATAATTATCGCAGTTGACGAAATTATCGCAGTTGTGATCTGATATAGAATTTTGATCAATTTCCTTAGTTATATACTTTTATAATTATCGAAATTAATCAAATTTTATAGAATTTGGCTAACTCTTGATAAATTCTTTGACCAAGCATGAAACAACCAATCATAAATGCAATAGGGTGCCATGTGTTGCTTCTAAAGCTAACAAGTTCTAACAAACATGCATTCTGTATATTTGTATATGATTGTTGATCCAGAAACACATCAATGGCAACTTCACAACAACAACCTCTTCCTGCTCTCACCAAAGATGAAGTCTTTCCTCACGGGTATACTCTGGAAATTGGAAAGAACAACTCACGTGTTGAACTGGACAAAATCAAGTGCTCTGACTCAAGTTGCCAGATTGCAGTGGAGATTCTCAAAGTTCATAAGTGCAGAGATCTTCTCGATAGCTCGGACACCATTCCAGAACTATACATTCATCAATTCTGGGATACCTTCACAAGAAGCAATGATGACAAGTATTTCACTTGTACACTGGATCGTAAGAAAATCAGAGTCACACCTGCCACACTCCGTAAAGCCTTAAAACTTCCAGATGCACCTGAAACTTCTAATCAATTCCACCCAACACCTTCAGAGTCTGAGATCATGCAATTCCTGGTAGACATTGGTTATGATGTTCAACCAGATACACCATTGACCACAATCTCCAAAGTCAATGCTAGATACATTCCTCAACCCTGGAGGACTATCTTTTTCATTATAACCCATTCCATATCTGGAAGAGATAGTGGGTTTGAGCATCCAAGACTTTCTCATCTTCAAGTCTTATGGGGATTTGTGAACCAGGAACCAATTGACTTTGCTGCTCTCATTTGGGAAGACATAATGTACCTAATGCGAAAAACCTCCAAGAAAATTCCATTTGTACGATACACCAAGGTTCTCATTAGCTATCTACTTGATCAACATCAAGACCTTGATAAGCGTCCTACTGATCAAGAGGTTCATGAGTACAGAATGGATAAAACCTTAAGCAAAGTCTACTTTCCAAAAGAAAGCACACACAAACAAGGTGCACGATTGCCAGAATTTCTGATGACAAATGAGGTAAAAGAAACTAAAGCATATCTGGATTACGACAAGGCATTTCGTGAACGTTGTGTGGGTCTTGCTAAGTTGGTTGAAGAATCAGGATCTTCTAAGACTCGTTCTCGAAGTAAGACTAAGACGGGTAGTGCATCAAGTGTCTCTGAACCAAAGAAACGACATCCCCGAACTACTGTCATCAATAGGAGAGTACCAAGAAAACCCCAACCAAAACCTGAACCGAGTAGAATCGTTGATGAAGATACTGAATCTGACTCTAAATCATCTGAATCTGAAGAAGAACATGTCTTTATGACTGTTGAAGAGGCAGAACTTCATAATAAGATCTCTCAGGAAAATGCACAAAAGCAGAGTCTCAAGTCATTAAAGGAAGATGAAGAGCGAAGGGCAAGGAAAGTATTGGAGCAACAGATGGAGTATGAGAGAACACATGGAGTTGGAGGATCCAAAACTGTTCATGAAGCTACTTCAACCCAAGATAATCCGGTTAATCAACCCGGAGGATCTGGAGCTGCATCAACCAAGGTTTAGCCTGATACGATTAATCAACTCGATAAGGCTGAATCGGTCTCTTCTCAGCAAACAAGTTCGGTTAATCAAACCGACTTGGGAGCACAGACTCAGGAGGAGAAGGAAAAGGATATGGAAAGCAATATTGTTTTATCTGACAAGGAAATCTCTGATTCTATGTTTGACGACAATCACGGGGAACAACCACGTAACGATGATATAGAAGATTGGAACATGGAAGAAGAAAGGGATATTTTGGGAGATAAGACAACTAAAGCTGCCATGGATCTTAAGGAACAGGCAAGAAAAGAGGAAGTAGAAAGGAAATGTAAGGAGGATGCTCAAGCTAACCTGGAAGCAGATAGCTACATACGTTCTCACACTCCAACACCTCCTCCTTCCCCTCCAAAGGACACAACTAAATCTAATGATAAAATTCCTCCAACTGAACTGGCTATGATCGTTAGTAACCCTCAACAGCAACAGGAACAACCACCAGTTCAGCCCTCACCTGTTTCATCACCCAAGACACCTCTTGAATCACCTCCTCACACTCTAACACCTCCACCCTCACCTCATAAGGAGTCAACAACTAAATTTGATGAACCAATTCCTTCACTAACTCCATCATCTTCAAGATCTTCATCACCCAAATCAAAAGCAGCTATTTCTGAGAATATTCTAAAGGCTTACAAAGGAAAGAGTAAAAGAAGAATCGTCCATGTCACAAAAGTTGAAGTTGTGTCTCCTGCAGCAAAGAAACTTAAACAAGCAGTAAAGAGAGCACAAGTACAACGAGACAAACAAGCAACAACAAAATTGGCTGAAATGGAAAGTTTAGTCAAGAACTTGTCTAAGCAAGTGGAAGAGATGCTGGAAAGTAAGAAGAAGATAGATGAATTCCTTGATTTTAATATCAAAGATCATATCACACGTAAGACAAGGCATTTTGTCAAGCAATTTATTCCTGATCTTCAGCAAAATATAAATGAGCATATTGATTCACAACTTGAAGACAAAATCAAAGAAGCCGTCTCATCTTCTTCCCAAACCAAACCGCTTCAAGATCTCACCACTGAATATATCGAGCTTGTGCTTCTCGACAGACTCTTTGAAATCACCTCTCCTTCTCAAGAAGAAATCAACTTGATCGCGGCTCTTCAAGCACACATTGAGAAGAAATCATGCAAGGAAGCTGCTGACAAAGGGAAACGTATTCGAGAGGATGACGAGGAAGATCAGGACCCAAACCCCGAACATAAGAAACACAAAAGCGGGTCTGGGATTCATATTCAGGAGCCAACTGGAAATACAACGTCATCTCTACCTCCAAAACATCAATCATCTGGTCCTACTGAAACCGAACATCAATATGAGCATTTTACGGCTGAAGATGCGGAATTTCAGCCGCAAGACAATCAACCGTACTCACCACCGTCATCACCAAAACCAAAGCCCTCCAAATCCAAGTCATCACGCAGCAAGAAGTCATCTAATGAACCAGCTGTTGTCACCTGGCTTGATAATGATAAGGATGAGCTAGGTAATGAATGGTTTGATCATCTGGCAAGTGCTCAGATTCCAACTGAAGAAGCTTCCCGAGTTGAAGACAGCACGTTTACTGTTACTCAACAGATCAAAAGAAGTCTTAACATAAAGAAGATGACCAAACGGGAACTTCAACGGATCAAGAACGATGCCTTCATTCTTCTGAAAGATAAATCCAACAGTGCAGCCGAACTTGAATATCATCTTGAAAACATTGCACGCGCAATGTCAAGTGACTTTGACTGGGCTAATCCAGACGTAGTCAGGGGAGTTGGCAAGAACCGTCCTTACATCACTGATTGGACTAAGCCGCTTCCCGTGATATGAAGATCTCACCACTCAGAAATTCCCTTCCAAGCTTTCTTCAACAACGATCTGGAACTTCTAAAGAACGGAGCACAAGGGAAGACAAAGTATGCTACGTCAATCACTTTCACACCAGCTGCTCACTACACACAGTCAGCTATTGAAGAAGAAGCTATTAACAGACATCTGTTTTTTAAAAAGCTTGTGAAATATGATCGTGATGCAGAATTGGGAATTCATCACTGGTATTCTAAACGACAAAGCTGGTACAAGTACAAACTTGCTCTCCAGAAATCACGGGAACCAGTTTACAGTGATCTCAAAATAGTGGCCGTTACCAGTGTGAGTGGATCCAGAAGATGTGATTATATATTTCTCGAAGAGATCACAGTAAAAAGAATTGACAACAATCTCTACACATTCTCTGAGGCTGATCTTCCTGATTTAAACCTAAATGATATCGAAGACATGTATCTAATGAAAGTCAAAGGCAAACTGCAACATCTGACAAACGAGCTTCGATATGCACTCAGTACCTCTCTCTGTCACTACATCAGTAGAACAATTATCAAAGAACGTGTAGAAGATCTCCAGCTAGGTGTCGAAAGTTATCAGACGAAGCTAAACCTTGTTGAACCGTAATTCCTACTCAACAGCAAAAAGGACCCTCAATACACCATGCTACATAGTCCAGTCTTTGGGTTCGTTTACAGAAGTACAACAGATTTCCACCGTTTCATGGCATTCAATGAAATTCATAAGTTCTGTGACGATACCTTAAAGAGTGTACGTGATGGGTTAGCTAATCGGGTTCGAGATTCAGCGTTGGGAAAATCAAGAAGATGGAATTCTAAGGAGGTGCGACAAGTTAAGGAATTTTTTCGGAAGATTGAAGAACGGTTATATCATCGTGATCAGATGAGGAGGCTAGAAAGCTATGTTGGGGGTCGTCCACCTTTCGCTATCAGACTATTTCAGCAGACTGACCCAGTATTCTCAACTTTTGGCAAAGGTGGTTGATGTAAGAATATATTATCATATTACATTCTTCTTATATCATTATTCTTTCCATATTGGCCTATGCATTACGGCTTGTGCACACATAACAGTGTACAACCCGGACCCCAAAGAAAGGACCCTGAGGTACGCTTCAGTGCCTCAATCCTGACAAAGGAGCGAAAGCTTCTTACTTATGAGCATAATTAAAACCAGAATGTTTTCTAAAGTTTTTTCAAACATTCTGCTCATAAGGACAAGTATTCCCTTGTTAAGGGGGAGTATTTGCAAATATAATCTTTGTTCAGAGAAATCTAAATGTTCTTGAAATTCTTCCCTAAAACTCAAAAACAGCATATTTTAATCATAAAGGTTTTCCAAAAACATCATGAGTATGTTATTTTTGAGGGGGAGAAGTAAAAAGATGATTAAAATATGGAGTCTCATTTGCTGGAATCTCTTGTGCTCAAACTCAGAATTGACCCTCGAATTGACGATAGGAAAAGTCAGTAGTCAAAAGGACATGTCCCGGACGGGTAATAATTTCAAGCCAGTTTATCTGGTGATGTAAGCGTGTCTCGCAAAGGACGTGTCTGAGTAGAATGTACCGATTTTGAGCGATAATCTTTGAATCTGATCCGGACGGGTAATAACTTCAAGCCAGTTTAACTGGTGATGTAAGCGTGTCTCGCGACGATCATGTTCATTGAAAGTGTAACACCCCAACCCGACAAGGGCAAAGATGTCACAAATACATGGTTTCATATCAGATACAAGCATTCAAGAAATAAAATAGCGGAAGCCTTAACATTAAAATCCAAAGGAAAATAAGTCAACACGACTCATATCAAGTGCAAGACAGAAATAACGAAGTACAATAAAAATCCAAGTGCCAACAATGGCATAATAGATATAATAGCCAAATGGTCACACTAGAATGACAAGGTCTAAACTTCACACAAGTTGCTCTCATCCCAAGCTAAACCCAGCTCCTAGCTTAAATGTACCTGTTGTAGGAAAAGAAATGCGGCTGAGCTACGAGAGCTCAGTGAACAGATATAACAGAAACAAAGCAATAATATAGAATAAAGAACAGGAAGAGAAATACGAACCGGTCAGAGTCAAGGTACAAGTATTATGTAACAGTAATGAAAGATAAGTGATATCAAGGTCATGTAAATATGTCAAAGTTAAGGAAAGTAATACGGGGAAATGTAAGGGTAACAGAAATCCACTACGAGCCCAGAAATCAGAGATATTATAATCATGTAGCCATATCAGAAATCCAGAGGGGATGCCTCTCAAGTAAACAGATAATATGAGGGGTGTCCTCATGTATCAGATACAACAGGGTGAGGGGTTACCTCTCAGGGTTGGAGTCATGAGCTCCCAGGGGTTGTGAAAGACGTGCATCGCACACACCATCAGTCACCAGAGATAACAAGTCATATATCATATACAGAAAATAGAACAAGTCTAGGATGCATCCATACGCCCCAAGTGGCCAGAGTCTACCAATACACACCATATAATCAAGTCAGGGACGGGATAGGACATCTCTCTCCTACCCTAGAGTCAAGTCATCGGTGCATCAATGACAAGGACATGAACACCTCATGCCTGGTGGGTGGCTCGTAATATCAAACTGTGGGTCAAGGTTAAGTATCAAGTATCAAGTGTCAGGTGTCAAGTATCAGGTATCAAGTATCAAGTATCAGGTGTCAAGTATCAAGTATCAGGTTGTTCAGAATCAAGTTCCATATCAGGGTTCAGGACAGGAGATTAGAAGGTTCATATCAGAGGGTTCCATATCAGGTAGTCCAAAGGTTCAATATCAGGGAGGTCAATATCAGGGAGGTTCAATATCAGGAAGGTCGATATCAGGAGGTCAATATCAGGAGGTCAATATCAGGAGGTTCAAAGGTTCATAATAAAGTTTACTTTAAAAGTTTACTATTAAAAGTCCATTTTATAGGTGTCAAAATAATCCTTAAGTACTGGTCTCCATAAAATGATTTTTAAACGGTTTTCATAAAGAAGGTCTTTTCAAAAGGTTTCTATAAAGATAGTCTTCAAAATAGTTTCTTGAAAACATTTTCATAATTAATTAAAAAGATTTTCTCGTCCAGTTATAATATCAAAATATCAAGGTTCAAGTCAAGGTTTTATGGCAGGGTTCATATCAAGGTTAATGGCAAGGTTCAGAACAAGGTATAAAACAAAGATCAAGGCAAGGGTTCAAACAAGGGTCCAAGAGTAAGTACACAGATCAAGGTTCACAATACAAGGGATACATAGCAATGGTTCGGGAAATCTTAAACGAATCTAATAAATCAAGAGAACGAAGGCCCCTTACTGAAAAGGGCAGAATATCCGTACCTTATTCCAATGCAAGCACACAAAATAGAAAAGACTGACAGGAAATCAAATCACTCCCTCCTCGAACCTAAGGAGTAGAAGACAGAAATACGAAAGGGGTTTCAGTTATCTTCTCATTATAAGCGACTTTATGTTTTTAGCAGGTTTCCAGAATTAGTAAGTTTCCATACTTAGCAAGATTCAAGTGATATAATTCAAGTTAAGTCATTAATGTAGGCTTATTATGGAAGTCATGTTCATTTTGACAAGTTATACAAGTTCAGGGTTAATTATGACAAGCTTTCATAGTTCAGGGTTATAAATGTAAATCTGCCAAAGTTCAAGGTTAAAATAGAAATATTATAATTTACCATTCAAATACTTAATTTTCCAGAATTTCACGTTTAGCCTTCAAGTTTTAAATATTTACAAGTTACACCCTTTTAGTTAATTATTTTACAAATTAAACCTTATAATTATGTAAATTACAATTTAACCCTATAATATCCATATTTACCAACCAAGCATATTATTTTACCAAAATTCAGAATGTCACATCCGAGTTTACATTTAGTACGAAACAGCCCCTCATATTTCAGATTTTACACAAATGGTCCCTTAAGTTTACAAAACTTATACATTAAATCATAATTCCATAATAATTACACAATAGACCCATAAATACTCAAAATTACCCAAAACACTCTTAACATTATTATTTACTCAAAATAACTTCAAGTTTCCAGAATTTACCTTTTTAGTCCCTCAAGTTTAATTAATTATAAATCGAATTAATAAATATATATATTTACCCATTTAACCTTTTAAATACAAAATTTATATATCAAGCCCTCATTTTATATTTTATTCAAATTCTACCAGGTCCAAAATAACTTACAAAAATATCCCTTGAGTTTTAAGAATTACAAAACACCCCCTTAACTTATTATTTCCCAATCGGTAATTATAAAACATTATCAAAATCAAACCCTAGTAATCCCAATCATTATACAATAATTTTATCATCATTATGTCACCTTTATTTCCAGATTTCATCCATTAGAAACCCTAGATCGATCGGTTTTATAATTTTTCCACAATTCCTTCTTTTATTTTCAAAAACCCGATTATACAATAATTCCAAAACTCATGATTTTAGCTTTAACAATTCAAAGGACTATTTTTATGATGTTATATGATGATTATAGAAGCCAAGAAAATTAATAACCTGGTCCAGAAAAATCGCATACATGATTTATAGATTTAATTCGATTTTAGGGTTTCAAAACACATAATTTCCATACGATCAAAATATGGTGCATGGCCTGAGTTTATCATTTTTCCCACGTTATATATGATTAGGAGAGGGTTAGAAAAATACCAGAAAAATTATAGATCAAAGGATTCACACATTGTGATTTTATGAGGCTCGGTACAAGTTTTTTGACCCAATTAATTCACCACGACCAAACGAGCACTTCCAGAAATGTGTAGCTATTTTTCCCACCTCCTTGGCACTATGAAGAACTCCAGAAAAATACTCCTTTGCTTCAGAAAAATCGGATGATGTGTGTGGGATTTTTAAGAGTGGCGGCTAATAGTTTTTAGGGTAAAATGGAAGAAATAAATTAGGGATTGATATAAATTGAGATGGGCCGAAAATTTGGGGAGGGATAATAGACTAAGAATCGGCCTTGATGGCCCAAGGATCAATTTACCTTAATTAGCAATGTATCTTAATTTATTTGTAGCTTAAATGTGTTTTTAAAACAAATAAATATTATAACTTTTGTAATTTAATTATAATATTCAGCCATTGTATTTTTGTGGTGAAATAATACATTTTTGTACTTCGTAAAAATATTAGAGCTTGCCTCAAAATTATCTTGCTTGATTTGTAGTTCGTTTCCAGAGATTCGGGATTAATTCGGTACTTTAATTAAGCTTTAATTAAATTTTAAAGTTTCAGGGGCATTTTGGTAATCTTACTCGTTATCTGAATTTCAGGTATTACAGAAAGTCAATCAATTCAAAAGTGCCTACTCTTTTCGGCATGTGCAAATTTCAAAATTATTACTTATGCGCACATGTTAAGGGGGAGTCTTTCTGAAAATCATCAAACTCTCAAGGTGTCAACAAAATGTCTTTACAAATTATCAACACTTTGAGAGATTTTTCAATGATTTTGGTTTTATGGCATCATTAGGATAGTCATGGAGTTATAAGGTGACTAAGGTTAGGGAAAACCGTCCTATGATCCGCCAGAGCCGGAGGGATCTACCCAAGGACAACACCAATAGTTTAGAACTAGAAAAGTCCAAGGTATGATATAAAAAGGAGAAAATGAATGAACGGAGAAAAAAGGGGTTGAAGAATTAAAAAGAAAAGCAAAGAAAAGGGTGAAAAGAAATAGCCCTCCATTTGTTCAACCTTAGGGCAGACACCGGGTTCAATTCATAATCTACTGGTTGATGAGCATCACCGGTATTGAAGACTAAAGACGTCATGGACCCAGTGACGCACTAATAAACCTTCTAAACCACTCAAGTGTCTCTCAAAAGACATTTGTTTCATTCACACGGAGAACCCTTCATAATCTATCGACCTCTCATTACGAGAGTGTTGATATTGAAAAGGAGGCAATCTGCTCCACGCCTCCGATGACCAAACTAATGTGCACTAATTAAGTCTAGAGCCATGAGATTCATAAAAGATCTCTTAGGTACACTTAGAATTACTCTGGTGTTCTACATCATGGGCATCAGTTGTAACTTAGGAAAGTGTCCTTCGCAGATCTTAGCAATCTGCCAAGAACATTCATGAGAGAAGTCACAATTGTGATTATCAATGATTGAATGGAAATCCTGCCAGAGCAACATCAAACAACTCTGACAGCAGGTCACTTCGGTAACTCCTTGTGGGTTACGCATAGTGTTTGCTCCAAACGGTCTACAGTCGTGGGGTGATCTCTAGCGACTCACTAAATCGTGGGTACACTTCGGTGTGTCCGTGTTATCCCTTTCGGGGGGATCCGGTTCAGAACGATCTGGGTTAGGATTTGAGAAAGTCTTCACACTATGCTGTTGACGATCTCAAGTCTGAGCCTGTAGGTACCGGTTGGTTCGTGCTGATGCTGCTGCTACTGCTGCTGAGGAGCTGGAGTTCGACCATCAAGACTCCATCATGTTCATATCTTAAAGAAATGTTCTCTTAAAGACTCAGTAACATCGAAAGTTCAACATATGATATAGTAAAGTCAAAAGTTCAAACATCTCAACCTTTCTCAAGTTAAAGATTGAAAAGTGAGAACATATTGCAGAAAACAAGTCAAAGACATATGAGCATGATGGAGAAGACAAGAAGACGTTGGAGACTGGCAGATCGAGACAACATCATATCATCTTAGAACAAGAACAAAGATACAAAGAATATAAAGACGTCGGAAGCCTAAGAAGCAAAAGAAGACGTCAAGCAACATTGATGATCAAGACTTAGAGGGAGATTGTTAGGAACACGTTTCAAATATATTTCAAGTCTTGTTCATGTCGAATTAATGTTGCTTAATAGGACTTTATGTTTGCTAGTATAGCCCGGTCCATTAGAAGTCCATGGGCCGGCTAATGAAGTGATTAAATGTAATTTGTTTATAGAAGATCACCCCATGTGCTTAACCCTAGTTCGTGGCCTATAAATAGAAGGCATGGGGTGCCTCATATTGTGTTGGTTTTTCATGTATCTTGCGTAAGCTCTGCTCATTTGTAATTTGAAAAGTGAAAGCCTCTCATTCTCTCTTATTCTTATCTTATTCTCTTCTCTTATTGCTTATTATCTTATTTCTCTTTTGTACGTAGCTTAATCTAGATAAGTAGTACATGTTATTAATAGTCATATTGTGTGTGTGTTTGAGATATTAGTGACCTACAATCGATAACATTTACGGTCCTAGAAATGTCATTCAATAATGACAGGGGTCTTTAAATGAAGCTCGAGCAGAAGTTATACTAACCGGTTAAAACATGTCTATCGGCTTGCAGTTACTTCAGTCTGCAACCCGTGCATTACTATGGGGAAAGCATGCCGCCAAAAAGACTGTTTTTCCTCCAACTGGGTGATGTTCACCGGGGCATGGATTACTTTTTATCCATGTTTTTTCGATTTGATGTACGTTTTAGTGCATCATTTCTTGTATAAGAAAAGAAGTCTTCTTTACATTACAAACTCCTTCTATTCTATGATTCTTCAGGAGAGTTTTGGTGTTTCACAAGGTGGTAACTGGACTTAAATTTTCACAAATACGTCACATTTAATTGAATGACTACAGCTCTTTAAATAGAAAACGGGTCATTAATTGAGGGGGAGAGTATTTGTTCAAATTTCTGACACCTTTTTAAGCATTGTGCAACATCAGCAGTGACACTCTCTTGTAGTTTAAGGGGGAGCATAGTATGCTTCATAATCAGAATTCATTTAAACCTGACCACATTTTCTCCCAAATTTTCTAAACATATTTAAATCAATTGGGATCAGAAATCTCAAATGGTTTGAAATTTTGATCAGGGGAGAGAATGTGATTTAAATATGAAATTCTGATGAAAATGTGATTATTTGGTCTTAAATGTAAGCTCTCCTATATGTGCTAAATTCTTTCGTATATCGATGCACATATTGAGGGGGAGCAAATGGCACTACAGCAAAAAGGATGCGACATCTCATGTGACTCAGACCTTACCAATGAATTGACGAAACACAAACTGTCATTAATCGAAAGGACATATCCTGGCCGGGTAATAATTTCAAGCTGGTCTAACCAGTGATGTAAGCGTGTCTCGAAGAGGATATGTCTGAGTAGAGTGTACCATTTTGAGAAACTTTCTGTGGATGTGACCAGGCCAGGTAATAGTTTTAAGCTAGTCTAACTAGTGATGTAAGCGTGTCTCGAATCGGTCATGTTCACTGAAAGTGGATCAATTCAAAAAGTGCAATCTCTACCCAACATGTGCAAATTTTAAATTAAAACATATGAGCACATGTTAAGGGGGAGCCTTTGAAAATTATAAAACTCTCAATGTGTTAGCAAAATGTGTTTCATAATCATGAGCATTTTGAGAGATTTTTCAAGGATTTTGGTTTACGGCAACATAGGATAGTCATGGTGTTATAAGGTGGCTAAGGTTAGGAAAACCGTCCTATGATCCGCCAGAGCCGGAGGGATCTACCCAAGGACAATACCAAATAGCTAGTATTAGAAATTCCTTAGGTATGATTATGAAAAAGGAGTAATATGAGAAAGGAGAAAGAAGGGGTTGAAGAATTAAAAAGAAAAGTAATGTGAAAGGGTGAAAAGAAATAGCCCTCCAAATTATTCAACCTTAGGGCAGAAACCGGGTTCAATTCATATGCTACTGGTTGTTACTAAGGTGACGCCGGTATTGAAGACAAGACGTCATGGACCCAGTGACGCACTGCACTAAACCTTCTAAGCCACTCAAGTTCTCTTAAAAGGACTTGTTTCATTCTCACGGGGAACCCTGCATAATCTATCGACAGCTCATTACGAGTCATGTTGATATTGAAACAGGAGACACCGCTCCAGTCTCCGACTACCAAAATTGCACTTATCGAGTCTAGAGCCACGAGATGCATTATAAGATCTCATAGGAACACGTGTTACTTCTACACTGGTTGTTCAACATTAAAGACACCAGTTGTAAACTTATGAGTCCTACGCAGATCTTAGCAATCTACCAGAACATTTATGAGGGAATTTACAAATGTAATTCTCAGTGATTGAATGGAAACTCCTGCCAGGGTCAACAACAAACAGCCCTGAACGCAGGTCACTTCGGTAATTCCTTATGAATTACGCTTAGTGGTCGCGGCGGATTCAAACGGTCTACAGTCATGGAGTGAACTCTAGCGACTCACCTAATCGTTGATTTACTGCGGTAGATCTTGTAAGCCCTTTGTGGGCTTTTGATTTAGGAACAGCCTTGGTAAGGATTAGAGAGAGTTTTCACACTGTGCTGTTGATAATCTCTAAGTCCGAACCTGTATGTACCGGATGTTTTATTGCTAACTGTCATATGCAGGAATATCTGGCGGTTGCTGCTGATAGCCGAAAAGATGCTGATCCATCACCCCATGCTCACACTTCACCATCATTGTATTCAAAGAAGTCATGACAAACAGAAAGACCTTCAACATTGCTTCCGCAACTCTGATGCTGAAAATCATGATTCAAGAAAGTGTGAGCATGTCGACTCAAAGATCACAACTTCAAAAGGAGACGATGCTGCAATATGACTTAAAGACAGTTGTTGGATGATAACCTCAAAGAACACTCGAAGATCATCCAAGTCAAAAGATCAGTCATCAAAAGCTCATTGCTGAACGCACAAAGATCAATGATTTTGAAGAATCAAGACCTACGAGCTAGGAAGACATGTTCATCTACTGGAATGCTAAGAATTCAAAATATTATTTCCAGGGTGACCTCCCTTAGGGGGAGATTGTTAAGAATATAAATATTCATATGAAGACTCGGTCACCCCGAGTATCTGTTAGCATTAACTAGCTCGTAGGATTATCAGCAATATTAGTAATAGTTAAGTTAATATAGAACTTGTGGAGTGGGTCGGGTCTTTACCCACTGTCAGCTCGTTCCATAGCCCACTCGGGGCAACAATATTATGTACTATAAATACCCCTCTCCACTTAGGGAGAGGGTTGGAACTTCTCATTCTCTTAATCTAACATATTACACTTTTTCTCTCAAGGTTCCCATTCTTTCACTTTCTTTCTCTAAACCGCTAGCAAAATCACCACCATATGTGTGTTTAAGTGTTATGAATATGCTACACGTCTTCTTTCTTCCAACACTTTTCAAAACTCTTCCAGTCCTTTTAATTCCAATACTAGAACTCTCTTTCTCTTCCACCTTCACTTTTTCTTCTGCCTTCTTTTCTTTTTCAATTTCAGTCTCCACCACTTTCTTAGCCTTTTTAAATTTATCTTCTCCTGACCCCATAGGCACAAAACTATCAAATTCTCTTTTAGCACACTCAAACTTCTTTTAAATTGATTCATCAGAAAACCATTTTAGATGTTTAAGTGTGTATCCCTTCATGTTTTTCAAGTAATACTCTTGAAATTTTCTTATCTGTTTAACAGTTGGTGGTTTGAGCAATTTTCTTTTTCTTCTTTCAGCAAGATACCATTTCTTTCTATCTGCTTTGTACTTCTTCATCCACTTAATTCTTTCTTCCATAGTTTGTGTATCTTGTTTCACCAACTTTGATAACTCAAAACCTGCTTCACACTTGATCCTCTCTTCACCCCAAGCATCAAGAAATTCCTTTGTCTTAGCCTCATCCTCAGCATGCTTTCTTTAAGCCTCAAGAACTTTCTGATTTCCCTCCTCAAACTCAGCAGCTAACTTCCTTGCAGGTTTTTCATTAACCTTTTCTTGTAACTCTTTTGGCCAAAACTCAAAGGGTATATCAGGTTGAGGTTCAGGCTCTTCAATCAGTTTGCCTTTACCCTTCCCTAAGTATTGATATGTTTGAGTAGGTTTCTTGGATGGGATAGGTTCTCTGATTGTGACTCCTTTAGCAGATGGTTTAGCAGCAGTCTGTGGTTGTGGTTGTTTTGGTGTTGATGATTTTGTAGACTTAAGTTGTAGTATTACCTTAGCCAGACTAACATCATCATCCAACTCCTCAGCAGTAGAAACTTTGACACCAGCAGTAGAATCTTTCTCTGGTTCAGCAGCAGCTTCTTTTTCACTAGCAGTAGAAAGATTTACACCAACAGTAGAATCTTCCTTAGCCATTTTTACACTATCACCAGCAGCAGATTCAACTTGAACTTTTTCAACACTTTTACCTACAACAGAACTATCATGAACTTGAGCATTAGAATCTCCCAAGCCTTTGATTGACTCCCCCATTACTTCTGAAGCTTTAACAAGCTGCTCAGCATCCAAAGTTTTCAATTTGTCCCCAATCTGCTCCTTTTTCCCTTTTTCCAAAGCCACTTCATTACCATCTTGGTCTTTAACCACAAAGTCATCATTCTCACCTCTATCCATATCCATATCCACATTTTCATTACCCACATTCTCTGCAGCAGCACTATCAACATGAGTCTCAGCCTCCCCTGAAGTCTTTGTCTCATTCCTCCCCTGTTTGGGAGCATCCTCCCCTAAACCTGTGTCTTCAGAGGAACTAACCCTTTGTGCTTTCCCCACTTTCTTTAATCTTTTAAATGCCCTGGTTCTTGACCTCTTCTGACTTTCCAAAAGCCTAACTCTCATCTTCAAATTTTTGACTGTATGTGTGAGATCAAGAACCTGTGATTCCAATTTGGTACATTTTCCATCAATTCTTTGATTAGTTTCACGCTATCCTCATCACTTCGGCCTGTGTTACCTGGCCCGAGAGGTGAATCACTGGAATTGTCATTTTGTACAGTTTTTGGTGCCATCAATTCTTCAGTATCATTTCTACCCTCAACACTTCAGGATGTGTGACCTTCACTGAGAGGTGAATCAAAGGGTGTAAACTCAGTATCAAACCTAGTTTGATCATCTGAGCCCCCTATATTTTCCATTTGGCTGGGGTTTCCATCACCTGTTTCTGGTTCATGTGAACCTTCAACATTAGATGTTGCCTTGGTTGGGGTCTTAGCTATGTTACCAATGACCTGCTCTACTTCTAAGCTAGAAGCAGTAGTGGTAGCCCCTTCCAACATGTCACCACCCACACCTGTGACAGCCTCATCTGGTCCATCCATCCTAACACTAGCCTGAGGTAGCTCAGTGTTCTTATTTTGTGAATTCCTAGGGTTTTGGGTCTTTTTAGGTTGTGAAGATAATTGTTCCAAATTGGGTGTGTATTGGGTAGCAGTTGTGTTTTCTGCAACTTCACCCTGATTTTGAACTAATGAACACATATAAGGAAATAATGGTGTCACAGTTCTAGAAAAATCTTTGCCATCCTTTTTCAAGTATGAAAATAATTTCTTTTGAAGAACAGGGCAAAGAAATTCCTTTTTATATACCTTAGGATTTGAAAGTTGATTGTTCAGAGTTAGTTGCAAAAACCTTAGATAAATGTAAAATTTTCTTTGTACATCCATTATCATAGCCGAAAAATTAAAAGGTTGTCCTTTAGCCAGACAAATCATAGCAGAAGCCTGAGTTGTACTGAATTCATTCCAACCTGAAGTTTTAGGTCTTAGACAATGGAGAATGGTATGAATAAAAAATTTCCATTGTGGACAGAGAAGACCCTTATAAAACTTATGCACCACACCATCTATAAGTTCTTGGACCGTTTTGGACTCTAGGTTGTTTAGACCTTGATCAAGGATAAACAATAAGCACAATGATAATAATAAGCATAGGACCGTTTTGTGAAGTTTCATCCTTTGTCTTCATAAGTCCCTCATCTTTCATTGTTTTGTCTTATCAAGTTAAATATAATTCCCAACAATCTTCCCCTAGTTGATAATGACAAAATCAAGTAAGCACGAACTTCCCCTGAAGTTAATATGTATGAAAGATAAACGAACTTCCCCTTAATCATGCGATATCACCAAGGATCTTTAAGTTGCAACTTCTAAATATTCTTACCCTTTTTGTCATCATCTAATAGGGAACAAAAAATATGCAACCTTGATCTTCATAACCACGAGACAGTACCATACATCAAACTTAGTCTCCGAATGTCTTGAATCGGCCTCCATGAATGAACACCAAAATGCTTTCTTTTATAAATGAACCCAAGACAGAAAAATCCCAAATCTTCAGTAATAATACCAACGAGCATCTATAAAAACCATCACCTCGATATAGCATATATATGGTTAATCATTTTAACAATAAGCTTCCCCTGAAACCCATATGTTAACCATTCGAATCTCCAATTCTGTAGACTGTATATATTGTTGAAGAAAACTAATCATTACCAATTTGATGCTGAAGTAGAAGAAACCAACCTTGTGTCTTATTTCTTGTACTAAAAACAACTTCAAATGTATACTTAACGTATAGGGTGATCGCAATCCCTTGACAATAATCACTGAGTACAATAACGTAACTCCTTCAAGTGTTTGTCAATTCGTAGTCACCTGAACGAACGAACAAGTTATCTTTAAAGTGTAACACCCACCTTAAGATATAATAAAACACAACCTTGAAAAATTCCACTGTATCATCAAATAAGCAAAAAATAATCCTCTTCGCCAATAAAAATAAATTCGAGCCTTTAAAATCTTTAAGATAAAAAACCAAATCCAAAAATCAAAACTCTCGTGTGTGTGAACCAATAACCCATATGTGTGTAATCCAACATATAAATCCATACTTAACCGAGAACCAACCTTCATGTACTGTTTGATATCGGATAAACCTAGCAGCACTAAAAATAAACTAGCAGTACAAACTTGAAGGTAGCAGTAGAAATTAAGTCGAGCAGTACTAATCAGAACTCAGCAGTACAAACTTTGTTGAAAGCAGTACTATCTTTATATGGAGCAGTACTAATCAGTAAACTTCGATAAACTGCACTAGGAATTAAGTAGCATTCAGATAGCAGCTTTAACCAACAATCTTCCAATTAATAAACCCCACAAACGATTTAGTGATTAAAATAATAAACCCCACACAACAATTCTCATTCATCACTTGCGTATTAATTAGTAAGCGACAAACCCAATTAATTAAGATAGAATGATTGTGTTGCCACCGACTCATGATGAGGCTTTGACCAAGAAGATTGTGAATCGAGAATCAAGAATTCATTGTACAAGGTTTATAAAGCAATCGGAGCAAAAAAAAATAGGGTCATACTATCCTAACACCCCTAAAAAGTGGGACCTACCTATATTAGTCAAAATGTACAAACCGTAAAGCAGACAATACAACCATCTGTTGCACCCAATCATTGCAAACACCCCCTATGGGGGTGTCAGGATATCACCACCCAAAAAATAATATAATCCGACAAACGTGAATTAGAGGGATAGAAAGCACCTGACTCACAAATAAAGAATCAAAATCAGTACGAGGTATTCATTTTTGCAAAAGACATCAACGCATCATTAATTCCGTCCCACATGCAACAAACGACAATCCTTCTTTCTCATCAAAAGCCAAATCGACCTATATCAATATTATATCGCACCGAGTAAATATATTCTATTTAACCGACCAATTAATTCTTTGTAGATTTGATTAGTACAAGGTTTAATCAATTAATGAATAGAACATCCCATGATGCACTGCCCCACTTTCAATTAATTATACGACAAAACAAAAAACGAATCTTCAATCTATACCTTTGTCGCCAATAAAGTGAATCGGTTTACAGCAACATAAAAAAATTTGATACCCTTAAAAAATTTTAAACATCATCGTACCTTCTTCAAAACTGCTTCTTCTTCGACAGTAATCCTTGTTGATAAACCTTGTAACATCCCTAGATCGAGAGCCCCCCGCTCTAATACCACCTGATAGAACTTATGCACCACACCATCTATAAGTTCTTGGACCGTTTTGGACTCTAGGTTGTTTTGACCTTGATCTAGGATAAACAATAAGCACAATGATAATAATAAGCACAACAGAATAGCATAAAGAATATTAGTATTATCAATAAGGTTCTTCTTCATCATCTCCTAACACTAACAATAATACATAACCTAGGCATCCATTGTAGGAACTCGATGCCTAGACACAACCTACACCTTTATAAAACTTTAAACCATCAGTTTTCTTCTCACATCCCATATTTTTAAGTTCCTCAAAAATGATAGAATTTTCAAGACAAGTTATGTATTCATCATCTACAAAGTGAAGAGCTTCTCTCACAGATGATTCAGAAATAATTATCTTGTGGCCATCTACCTTAGCCTTTAAATATTCTTCCCCATTTGTAGTTTTGATCTTAACAGTAGACCAAAACTTATCAATGTGGGAAACATATATAGTAGGGTTTGCTGTTAATGCGCACCTAAGGTGAGTAGCATTAAGAAAGTCTATTACCTCAGCAAAACCTTCAGATTCTTTCGGCTTTTGAAGAAAAGCTACTTGATTGTGGTTATCGAAAAAGATTCTTGTCGACATTGTTAATTAGGGTTTTGATTTTGGGGGTTTTTTAAATTAGATGTTAAAAAGTGTGTTAGGGTTTGAATTAGAATGAATTTTGGGCGCACAAAGTCAATTCTGAGATCCAATTAGGTTTTTAAGCCCTTCGGATCGAATTAGGTTTAGTTGGCGCCAAATTTACAAAACTAACCCTACACTTTCAAACCAAGCAGTAGAATCCCAAAAGTTACAAAGCGAGCAGTAGAACCCCCAGCAGTAGAAAGTTTTGCCTAGCAGCAGAAACTTTATAACTAGCAGTAGAATGTCTGCTGATCTTTCCAAACACCTTTTTCTCATCAGACAAGCATTCCCCTTTGACTTTTCCTGCAAAAGATTAGTCCAAAACCACAAAAACTCAAGAAAGAATATACCACAATAATCACAATCCATAGTTATACTTAGCAGTTGTATAATTAACAAGCAACAGAACTAAATATAACTAGCAACACTTAGCAAGCAGCAGAAACAACTTAGTGACTAATAACAGTACAAATCCTAACAAAAACTTACAAAAACACAAAGAGATAAGAATTTTCAAAGATTGATCATTCCAATACAAGCAATTAAAAATTGAAATCTACCCACATCAAAACCTTTTGTGAGCAAATCTACAACATTATTGTCTGTATGGATTTTAACAATTTGAATTAATTTCTTTTCAAAAGAATCTCTTATAAAGTGATGTCTTATCTCAATATGTTTTTTTTTTAGAATGAAAAATAGGATTTTTAATAATACACATTGTACTGTTATTATCAATGTAAATTTTGGTGTGCTTGAAATTATACCCATAGTCCAGTAATTGATTCTGAATCCAAAGTACTTGACCACAGCAACTTGAAGTAGCTACATACTCAGCTTCAGTTGTAGAATCTGCCACCACAGTCTGTTTCTTGCATTGCCATGAAATCAACCTATGTCCAAGAAATTGACAACCTCCAGTTTTTGATTTTCTATCTAAACATGCTCCAACATAATCACTATCTGAGTATGCCACCAGATCAAAAGGTGAATCTTTAGGATACCAAAGGCCCAACCTAGGTTGACTCCTTAAGTACCTAAAAATTCTCTTTACAGCATTCAAGTGAGATACTTTAGGGGTAACTTGAAATCTGGCACAAGCACACACAACAAACATAATATCTGGCCTAGAAGCAGTCAGATACATCAATGAACCAATCATTGATCTGTATAAATGGACATCAACTTCTTCCCCATCTTCATCTTTGACCAGAGGCTTGTTGGACTCCATGGTAGTCTTAGCAGGCTTCACATCAGAAAAACCAAACTTCTTCAGGATATCAGCCACATACTTATCTTGACTGATAAAGATGCCATCAGCCTTTTGTTTGACTTGAAGCCCTAAGAAGAATGTGAGTTCACCCATAGAACTCATTTGAAACCTGTTGTGCATTAACTTCTCCAAATCATCACATAACACCTTGTTAGTTGACCCAAAAATGATATCATCAACATATACTTGAACCAGTAAGATATCTTTTTTGTCTCTTTTGATAAACAAAGTCTTGTCAATTCTTCCTCTACTGAACCATTGTTCAACAAGTACTTTGGTAAGGTGTCATACCAAGCTCTAGGAGCTTGATGCAACCCATACAATACTTTCTCCACCTTGTAAACTCTATCAGGATAATTAGGGTCTTTAAAACTAGGTGGTTGGGAAACATAAACTTCTTCATCAATTTTCCCATATAAGAAAGCACTCTTCACATCCATTTGATACACAGTGAAGTTCTTGTATGAAGCATAAGCCAAAAACAATCTGATAGCTTCTATCCTAGCAACAGGTGCAAACACTTCATCATAATCAATTCCTTCCTCTTGAGTGTATCATTGAGCCACTAATCTTGCTTTGTTTCTGATCACAATGCCTCTCTCATCTCTTTTGCATCTAAAGACCCGTTTTGTACCAATTGCCCTTTTTCCCTTAGGCAAATCAACCAAGGTCCATACTTCTTGAAGTTTAAACTGCAACAACTCCTCTTGTATAGCTTCCACCCAACTTTCATCTTGTAAAGCTTTATGAGCATTCTTGGGTTCCAATTGTGACAGAAAACAAGCAAACATGCAATTCTGAAGATCTTTGTGGCTATTTCTTTGATTAAGAGATTGAGAAAATAAACCTTGACTAAACAAATCTCTCAATCCTTTTGTTTTACTTCTTGTTTGAACAGCAGATTCAACATCTCCTATGATCTGTTCTTTTGGATGATTTTTGTGAACTTTGGAGGTTGGAATAGGACTAACAGGTATTGCATTCTCCATGTTGGTTAGGTCAGCCTCTGCACCAAACCCATCCAAAGCTTCATCATCAGTATCTTCATAGATGTTAACCAAACCAGGTATATTAGGATCATCTGTAAAGTCATCATCTGTAACAATTTGCATTTCAGGTTAATTTCTATTTCTGAAAATTTTACTATTCAGTTTACTATTCATTTTTTACTATTCACTTGCACTATTCATTCCCGAAATTTTTATTTCATATTCTCGTAAGTTAAATTATTTCCATGATAAAGTGAAAGTTCGACGCTCATCGGGTCATTTTCGCAAAAGTTAATAAGAAACTATACGTTTGGTTTAAACGCCATTTAAACATCCTGCGCATAACGAAAACCAACTGCGACAATTTTCCTCGCATCAAATTAATTTTTAGTACACTCGCAATCAATTAGGGAATCTTTTATTATTAAGTTAAAATGTTACCAAATAGACCCTGTGTCTTACAGAACTAAACTTACATTTTAAGCACTTTTACTTATCCGCAGCCTTAGCCTATACCTGCACCACATTTTTTAAGACAATTAGAAGCTTTTATATTGTTGGAAAAGTCAACATATTTTCCCTCCTCCTTTGACCAAAAATCATTCCTTGATTTTTAACACTTACGGTTTTATGTCTAAAGGACATTTAACACCAACCGACACTAGACTGAACCCAGTCTAGATATTATAGGCCATTTTAATTCATTATCATCATATTAGAAAAGTTACACTTTACTTTTCTCAGTTTTACGCAACTTTCGTACGTTTTACGTTTTACGCTTTTTAGACCCGCGTTTCCTGTTTTAACAGCGTTTAAGCAACCCGATGGAACTTACCACTCATTTTATATTTTATTATGGAGTATAATGATAAGTTAAATCATTCCTACAAGTTTCATATTTTTACGATACCCGGTTTTATGTTTTGTGACCTAACAACTTACAGTTAGCGATTAACGAAACCAAAACTAACTCCATAAGTAGGATAATACCAAAAACTAACCAAGTCATCTACCCTAGGCATGCAAACTGCCTCTTAGGGGGGGGGATTCACCCCTTGTGTGTCTTGATCTTATGCCTTGTGCCCTATGATGATTACATGTGCTAAACTTCTCATGTAAGCTTTGAAAAAGTCTTGCAAACTAACCTCCTTAAGACATCTTCCTAGACACCTTCCTAACCTCCTCAACTCACTATAAAAACCCTCATCTTCCCCTCTTATTGCCGCCCCATACACACAACACAAACACTTTCATAATTGCTAATTTACTTCAAGTATTATCAAAGAATACTAGTGCCATATCAATTCCAAAAACTATTGTTAAGTTTTTATTGATCAAAAGCCCTAGTTCTTCTTCCTTTTGGTGATCTTCCATCCACACAAGAAGAGTTCTATTAGAAGTATTCAAGTGCTTTTCCAAGTAATCACAAATTGTTGTCAAGAGATTGAAGAAGTTGGAAGCTAGAGATCCTAGTTCTTGTTCAATCAAAGTCCTATCCTTGTTCTTATTTTCCTTTCCTTTGAAAGCCAAAAGTTGTAAGAAACCCTAACACACTTTCTTGTTCAACTTCATTTTCATGCTTCTTATGCTTCATTTATGCTATATATGGTCTTTGTGTTATGTTCATGATGTATAAAAACCTTTAAAACAAGTTAAGAACACTATATGTTAACCTATGTTAAGTAATCAAGGAAACTAGAGACTTATATTACGAAACATGACAAAAATGGTATAAACATGATATTGGAAAATTACCTACTGTAATAGAGTACTTCACAAGGAAAACATAGCAATTTGAATCATCGAAAACGAGTACACGAGTCAAAAGTTATGGCCAAAGGAAGTTAGCAAACTAAAAACCCGAATCTGCCTAATAGCATTCTGATCAAAATCCGTATTTTTTTTGAGGCCTTCTACTCTGTTTCATCAAAAAGTTAAAACACGAAAGTTGTCCGGAACGACGTTTTCGTTAAAGTGCACAAAAGCTCAGACCCTGAAAACGCATATCGAATGTTAATTTTCTTCAAATTCTTAACAGCCCTTTATAAGTACCAAAATGATCATGTATTGGTCATGGCTAATTAAAACCAAGAGGCCTAGTGGCCTTAAGCCAAGACCACAACCATGGCTAAGGCCATGGATGAGTCTCAATACCATGGTAGCCATAACCAAAGCCATGGCAAGGCCACGACTAAGACCTTAAGGCTTTCTAAGATGAAAACATTAACTAAAGTTTTAGTTATAACGAAACCAACCAATTTGGATCTACTCCATCGATAGACCATGAGACTTTGCAAGTAATATCACATCCATTGTAGGCTTAATAAACTTATAAAGATAACAATCTTCATTCAAAATAAAATTTTCTAAGTTTATTCAACTTTCGGACATGTAACTTTTAAAGACCAAAAACATATATTTTCTATCGAATACTACAACACTAGGGAGCTTTATGTGAGGGGTTTCATTTGGGTAAATGGATCGACAAGTTGCTAGATTTACGAATTAAAGTGTCCTAGCTCCTCGAACGTTTACTGCATGACCTCTGAATTATGATGGCCCGAACGGTAGTACGAGATGTACGAACTAAACATGTTTCATAAGCCATCTTCATACAACGACCTACACAAAGTACTACATCATTAACAATATGCAAGACATATATTGGCACGTCTTTGTATGCTTAGACATTATTCCAAACCTAAGTCGCAACGTTCTATTGTAGGTTGCACTTAGAGGTTTCCCGGCTTATCCATCGAACTCATTAAGGCACTAAAACACCATCCAACTCACGGTGAGTCATAGCCCCTACACTTTTGATACTTGTTTTATACTTTTGGGGGAGATACATGCTCAACTGTTTTCATTTACTTTCATACTCTAAACTCTTACGGATTGCCGTGAGTCATAGCCCCGTTTTTATACTTTTTTATAAATACTTTGGGGAGATACATGCTCAACTACTTTTAACTTCAATCACGATTATTTGATTTGCAACTGAATGTTTATCTTTAACTTGAATGTTTATCATACCTACACTATAAGTAAACATGTGTATTGGTGCCATACTTTGTTGAAGTAGGGAAAAAGGTACTTGGTTACCGATTATACAAACAGCGACCTTGGTTCCAAACAAATACCATTCCAAACAATGCAACGCTTGGTGCGTCACAATCAACAACGCCATTAATTCAAACAGGACTTGGTCCAAAAACGTATCCAAACAGGACTTGGTCCAACAACGTACTCAAACAGGACTTGTTCCAATTAAGAGTAACAGAAACACTACCTACATGTGATATTGTATTTAGTACAATAGTCATACACTTGGAATCCTAGAAATCTATATTAAGTATTTACCTATACTTGTCGCGATGAGTTTTACAAGGTTTTCACATTTATTCCACAAACTCTATGAACTCATTAACCTTTGTGTTGACACTTTAGCATGTTTATCTCAGGTTCATAATGATCGAGGCTGGCACGAAGGAGCACGGATATTCAAGAAGGCTATAAATTTTATTATCATTCGAAAACTCATTTGATGTATTTTGTAAACATGGAACCATCTGGGACCTCATTTTCTAAACTCTGATATTTATATAATTCGAATGATAAATCCTTTTAAAACGACTCCATTAGAGTTCATTTTCTATTGTTATAACTGTTGTGCCTGAAGTAACACCCAGTTTGAATTCCGCTGCGTATCATGAAATTGGGGGTGTTACATCATCAGCAGTAGATCCTCCATCTTGCTTAGCAGTAGGAACTTTTGGTGTAGCAATAGAAACACCATGCTTAGCAGTAGTGTCTTTTTACTTAGCAGTAGAATCAAAGTTACTGCTGCTAGTCTTATTCAGCACTTCATCAACAATTTTTGGTCCTTCATTAACCACCTTGTCTGTATCAGAAGGTTGAACACCACCCTCTTTATCCTCTTTAGGTACTTCATGAACAGCATCATCATCTTGTGAACTCTTTCTCTCTTTCTCTTTGGCTGTGAAAGTTGGATCAAGCTTCCAGTTTTCAATCAAAACAAACTCCTTTGCAGATTCATTCACCTTAGCTTGTGTACCTGCATTAGAATCAGCTTGTGTACCTGCAAACTCATTAGTGGTACCTGCAATCACTTGCTCATAATTCATACTTTTGGTTAGTGAATCAATATCAAACAACCAGTCAGGTCCACTTCCTGCAACATTAGGTGTGACTTCATTAAACCTAACATGCAAGTTTTCTTCCACATGCCTAGTTCTTTTATTAAATACCCTAAAAGCTTTACTATTGGTAGAGTATCCAACAAAGAATCCTTCATCTGCCTTTTCATCAAACTTGCCTAGGTGGTCAATGGTATTTAAGATAGTAACAGGACACCCAAATGGTTTTAAGAAATCTATCATAGGCTTCCTACCATGTAAAAGTTCATAAGGGGTCTTGTTATGAAGCTTAACTACTTTACTCCTATTTTGCACAAAACAAGCAGTGTTGACTACTTCAGCCCAAAAAGTAGTATGTAATTTTGATTCAGACAACATAGTCCTAGCAGCCTCAATAAGTGTCCTATTCCTCCTCTCAGCAACACTATTTTGTTGAGGAGTTCTAGCTACACTATATTGTCTTAAAATACCCTTTTCCATACAAAACTGGTTCATAACACTATTCTTAAAATCAGTTCCATTGTCACATCTTATCACCTTAACTTTGTGATTAACTAGGTTTTCTATTCTTGTTATAAAAGCCTTAAGAATGCTAGAGGTCTCATCCTTAGTTGCAAAAAAGAAACCCAAGTGAATCTACTAAAGTCATCTGTGACAACTAGGCAGTACATCTTCTTATTCAAACTTTTCACATATGTTGGCCCAAACAAATCCATATGCAACATATACAAAGGCTTAGAAACAGAGTTCGCAGCTTTGGACTTACAAGAAACTCTGTGTTGTTTTCCCATCTGACAAGCAACACAGGTTTCAGGGTTTTCAAAAACTTTTGAAGGTAAACCTCTAACAAGGTTTCCCTTAACCAATTTATTAATAGTTTTGAAATTTAAATTGCAAAGTCTTCTATGCCACAGCTTGGATTCATCATTTGTGGCCTTTGCAAATAGGCAAGTTAAAGCTCTTTTGGGAACTATGTTCTTTATGTCAACACTGTATATGTTGTCTATTCTAGGGACTCTAAGTAGCACTGATTTATCATCAGGCAACTTATAATCAGGAGATAAGACAAGACATTCAATATCTGTAAAAAGAACAAAGTTCTTTTTGTCACACATTTGTGAGACACTAAAGAGATTGAACTTAAGCCCTTTTACAAAGTACAATTTTTCAAAATCCAAGTTTCATGTTCTTATTGTACCTTTTTCAACAATTTTACCTCCTTTAGGATCATTGCCAAAGGCTACATATCCACCATATATTGCTTCAAAATCTTCAAGGTTGGACATGTCTCATGTCATATGTCCAGAGCATCCACTATCAAATATGCACTTATCCTTTAGCTCCTCTTGTAGATTGCCCTGCACATAAAGTAAGAGAATTAGTTTCTCTTGGGGACCCAAGCCATTACTGACTTGGATCTGCCTTGTGCATCAACATAGTCAAATTTCTTTAAATCCATTGATGCACTGCTGTGTCTGAGAACATGATCTAAAACCTTTATTTTTGGTTTCCAGACCCAGCAAGCTGAGGCCTTAACAGCATAAAAATGGTTGCCCACAACAGTGTCTGTTATTACTTTTGGCTCAGCAGTAGAAACTACTTTTGCCTTAGCAGTAGAAACATCTGTTTTATTTTCAAAAGGCCTTTTTGGTGGAGCAGTAGTAATTGACCTAGTTACACCAGATCTCATCAATACTGCCCTTGGAACCATGTTTTTGTTAGCATGAGGGTGAGTCTTTTTAGAAAAGGTTTTGTAATTCACCATTTTGTTTTGGTTCCAAACAGGTTTTTGGTAGTAATAACAATCTTCCAGTAAATGCTCAAAACTACCACATTGATAACAAGCCTTTTTGACTAACTGAAAATCACTACCTAACTTATGAGAAATTAGGTTGTTCCAGTTTCTTTGATTTTCTCTAGGCCGGTTATACCTTCTTTTAGGTTATTCTTTAGGTTCCTCATTATATTCAACCATTTTCCTAGAGATCCTATTACCTAACATAGGTTTTATAAACTCAACTTGTTTAGCTTTAGATTCAATTGTTTTTAGGAATTTCTTCCTTTTTAATATTTGGCTCAACTTGTCCATCATCACTATCTGACATCCAATCTTCAATAATTGGAGCATCAGAAACCAACTTTTCAACCTTAGGTGTCTTTTTATTAATCTCACTAGGTTCACCTACAGGTTTGCTATCTACATCACTTATGAAAGACAATTCTTTCTTAGGAGGTGCAAAGGCACTTTTTCCTGGAGGAGCTACATCATTGTACCCTATGCCACTACCTCTTCTCATTAATTGACTTTCAATTGACTTAAGGACAAGTTCATATGCAAATTGTTGTTTTTCTACCCTAACAACATGTTTTTCTTTCTCAGACAGAGCTGCATCTTTAGCTTGTTCAGCCTCTTCAAGCCTTTTATTAAGTACATTTATCTCACTATTTTTCATAAAAAGCTTACCTTCTAGAATGTGGATCCTATCAACATACTCTAACTCATTTTGCTTAAGAAATTCAAGTCTTTCTTCTACTGATTTTAAACCAACTTTATAACCTAAGTTATCTAGTTTTAGTTTTTCCACTTCAGCTCTTAGACTCTCATTCCTAGACTTAAGCTCTTCTACAGTATCTAAACATGATTTAAATGAACAACTGGACTCATTAGATGCATCAGAGTTTGAATCAGATGATGAAGAAACATAAGCCATCAAAGAACTACATGACCAGCAGCAGTATAGTTTTCTTGAGAGCTACTAGAACCCTTGTTGTTTGAGGACACAAAAGCTAGGTTGTTTGCACTAGAAGATGAACTGGATGATCCTTTGACTTCAGATTCATACACCTTCAGATTGTTGTACAAATCATCCAAACTCATCTTTTCAAAATCCTCCTTGTTTCTCCATACCACAGTATGCATGCTCCATTCAGATGATAAGCTTCTGAGAAACTTGAGATTGATGTCTTCTTGAGGCACTGGAACCTGCATAAGTGCCAACTGACTTACCAGCTTCTGAAGTCTGTCATAAGTAGCATCAATTTTTTCAGAACTTAAGGCCACAAAGGTCTCAAATTGATGCTTCAATAAGTTCTTCCTCGACTTTTTTGTAGCTGCATTCCCACCAAATTTTAGTTAAATGGCTTCCATCAAGGACTTAGCATTCTGTATGTTACTAAAGCTCAATTGATACTCATTCGGTATCCCCATCATGAGAATATTGTGAGTCTTTATCTCTAACCTTCTCTGAGCCTTGTCCTCAGCAGATTTAATGGGTAAAATTGTCCCATCAGCAGCTTTTGCTGGTAAAGAATCATCATTCAGAATGACTTCCCACATGGATAGTCAAGTATCTTGATGTACTGCTGAATTCTCATCTTCCACAACTCATACTCACCAGGCTTGAGCATGGGCACTTTTGATGCAGTCACCATATGAGTTGATTCGGATTCCATTACTTCAGTAGATGTTAAACAGAATAGATCACAAATTCTTCTTGATATCAGTTTCTAGATCACAAGCTCTGATACCACTTGTTGATCCCAGTTGAGCAATGATCTTGTTAGTTATCTTAGATGTAAATCTAAAACAACGAGTATAGAAACCGTTCTTCAAACAATATTAAACACTATGCGGAATCTAATGTTTAATCTTAAGAAGAATAATCAATGAACACAGTTGAATTCTCTCAAAAAATACTTCAATATATTAATACAAATACTCAAAAGTATTAGGGTTTACAAAAACCTTGAAGTGATATGACTCTAACAATGATACGTACGTAATTCTAACCCTAGAACCTCCTTTTATAGACTAAGGAGTCCTTTACAAGATACGTATAAGTCTAAGTAAATAGGATATATACAAAATCCTTTCCATACTTATCTAACCGACTATACAGACTTATCACATAAGCAGTAGAATACTAACTCTAGCAGCAGAATCTTTATTCCTAGCAGTAGTATCTACTTAGTGTATTTCCTTGATCTTTTCAGCAACTCCAGCAGTAGTATGAAATACACTAGCAGTAGTATCATCGTAACCAGCAGTAGAATTCATACTTAGTGAATTTTCCATTTAGTACAGTAAGTAGTAGTATCCAATCTGAGCAGCAGCATCTCAAAATCTAACAACTAATATGTCATACTATGACAAATTGTCCACGTATTAATGAGAGACACGATTTATCAAGTCCATAGGAACAATCGGAGCAGTAGCCAAAACAATTGGCATCACTAATACTCATGAAGACCATAACGAATACGAAAGGAAATTCTAGGAACATCTTGATCCTTTACACAAAACTGAAGATAATCAGATCTTAAATCAATAATTTAGAAAATTCACACCCAGAAGTTGATTAGACAAATCGTCGATTCGAAGTAAAGGATGATGGTTCAATCTGTAATACGATTCAGCTTTCGGAAATCAATACATAACTTCATACTATCATCATTCTCCTTCACTAATAAAAATGGAGCACGACACGAAGACACTCTTGGACAGATAAAACCACTTCCTAGAAGCTGGTCCTTCAATTCTTTCCCTTCAACTGATGTCGTTCAATACAGAGTTTCAGAATTAGGCAAAACGTCATTCTTATACGGATAGAGTCCTCACTCAAATAGCTAACTGTTCTCAGGCACTTCTCAAAATATCATATGATCCCAATAAGTTCAAGTTATATGATGTAGCTATTATCACGTTGGCCAGTCGTCATAATACTTGCATCATATACACATGCCTTTATTGCAATCACATTCTACCTCGAGTCGTGACTAAACAAATTCTCATAACCAGATCAAAACAACTTCACATCCAGATGGTAATCTTGGTAGGTCATTAAGGAATACATCGCAAACATTTCAAACAACCGAATAACTCTCTCGAGGCGAGTTTCATCAAACGAAATATCTTTACAACTGCGAGGGAGTAACGTACGAGTTTTCAGAGCAAAAGTGATCATAATTGTTCACCAGGTTGGGAACCATGGTACAGAATTTTGAGTTTCTCAAATTGCCAAAGATGACAAACCTAATATGACCGTTGTTAGCATCTCGATGCTCAGTCAACAAATCCATATCCAAAATAATATCGAATCAAACATTTCCAAAAGAAACAGATTAGCAGAACGGAACTTATCTTCAAATATCTTCAAAATGTTTTGGACCATTCCGATATTCGTGACAAATAACCACAAGATTTCTCATAGAGATAGAACAAGGTATAACAAATTCTAATAGTGCAGAGGGGACCTTAACATGCTTAGCAAAAGCAAGAGAAGCCACAGAATGTGTCAAACACATCAGATTCATACATATATGAATTCTCTGAACGAACGAAAAGGCATCTAAACGAATGACAAACAAATCAGAGATTGAAATTCGAAAGAATGCGGTCACATCATAAAGTGAAACTTGTAAGGCATTACTACAAAAGTCTCAAAGCATTCTAAACTTATGTTGCATATCCTGATAATTTTTTTTAATTCTTCGAAACGAATGAACTTATAAAGGCTTAACTGAAAGCAGAGGCACAAATCAGTGGTGCGAAAGAAAGATAGCTAACAAATGCCTTATCATATAATCTACCCAATCCTCACCGGTCATAACTGAAGCTCATACGGGGAGAAAAACCTAAAGTAAATTATTCAAAGTTCATTCCATAAGCTCCTACAGTGCAAACCTAAGGGTCCAAATCTTCACAGGCCATAACTTATGTGCTACAAGTTGAAGCCTGGGCTCTTATACCATAATTGTAACACCCCAACCCGACAAGGGTCAAAATTCCACATTATGGTGTCAACAGAAAAAACGCAAGCGGAAGACTTTTATTAATAATTAGGTTACATAAGTTTAAAACGAAATTAAGGGAAATATAATTCTAAATCATAATGAGTTCCCAAACTAAAATACAAATCCAAACTAAATCTAACTAAAGATAAATCCAAGTCTAATCCAAAAGTAAAAGGCATCTATCATTAGGGTAGTGTGGAAAGGTTTGCAAACACTTGGGATGTGAATCTTAGTAACGTGTTTGAGAGATATTTATGTATGAATGTGTTTAGCATGCGGAATCTACTACAACACACTTAAAAGAACACAAGGTGGTGAGTTTATGTAAACGTGAGTGTACAACGAACAAAGAACACAACTTTAGTTAACATAAAATGATTCAATATTATTGATGAAATAATACGGATGATCTAGCTATCACCGGGATTACAAAGTAATCTTGAATCTAAGATTGTAAAAGGATTTGTGAGTTGAGTAACTAAGTTACTTGAGAGATTGGTTAATGGTTAATAGTTTAAGAGATGCATGCATGAAGTGCGACTAAGGTATCCTTTTATAAGATAAGGACACCTTATTACAAGTTGTTCAAGTAGTTGAATATAATACTATACTTTGACTATTTTAGCGCCTACAATTAAATACAACTACCAATGTACAACTCTGCAATATTCTTCTGTACATCACAGAAGACTAAACTACTTCTACATAACGTATAACTATGTACAAAGACTAATAATTCAACTAAATATCTATTACAAAATATCTAATCAACTTGACATAAGATTGGCAGGCTCTTCATCAACTAGCAGTACCTTCTACACAGAAGGTACTGGTAGAACATCTTCATACACTTCAAAATCAACTAGCAGGCTCTTTGACATCTTTGGCAGGCTCTTTGACTTGAACATTTTATTCCCAACAATCCTCCCCTAAACTTGTTATTTCCATTAAAATACACAAGTTTCTGATGAATAAAATACATACCTTGAGGATTTGAGGGAACTCTTCCAAAAACCTTCACTCTCTGTTCTTCCTTTTTCTTTCACATTGTTCAAATATGCTCCTCAGCAAACTTTGAACAATTTCTGATTTCTCTTCATCTTTGTCACATCTTAATCTCTTGGAGATCATAGTTTTAAGCACTTCATAACTAAGTAGATACTCTTTCTCAGCCAACATAAAGAGTTCTATCCCACTCTGTGTGTAAAGATGATGAATATAGCTAAGGCTTAGAAATTCCCATGTTGTTGAAGGATCATAATAGGGAAATTTCCAATGAACATCTTTGGGATCAGGATCAAACATCCTATTGAATTCTACCCATAGTTCCTGTTCCTTAGCATCAGTACTAGAAGTTGTGTCTAGCCTAATCTGCACTAGATTCCACAATTCTTCCAAGTCTGCTCTGTCACTTGCTCTAACTAAATTTTCAAAATTCTTAAAGATAGCAAACTGACCCCCAACCCTTATTATTTTCCATGACTTTCCTAATCTATCATGGTTGATCTCCCAATCAATAATAGGGCGTCTATAGCTAATTGGATCAACATGTATTATAGTTGGCAAAGCAATTAACATCTTACTTACTTGCTCTGTGTCCAATTTTGCTACTTCTTTCTTCTGAGCATCCTTCTTCTTCATTGAGGGCTTTACATCAGATGGAACTTTGTAGTAAAGACTTTTGTAGGCTTGAAGATACAAGTAGTAGATTTCATCAGCAGATTTCTTCTTCAGTTGATAATCAGTCCAATTTGCTTGACCTTTTAGAAATCTCTTCATAAAAATTACTTGATCTTTCTGAGATTGGTCCACCTTAAAACCTCTTTTCTGACTTTCTTTCATCTTTTCAAAAATGTCAGCTAGAGCTGCTTCTTTATACTTCTTGTTGATGAAAGATTCAAGTGCTTCTGTTTTCTCATCAGAATTGAGATTCTTGTCATTTACTATTATTGCTGCTTGGCTTTTCACAATTGGATCATTAGCAATAATCCATTGCATCTGTGCATCAAAGGTTTCTTGAGCAATTTGAGTATCAAGAAGAGACTGAGCATCTTTTTGCTCTTTCATCTCTGTTAGCAGTCTTGAAGCTTCAAGTGCTTTCAGTTCTTCTTCATGAATTCTTTTGGCCTCTTCTTCATCTCTAGCTATCTGTGCTTGCTCTGATTTCTTTAACTTTTTGGGCTTTGGCTCATCTTCAACCATAATGCTTTTGCCCTTATCCTTTGGAGTTGGTTCTTGGGATGGAGCAGTGGATTGCTCATCAGCAATAAATAACCTCCCTTGAACAAACAAATCTCCTTGAGGTTCTAAGTCCCTCTTTCTTTTGTACACTTTCTCAGCAGACCCTTTGTACTTCATTGCCAATAGCCTCTCTATCCTAGCAGGCTCTTGTGCTGGCCTAGCAGGCTCTTGCCCTGCTCCAACAGGCTCTTCATCATAAACTTGAGTTCCTTCATGGAATTCAAATTGAGCCTCCTCCTCATCTTCAGAACTATCCTTCCTCCCCTTTTTGGAAGAGTGACCTATCCTATCAGCATCTGATTTTGAAGAACTAGATAAAACAACCTTTGCAGATCTTTTACCTTTTAGCTTCTTCACTTCACCCTCCAATTTCTTTACCCTCTTGACTAATTTGATGTTGATCTCAGAAAACTTCTTGCTTTGACTTTTAAGAGCAGCTTCTAAGAACTTCACCTTGTCTTTTAGTTCTTGCATTGTCTGAGGTGATTGGGTTTGTGATACATGATGTGATGATGTTGGTGGTGTTGCTGATGGTACTGGAGATGGTATTGGTGATGTTTGATGTGTTGGTGAAATGTAACCATGTGAAGAACTAGATGATGGTGATTCAGCTGATGGTGTTGGTTCTTCTGGATGTTGTGGTAACATTTCATCAAATAGTGGTATTTCTTCCCCTCTAAAACCAATTCTCATATTTGAAAATACTTTGTGAGAAAGTTTTGGTGTTTCATAAATTGAGTCTGTGGGAAGTAACAAATGTTTTAATTTTGCAATGATGCATCCAATAAATCTTGGATACATCAAAAACTTTGTTTCACTATTCACATTTTTAGTCAATCCTTCAAAAATATGTTTTGAAAAATTGTATTTTCTGTTTGTAGCCAAGCATATGAGAGCAGAAGCCATGTTTCCACTAAATTGCTCCCAAGAGGTTTTCTTTTGGCTCAAACAATGAAGGATTGTGTGAATCAAAAATCTCCATTGTGGAGTAAGATGCTTTTTCAGAAAAGTGAGTTTGTTAGACTCAGCATGATACCCCATTCTTTGTAAATTTTCAAAAATTTCAGTATCTGGCAACTGACTAATACCATCAGAATCATCCAAATGAAGATGTCTTCTTATGGATGACTCAGTAAGAGTCAAAAGTTTGCCATCCACTTTGGCCTTAATCCTTTGTTCCCCATTTTCAGAAGTTTTAATTTTAGCAGTTTGCCAAAATTGTAAAATTTGAGATTCATAAATAGTGGGATTGACTTGTAAAGCAAACCTGATATAGGAGTTATTTAAAAAGTCCACTACTTGATGAAATGAGGCATTATCCTCTGACTTCTCCAAAAATGCTAATTGATTGTGACGTTGGACAAAGTTTAGAACAACTGTGGAATCCATAATGAAAATTTTGAATATGTTGGTGGGATTTGTTGGTGGTACTGGTAGAAGATGAAAGGTGTATGTGAATTATGATAAGGACTGATGAAAGAAGATATGAGAGAATTACTTTTAACCGACAATAAGAAAGATTATTAAAAGTAAATGTAAAGGCGGTTAAAAAGATCTTTTATATGTGAAATATAATATAATATAATCATCAGTAATTTACATAACTACCCCAACGGCTAATTTTAACTACCAGGCCCAACGGTTAAATTTTTTTATGACAGGCTCAACGGCTATCTAGCAGTACCATTTTACTCTAGCAGTACCAATTTTTGAACTACCAGTACCTTTGAAAGTTTTATAAAAATCCCTTATAGTTTTTAGCAAACTACCAGCTATCAACGGATTTGAGTTGTCTTTACCAAAAGCCGTTTGCTTAAGGACTAGCTAACTATTTACAATTAAGTATGGTTAGTTAACAACCATATAGTTTTTGGTAAACTATCAACCATCAACGGATTTGAGTTGTCTTTACCAAAAGCCGTTTGCTTATGGACTAGCTAACTATTTACAATTAAGTATGGTTAGTTAACAACCATATAGTTTTTGGTAAACTATCAACCATCAACGGATTTGAGTTGTCTTTACCAAAAGCCGTTTGCTTATGGACTAGCTAACTATTTACAATTAAGTATGGTTAGTTAACAACCATATAGTTTTTGGTAAACTATCAACCATCAACGGATTTGAGTTGTCTTTACCAAAAGCCGTTTGCTTATGGACTAGCCAGCTCTTAAGTTTGTAAAAACTTGGTGAACTGAATACCAAAAGCCATATTGGCCTAAAGATTGTGCAATTTCCTTGGATGGAGGAAATTAAAAAGGCAATGATGCTGTGTATCTTGGATGATTGGTTCAACAAGTGAAATCATCTAATAGCATGCCTTTGAGTTGAAACTTTTCTTAGTTTGATCTAGATAGAACTTTCTCCTTTAGAAATGCTTCATCCCTTCTAGATATGTGATCTAACTCTATCTTTTTCAACCTCTGCATCATCTTGTATACTCTTGTCTTTTTCTTTCATAAATTGGTTTTTCTTCCTTTCTGAGCTATCATATCCTCTCCTGAGATTGTTATCTCCCCTGAGATTAATATAACTTTTGTTTCCCCTTTATGTTTGGAAGAACTCTTGTTTTGTTATCAACCTGAAATGTGTTAGTTGCAAACCAAAAGATCATAGTGCAAAGCACTTGATCTATAACATTTTAAACATTTAAGCATCAATATGAACAAAACATAGCAAATTTTATACTAGCAGGACCAATTATGAACTGACAGTACCAATTGACTAACTAGCAGTACCATGTTTAAGAGCTAATGCCAGTTAATTTTATATACAAAAACACATGTTTTTCAAAGATTTATCATTCCAATACCTCCTACAAGATATTTGAATCTACCTAAATCAAAAGCTTTGGTGAGAAGGTCTGCATAATTCTTTTCAGAATCAATTTTAACAACTTGAATTAACCTTTTCTCATTGCAATCCCTTATGAAATGGTGTCTGATTTCAATGTGTTTTGTTTTTGAGTGTTGAACTGGGTTTTTAATGATACATATAGTACTGCTATTGTCAATATAAATAATGGTGTTAAGAAAATTGTACCCATAGTCAAGCATTTGATTTTGGATCCAAAGAACTTGCCCACAACATCTTGCACCAGCAACATATTCTGCTTCAGATGTAGAGTTGGCCACCATTGTTTGTTTCTTGCATTGCCAAGAGGTGAGTCTGCAACCAAGAAATTGACATCCACCAGTTGTGGATTTTCTGTCTACAGTTGCACCAGCATAGTCACTATCCGAATAAGCCACCAATTCAAAAGATGATTCCCTTGGATACCAAAGACCCAACCTAGGTTGACCCTTAAGATATCTAAAGATTCTTTTGACTGCTATGAGATGAGAGATTTTGGGATGTATTTGAAGTGTTTTCTGTGTTTTCTGGGATTGAACTTGAAACCTTGCACATACACATACGGAGAACATGATATTTGGTCTTGATGATGTAAGATACATCAAAGACCCAATCATTGACCTATAATTGTGCAAATCCATATCTTCTCCTTCAGCATCCTTGAGTAGCCCTTTGTCTGGATCCATTGGTGTACTTGCAACTTTAGAATCAGCAAACTGAAATTTCCTTAAGATCTCTGCTACATACTTATCTTGGCTGATAAATATGCCATCTTTGGATTGTTTCACTTGGAGACCCAAAAAGAAAGTAAGTTCCCCCATGGAACTCATTTCAAACTTACTATGCATAAGTTTTTCAAATTCTACACACAAGTCTTGGTTTGTTGATCCAAAGATTATGTCATCAACATAAATCTGCACTAGCAAGATGTCTTTCTTTGTTCTTTTGATGAACAAAGTGGGATCAATCCTGCCTCTTTGGAATCCACTTTCTAGTAGAAAACAAGCCAATGTTTCATACCATGCCCTAGGAGCTTGGTGTAGACCATATAGAGCCTTGGTAACCTTATAAACCTTGTCTGGATACTCTGCATCAATGAAGCCTGGAGGTTGAGACACATATACTGGTTCTTCAATTTCACCATATAAAAATGCACTCTTCACATCCATTTGATAGACAGTGAAGCCAATGAATGAAGCATAGGCCAAGAAAAGCCTAATTGCTTCAAGTCTTGCAACTGGAGCAAACACTTCTTCATAATCTGCCCCTTCTTCTTGAGTATATCCTTGAGCTACCAATCTAGCTTTGTTTCTGATCACTATACCCCTTTCATCTTTCTTGTTTCTGAACACCCATTTGGTTCCAATTGCCCTATGACCTTTGGGCAAATCAACCAATATCCAAACCTTCTGAATCTTGAATTGGAGAAGCTCTTCTTGCATTGCTTCCACCCAACTTGCATCATCTAAAGCTTTGTTTATGTTTTTGGGTTCAGCCTGAGATAGAAAACATGAAAACAGGCATATATTGGAAATATCATGATTCTTTTCTTCATAAATAGAGGAGATAAACCCTTCTTCATCTGAAGACAAGACTTGAGATAAACCAACTTGAGATCTTGTTCTAACACCAGAATTTATGCTACCAATCACATCATCAGTTGAGTGATCTTTGAGAATTCTAGTGTTGGGTGTTTTAGGAAATTCATAGGTAGATGGAAGATTACTAATCCCCACCTCTTCTGGTAAAGAATCATCTATTTGAACATTCAATGGCTCAGCAGTATCAATACTTGAACTAGCAGGACCATCTGTTGAACTAGCAGTACCATTGTCATTAGCACCACTTTCTTGATTCTCTTGATTCTGAGTTCCTTGATCATATTCATTGCCTTCATTTGTTGTGTTTGAAGGTCCTTCTTGACTTGAAGATAGATCCATACTTTTCCAAATTGGCATCCAGATGTAATCTTGATCTTTAGGAGTTTCAACATTATCTTCAAAACCTGCATCATCATTAGTATTTGTACCTGACACAGGCACATAATTCATAGATTTTGAAAGCCTATCAATATCAAACATCCAATCTGGTCCAATTCCTTTCACATTTGTTAGTTTCTCTTGAAACTCTATGTGAAGATTCTCTTCCACTAGCCTAGTGCAAGTGTTAAACACTCTATAGGCCTTACTCTGCAAAGAATACCCTATCAAATAGCCTACATCTGCTTTTCCATCAAACTTGCCTAAATGATCTTTGGTATTTAGAGTAGTGACATGACAACCAAAAGGTCTCATAAAACTTAAAGATGGTGTTCTACCAAAGAAAAGTTCATAAGGTGTCTTTCTATGTGGCTTTGTCACAAGAACCCTGTTTTGTACATAACAGGCAGTACCAACTGCTTCAGCCCAAAATGAAATAGGCAACTTAGAGTCTACTAACATAGTTCTAGCAGCCTCTATAAGTGTTCTATTCTTTCTTTCTGATACTCCATTTTGCTGTGGGGTTCTAGCTACACTAAATTCCCTTTTTATGCCTTTTTCCTTGCAAAAGTCATCCATAACCCTATTCTTGAACTCTGTCCCATTGTCACATCTGATGACTTTGACTTTCTTATCAGATTGGTTTTCTACCTCAGTGATATATGTTTTAAGAATCTCACTAGTTTCATGTTTAGATCTTAAAAAGAAAACCCAAAAAAATATGCTATAATCATCAGTGACAACCAAACAATATCTTTTACCATTCAAGCTACACACATTAGTAGGACCAAAGAGATCCATATGAAGCATATGTAAAGCCTGAGAAATAGAGTTTTGGGTCTTGGGCTTACAAGAAGCTCTATGTTGTTTGCCTTTTAGACAATCAACACAGGATTGGTCGTTTTGGAAAATCTTTTTGGGAAAACCTCTTACCAAATCATATTTTGCAATAGTGTTGATTGTTTTAAAGTTTACATGACCAAGCCTTCTATGCCAACGCATAGATTCATCCAATGAGGCTTTTGCTACCAAACAAGTTAAACTCTCCTTAGGATCAATGTTCTTTAAATTAACACTGTACATATTGTTCCTTTTTGGGATTTTAAGAAGGATCTGACTCTCATCAGGCATTTTAAAATCAGAAGAAAGAACCATACATTCATTGTCAGTAAATAGAACATTGTTCTTTTTGTCACACATTTGTGAGACACTAAGGAGATTAAACTGAAGTTCTTTCACAAAATACACATTTTCAAAATCTAGTTTAATGGTTTTGATAGTACCTTTACCAGTGATCTTTCCTTTTATTCCTCCCCCAAAGGTAACATATCCTCCATCAAATGTTTTGAAGTCTGAGAGGAATGACATGTTGCCTGTCATGTGCCTTGAACATCCACTATCAACATATCCTTGATCTCCAATATCAGATGAATGTTCCTGCACATGAATAAACATATTAGTTTCCTTGGGGTACCCAAGCCATGACAGACTTGGGTTTGCCTATTGCATCAATGAAATCAAACCTTTTCAGGATTGTTGATGCACCTTTTAATTGGATTGGTTTCCATATCCAACATGCTGAGGACTTAACAGCACTTTCCCTTTTTATCCATTTTGTGGTCTTTGGTCTATCAGTACCAATTTTGGCAATACCAATTTTGGCAGTACCATTTGGTCTAGCAGGACCTTTTGGTCTAGCAGGACCTTTGGTTTTTGGTTTCCAAATTTGTGTTTTGACCACAGATTTCTTTTGAATAGGACTATTCACAACTTTTGGTACATATTTAAAGGTGTTTCTTGTACCCTTATCAGTTGGTTTTGCAATAACAGGCTTATTTTGTCTAACAGTATGTTTAACATTTGTGATGTTAGACTTAACAAAACTTTTTCTGGGGTGAGTAACATTTGTTTTAGACTTTGATTTACTCCCAGAAACCCATTTATTACAATAAGCATGAAGATGATTAAAGCTACCACAATAATAACAAGCCTTATTGTACATGACAAAGTCATCACCTAGTTGTTGTGACTTAAGGTTGTTCCAATTTCTCTGGCTTCCCCTAGGTTTGTTATTACATTTTTCACAACTTTCAACTGTTTTCAAAACAGCTTTAGGTTTAGCCTTAATTTCTACTTTCTTAGGACTGATTGGTCCTACTTTGATTCCTTTGATAGGAACAGTCTCATCTTCATCATCATCAAATACCTAATCTTCAATAATTAGGACATCTGGTCTCTTATCAGTGAGCACCTTGGAGAGTGAGGCAATCTTAGCACTCTCAGAAGGTTCACTTTTCTCTACAGGTTTAGCTAGAGGTGTGTTGATGCTTTCATGTAAACCTGACTCAGCTAGGTCTGATCCTAGGGGACAAGGAATTCCTCTATAAGGAGGTGCACATGTATTGTATCCTATCCCTGATTTTATTCTCTTATTCATCTGATTATCTACTATGCTCCTAGTACACTCAGAAGCAATTTCCAATTTAGTAACAGTCAGTTGAATATTATCTCTAGCCAATCTCACTTTAGTACACTCAGTCCTTAACATTTCTATTTCTGAATCTTTCAAAAATATTTGTCTATTAAGAGCAGCTTTAGCATCAGTAAAGGTGAGTTCATTTTCTCTAAAGTGAATGATTTGTTTTTCTAGTTTGGCCATACCACACTTATAGTTAACTAAGGTTTGATTAGTTTTTCTTTCTTCTACTTTTAGCTCATCATAAAGTTTTATATATGATTTTAATTCATCAAAAGCTTTACAAGTAGTAGAACATTTTGTAATTTGTACCTCAGGTGTGGAGAATGCCATCAAAGCCAATTCATCAGAAGTTGACTCATCTTCACCCATGAAACTCCAATCAAAACCCATGCCATCAATAGCAACCATTGCTTTAGGCTCAGCAACTTCTACAACCTTACTCTTGCTTTCAAAGCTTCCTTTCTTCTCAAAGCTTCATTTATTCCTGTTGTCAAACCCTCTACCCTTGTCATCCTGCTTCTTAGGTCTTCTGCACTCTCTAGAGTAGTGACCCTTCATGTGGCAGTTGTAACACTCCACTTTTGACTTATCATAGCCAGCAGGCTCATTTCCATTTATCATTATCTTCTTGCTAGTCCTCATCAACAACTTCTTAGCTCTAATACTCAAAAGTGAAAGTTGCCACTTTATGTCCATTTCTTTAAGATCATCAGGATGAATCTCTTGAAGATCTTCAAATGTTAATACGGACCCATTGTGTTGAGATGTAAGAATAGCACACCCAATTGTTTCATCTAAAATGGTTTTGGTACTACTAGAAGTACTAGCAGTACCAAAGGTTGTGTTAGCAGTACCTTCTTCTCTGCCATCTCTTTCTTCATCAACAACCTTTGAGCTACTTGGAGAAGAGACAAAAGCCATATTTCCTGAGCTTGACCCAGTAGTCTTCTTTACTTCATGCTCTACTATTTTGAAATTGTTGTAGAGATCATTAAGACTCATCTGATCAATATCTGGCTTGTTCTTCCAGACAATGACATGCATAGACCATTCTGAAGGTAAGCTTCTAAGAAATTTAGAGTTTAGGTCTTCTTGAGTTATCATCACTTCATGGATGGCTAACTGGCTTGAAAGCTTCTGAAGTCTATTGAACATACTGTCCAAAGACTCATTGGTTGTGGCTGTGAAGTTCTCAAATTGCTGTTTGAGAAGTGTTTTCTGTGTTTTCTTGGTAGCATCATTACCACCAAATCTAACCACAATAGCTTCAAAAAGGGTTTTAGCATCTTTGTATTTGTTAAAGATCAAAAGTTGATCATTTGGAATAGTCATCAGTAACATACTCCTGGCTTTTAGATCATTTCGCTTCTGAATTCTTTCTTCTGCACTTGATGGGCTTATTTGTATTTGTGTTACAAGTGCATCATTTACTGTTGTAGTGGTGATTGAGGGTTTATATGAGTTGCCTTGTTCAATGATCTCCCAAAGTGCATAGTCCTGCACTTGAAAGTATTGTTCTACCCTTAGTCGCCACATTTCAAACTCATTTTGCTTAAGTAATGGAAGTTTAGCTGCAACATTTGTTTGACTATGTTCAACATCCATTGTTCTTTTAAATTAGTAAATATCAAGCCTAGCTCTGATACCACTTGTGGGAAGGTTTGCAAACACTTGGGATGTGAATCTTAGTAACGTGTTTGAGAGATATTTATGTATGAATGTGTTTAGCATGCGGAATCTACTACAACACACTTAAAAGAACACAAGGTGGTGAGTTTATGTAAACGTGAGTGTACAACGAACAAAGAACACAACTTTAGTTAACACAAAACGATTCAATATTATTGATGAAATAATACGGATGATCTAGCTATCACCGGGATTACAAAGTAATCTTGAATCTAAGATTGTAAAAGGATTTGTGAGTTGAGTAACTAAGTTACTTGAGAGATTGGTTAATGGTTAATAGTTGAAGAGATGCATGCATGAAGTGTGACTAAGGTATCCTTTTATAAGATAAGGACACCTTATTACAAGTTGTTCAAGTGGTTGAATATAATACTATACTTTGACTATTTTAGCGCCTACAATTAAATACAACTACCAATGTACAACTCTACAATATTCTTCTGTACATCACAGAAGACTAAACTACTTCTACATAACGTATAACTACGTACAAAGACTAATAATTCAACTAAATATCTATTACAAAATATCTAATCAACTTGACATAAGCTTGGCAGGCTCTTCATCAACTAGCAGTACCTTCTACACAGAAGGTACTGGTAGAACATCTTCATACACTTCAAAATCAACTAGCAGACTCTTTGACATCTTTGGCAGGCTCTTTGACTTGAACATTTTATTCCCAACAGGTAGTCCACTAAGAGCTCCTATGCACTCTTCACTTAAATCCCAGCTTCCAACCTAAAACCTGCCGCCGGAAAAAAAATGTGGCTGAGCTTAAAAAGCCTAGTGAACAGATATAACAAAACAAATAACTGAATCAAATGAATATATCAACGGAATCAAAAGGAACTGCTGAACAAGGAATCATGTAATCAAAGGAACAAAGTATAATGCACCATAAGGAGATCAAATGAGGTCAACGAAGTCAAACAGATAATCATAATCGTAATGTCAAGTAGAAATGCCCACGAGCTCAGAAAGCATACAATATGCTTAGTCACATAATCCTAATCATATCCATATATCCGTCAAATCATAAGTGTACATGGAGTAGCTAGCTCCAATGTACCAGAAGTGAAATGGTGTGCATGGCACGCACTACCAATCAAAAATTTAAACCATATCCAAACAGACAAATACCTAGCATGCATCCATACGCTCCCTACAAACAGAATACATATGCAAGTACGAGACTATACATACATATAACAGAATGGCCATGTGCGCAATAATCATATATATATCAGAACAGAAAGGAACGCCGTGTATCAATCACACCTCCACAGAAAGTGTCATGCCATTGGTGCCTCAATGACATGGCCATGGTACCTCCATGGCTAGTTAGCTCGGGCAACAAAACAGATAAACAAAGCAAGGCTATCCATAATCATAATGTAGTAATCATAGTATAATCAACAAAGCATATCAACTGAACAGAATCTCATATCAAGGAGATAGCATATTGAACATCATAACAGAATGGATAGCAAACTGAATCATATCAAAGGATCATATCAAGGTTCATATCAAACGGATCATAAAAAATAGTCAAGGATCAAAAAGTCATGAGAAACCTTTACTGAGAAAAGATAGAATATATGTACCTTAAACCGCAATTGAAATCATATCAGAAAACACAAGGATCAGAAGTTACTCTTTCTTCAGCGAATTTACACGAATTAATGAGCGTCTTATTATTTAAGAACCATTTCATAAATTATTACTAATTCAGTACTTATTGTTGTTCAAATTGACATATTCAGGGTTTTCTTGCTATTTATAGCAACCTTCCATATTTAGTAACTTTTCAAACTTAGTAACTTAGGGTTACATTCATAATTAATCAAACCTAGGGTTTATAGGTACATCCAAATCATACATCACTTAATTATGATATATTAGTGAATCTGGATCACAACCTTATGATTTTTAAGGCCTGCCAATTAAGCTTCAAAATTTCTGAAATAATTTCCTGTGATTCTCATATTAGTTTAGTATCTTCACAAATGTTTATATATTTTATTATCAAGTACAAGTATTGTTTCAAAAATCATCTTTCCAGACCTACCCAGAAAGTTAACTACAGATACATACAGAAAGTTTTGCTTTAATTAACCCATTTCATCACTTCAGAAACATCCACAAAAATTCTAGGAAGTCACACATAACTTAAATATCACCCCTGAAAAAGGTGAGCTCTCAACTCCTTGTGGTTTGAAAATGAAAAATCAAAAACATCGACTGATTTTAAGTTCCCAAAACCCAGATTTGACATATGATCCTGGTATGTGTTAAAATACACATACTTTTTACCTAAGAAAATGAACCAAATAGACCAAAAACTAACCAAATATGCCAAATATGTTGTGTTTTTGTGTTTATGCATGTGCAGGTACGGATATGTGAGAAATGAAGAAAAAAAACGATGACAAAATGGACAAAACCGAGCACGAGATTTGAAAGTCGTCAAAAGCCGAAGCTGGGAAAGGAATTTCAAGTTTGGATCACATTTATGCTCAAGTTGTCAAAAGTCAACCCTCAAGATTATCAAAATGTCAGAAATGGTCTTTGGAAATAATTTTTAGATTTGGCAGAATTGGTCCTTGAGTTTTCAGAATTGGCAAAGATGGTCCCTAAATTTAAACTAATTCCAAAACTTATCTTAAATAAATATACCAAACCGGATCACTATTAAATAAACCCAACCTAATTCCAGCCCAACAAAAGCCCAATCCCATTATCATAAACCCGGATCCACCAATAATTAACCCAACCCCCTTTTAGTTAAATAACCGGGTCAAACCCCAGTCAACCAACCCCTTTTTCCCGCCAATCCACTCCCCTGACTTCCACCATCATTATCTCTGCTACACTCTATCCTCTGCTACACTCCACCACCCCCTCCAAATAGCTCCAAGACAAATATTCTTCACGTGTATTCCACCCAGCCAATTTTTCCCGCCAAAATCCCAATTAAAGGCTGAGATGATTCAAGGTTAATCCAAGGGCTCAGGAATGATGAGAGAAGCACAAGAAACCAAGAACCCTAGTTTTTAGACTCCTATAAATAGGATTTCATTTCTTCTTTGTAGGAGTTAGTTAGTTAGTTAGATAGTTAGGCAGTAGAGTAGGGTAGCTAATTAATGTCGATTTTAATGTTATTGTTTTTAGATTATTGAGTTTTGTCTGTCTTTTAATTGTATTGTTCAATTCAGAGTTGTAATTTACCTTTTTCTTTAAATAAAATCTCAGTTTACCATTTAATTCAAATTTCCAAAATTTTCCTTAATTTTTCATCTGAGGTCATTCGTATGTTTTAAGCCTGGATTATTGTTCTTATAAGCTCACATAAGCTTGTTATAGCTTGGTATGTGCTTATTCACATACCTTTTATTTGCCAAATTAAGACCAAAACGACCAAAAACTAACCATAAATGCCAAAGATATTGTGTTTTTGTGTTTGTTTCTATGTAGGTACGGATATCATGAAATATGGACAAAATCAAGCAAAAACAAAGAAAACGAGACGAGATTTGGAAAGGATATTTAAAGTCGAAGCCGGAAGTAAATGGTCAAAGTTTATACTCAAATACCAAACAAGCCCTTGGATCAAATTTGAAGTTTGGCAGAATAGGTCCCTGGAATTTCAGAAATTACAACAATGGTCCTTATCAAAATTAATCCTAAACTCTACTAATCGGATTTAATAATAAATCAAAACCAAACCCACAACCCATTACAAACAAAACCCAAAAGCCCACCCCTTATTACCATTAACCTACCAGCCCACAAGAATAACCCATAAACCCATGATCCACCTTATAACCCAAAAATCAAACCCACAACCCGGTCAAAAACTATTAATTACCAGTCAAACTAAATAACCCGCGCCCTTTTTTCCCCTAAATTACCCAGGCATGAACCCTAGAATTACCCCGTCCCAAAATTACCACAATTAAGGGCAAATCCGTACTTCTTACGCGTTTCTAGAAAGATTCTGACATGTCAGGACTGACATGTCAGCAATCCAAGGGAATTCGAGGCTTGTGATTGGTGGATGGGACGTGTAATTCTGATCCAAAGGCTGAGGATGATTGAGTGATGACCAAGAGATGATCCAAAGGCTGAAAACAACTTGAAGAAGCACAAAATGGTGTGGATCGATGACATGGACATCCTAGAAGCTTCAATGATCGGCTATAAATAGGGCTCTCATCCTCCTTCATTTTCATGTAATCTTAAGTAGTTTTTAGTTAATGTTATGCTGTAATTTTGATTTTTGAATTGTATTTTCAAGTTTCATATAGTGTAATCAAGCTTTTGTTTAATGAAATCTTAGCTTTACTTTTTCATCTATATTGCTTATTGAATCTCATTTCCATTTAAAGTTGTTAGTATAAGCTGTTTTACTGTTTTATAAGCTACTCTTACCTTATTGTGAGCTTTTGATCATTTGCTTTCATTGTTGTTGTTTAAATCAGAAAATTCCAAAAAAAATAATACAAAAATATGGTTTCAAGTCTTAAATCTCAGCTTCAATAAGCTGTTTTCTTATTAGTAGAAGCTCATATAAGCTCATTAGCTTATTGTGAGTCTTTAATTAGGATAAATCAGCTTTAGTCTAAAAAATTCTCAAAAGTCAACAAAAGTCAAACCTATGCATTTTGTGGAAAGCTTAAGGAAGTTGCCTGCAATGGAGGGGCAAGAAGGACTTTACCTAGCTTATCCTTGATAAGCTAGGAGCTTGTAGCTGCCCTTTATTGGGAGCCCTTGTTTAGCTAGGGCCAAAAGTGAGTTTAAAAGTTCAATTCTAGCTTAATTTAGCATAATCATTTTCAGTTGGATTTAGTGCTTATTTGTTGTTGAGATTTGCTTTTTAGTTGATAAGTAAGCTAGGTAGTCATAGATAAGTCAATATTGTAGCTTATCTTTGCAAATTTTAGTTCTAATTAGCATAATTAGTTTTATAAGGGGTGTTTGGTTTAAGTGGATGCTGTGTGATTAAGCTCATATCACTGTTCATTGACCCTTATGTGAGATATGATCTAGCTTAGTTGAGGTTGTATAAGCAGATTTCAGTAGGCATTAAGTGATTTTGATACATTTTTAGGTTTTTGGCTGATAGGTGCAATTATAGAATCTCAACTGCCTTTTTAAGCTCTTAATAAGCCAAGGCTTATTTGGTCCAACTTTGGCTTTTTAGTGTTTTTAGGCTTGTATATCATGTTAACGTGCATTATAGTTGGTTATATTTTACTGATTTATGTTATATAATAGCATTATTGTCTGAAAAGGTCGCATACCAGTATAGGCTGCATCATTAGCATGCAGTTTTTATTGCTATTGCTTTTATTCTAGCAATTTTTATTAGACTTTTACAATAGATTTAGTATATTTGCTTTTAGTTTTTATAGCTCACTTTGTTATTTGCTTTCTAGTTAAATTTTCAATTTTTTCATCTTCATGTAAGCAACATGATCTGAAAATTTCATAACATGTTCCTCAGTTTGTTTTTAGTTTTAAAAATAATTTTGTCATATTCAAAATTCAGTTAGCTTATTTTTCAGTCCTTATTATGCATCTAGTTCAATCAACATAAAAAGAAAATTAAATTATAAAATAAAAATATAAAATAAGTCTAATAAAAAATAATAAGTTATTAAAAAAAGTTCAGTTGCTGGGATTTGAACCCTGGCCACCCAGCTCACTACACACACTCACATCCAACTGCCCTTGGGTCTTCTTCATGTTTAATCCTACATAACTTTTTGTTTAAACAATAGTTTTCTTTATTAGCTTAATTAACTGTTTAGCTTAATTCTGCTTATACCAAAATAGCTTTTTCCCCACTTTTATTTTTCCTACATTTAGTATAGCTTAAAGTAATTTTCAGTAGAATTTCATAATTTTCCAAATAGTTTTACTATTTTTAACCATTTTATTTCTTAAATTTAGTTTTTAATTCAAAAAAATAAAATAAAAATAAAAATAATATAATTCTTTTTTCCAAAATTTTCTTTTAGTATTTAGCACTTAGGAAAATTATTTTTATATTTTTAGGACTTATAATTTAGGATTCCACTATTTAGGTGCGTTTTAGAATTCCGTAGCGTACGTTTTTAAATTTAGATTGCGTTTTAGATTTCGTATGCTTAATTTGCTTGTTCTCTTAGCTTGGTTTATTGTTTTTATTTGTTATTTCATATTCGTAGTATAAAAACCAAAATATCTCTCTTATCTCACATTCACGACACAAATCACAATCCCGAATCACATATTCCATTCAATCTTCAATCGTGACAATGAACCTTAGGTTTTGCATATTTCCTTTGCAATTCCTTTTGGGAATATATAATTGACTACAATCATAGCTTATTGTGAGTTTAACTACTTTCAAATCTATTTTAATGCCAAAAAATCAAGAAGTCAACAAAAGTCAACTATGACTCTAAATAAGCTGAATTGTGGAAGATAAGCTAGTAGGGAGGAGCTTATGGGGTCATTAGCTTGTTTTCTACAAGCTAGAGCTTGTAGATTGATAATCACTTCCTGTTTTGAGCAATGGTAGTTGTAAGTTCTTTTTAATTTCCATTTTTAGTCAAAATTGCTTATAGCTTATTCTGTATGCTTATTTGCTTTTTATTAGATTTTATCTGCTTTTTCTAGATTATTATAACTACTGTTAGCTTAAATATAGTGTTTTCATCATTAGTTTAAGTTTTTGCTAAAAATCAATAAAAACCAAAAAAATTAGCTTAATAATAGATTAGCTTATTTAGTGCTTAATCCTGGTTAAAAATTGTTCATAAGTGCTTATATAACCTAGTTAATAATCTGTCTTACCAAATCTTAGCTTATATAGGTCTGTTTTAGTTTTAAATTCCAAAATCAACATATTAAGGGGTGTTTGGGTCAGGACAGAAAATGGGTCAAAATGGGTAGTACTATTCATTTGCACCTTGGTATAGTTTGATTTAGCATAATTATACTTAGAAAAGCTGTTTCTAGATAGTGATAAGCTGTTTTGAAGATTGTTATTGAATTAAGTTGTTTGATATTGAATTGAGGTTGCTCACTGTTCTATTTAGCTCATTACTGAGATAAGTTGTTTTAAGGTCTTATTTTGCAATTTTTATGTTCATTACAGTGAGTTTAGTTGTTTGATCAAGTTTCATTAGGATTAGAGGAGTTTTGACCAATTTATGCAACAAGTTCTGTCACAGAACCATATAACAGTCTACATAGCAATATTGCCCAAATCAGCCTGTGTTTTTTATTTTTAATTAGCTCAATATAAGATCAAATGCTCTGAAACTTGGTACACATATTCTTGGGTAGCTTATAGACTAGTTCCACATTTTTTAGAATTTTTAAGTTAGCTTTTTAACAGTTTTTTCTCAGCTGCAAATTCTGCACTTTTTTCATAATTTTTGTCCAGATCAGCTTGAGTTTTTGATTTTTCATTTGTTCATTACAAGTTCAATTAAGCTGAAATTTGGTACTTAAGTTCATTGGTTGCTATCACACTTATTCCACATTTTTTATATTTTTTTATTAGCTTATTAGTAGCTTTTCATAACTGCAAATGCAAGACAGACGCCCAAATTTAGGCCTGCAATCAGTTTGAAAATTGCTTAATTAGAATAAGTGCTTATTTGCTTTTGAATGTGGCTTATTCTGAGATAGTTAGTTAATTTAGATGATGTTTAGTTAGACTTAGCTTCTTTCAGTTTTGCTTTAGCTTAAAATTAGCTTAACAGGCATTTGCATAGTTCCCTTTAGCTTATTCTCTTTTGTAAGCTTACTATTCTAATTTTGAGTCCTTATTCTGAGCTTAATTCTTAGTTAGATTTAGATAAATTTATTCCAGATTAGCTTATTTAGTATAATTCAGCTTATTTTGGTTTTCTTTTAGCTTAGATAGCTTATTGGCTTTTAGCTTTTAGTTTTAGCTCTTTTATCAAAATCCCATATTTTTCACCATTCACGACACGTTTCACGAACTCGAATTCACAAAATTCCATTCATACCTTCGTTGGGAAAACGACTCAGGTTTACATATTTCCTTTGTAAATCCTTGGAGATATTTATGTATTGATCTCAACGGATCAATTTTTGGTGCCGCTGCCAGGGAAGGTTTGAAGTGAATTTTTTGATTCCCGTTTTGTCGATTCGTGTTTTGAAGACCCTTCCCCGTGAAGTTATCATTTTCTCTCGTAAATATTTTCTTATAAAAACCCAAAAGGATTTTCTTTTCAAATTTATTTTCCTTTTTCCCTTTGTGTTTTTCAATGATTCTAAATTATGAAAATCCAAAAATAATCTTCTCATTCCTCTTATCCGTTTAATTCTTTATATGTCTTCATCTTACCATTATGGTTGTGAATGGTGTGGGGGACCTCCAAATGGTGGAAATTGCCCCGGTTGTAGCATTGTAAATTCGGGAAACGGGTTTGTCTATGACCAAAATCCCTACAATGAAACAACCAATTTCCTTAACCAACCCCCACACCATGAGATGGAAACATATTATTGTGAATATTGTGGAGGTCCGCACCAAGGTTTTGACTGTCAAACAAGGAACACGCTTGTCTATGAGCAGGTTTCGTGTAACAATCAAAATTTTGGTTATGACCAATATCCATATGATTCACCGAGTCAGTCACAACAGTTTTACTGTTGTGAATTCTGTGGAGGTCCGCATTATAACTCCGATTGTCAAACGAGGAACCCACTTGTCTATGAGCATGGCCCTTGTAACAATTATGATTATTCTTATCATGACCAACCACCACAGTACCAAATGATTCAAACACAACCTCAGCCACTTCCTCAAGAACTTCTCCATGTTCTAGGTTTACTAAAAGAAATTAAGGATTTGGTTAATAAACTTCCCCAAGAAGATCGTCATGAAAAATCTATGGAAGAATTACTAGCCGAAGAACGAGCAGCACAAAGGCGTTCCATATTTCTCAAGGCTGTCATTCTCGATGACGATGATGGGGAAGACAATGAGGAGAGTGCTATTCCTTTGAATGATACCATTTCTCAACCCTCTCGGTCTATTGCGAACATCTTACCGACTATGGACTCCGAGGACTCTCTCATTATGGGGGATGAGCATCTTAGCACTATTTCTGAAAAGGAATCGGACGAATTCATAAAGTCTAGTGTTAAGAACCTTTTCCCAATCCCAAGTGAGTCTGAGGATATATCCAACAGTGAATGTGATGGGACTTTTCATAGTGATTATCCTCTTGACACTGCGAAAGATTTTTCCGGGATTTTCTCTAACCCTCTTTTCAATTCCAACGATGATTTTTCCTCTAGTGATGACGAATCACTTTCGGATGAGGACGTTCCAAATGAAAGTATCAAAGTCTATTCAAACTCTCTTTTTGAATTTGATGACGAGTACCTTTCTAGCAACGTAAATCCTCTTTTTGATGAAGTGTTAGAGAACGATGAGGTCAAAGACTCTATTATTTTTAAACTTGATGATATGACCTCAATTTTTAATCCCGAGATTCAAAAGGACATTCTTTCTCTGACATATGTGACATTGCCCTTTGAGGATCGCCATTATATTGACTTCACATATGTCGTTCGAGTTTTTCTACCTTTCTTCACCTATACGGTGACTTGTCCTTTCCTTTACTCCTCTGGGAGTGAAGACACCATTTTTGACCTCGGCATCTCCATTTATCATTCTTTTGAGCCGGATGTATCTCATCGGTGTGGAACTTTCATTAAAATTCAATGATTATCCAAACATCTTGAATGAAAGTCCGATGAAGATTTTCGCTTCCACTTGCTTCCCCATGGACCATTGAATTCGGGGCGAGTCAAGCTATACGACTCGATAAAAAACAAGCGCTTCGTGGGAGGCACCCCATGCTTATCCTTCTATCTTCTTTCTATTTTCTTTCTAATATATGTGACGTGAGGAGGTCTACCTCTTTCTTTTCTCGTGTTTTGTGGTTGTTGTTGTTTATGTCCAGGATTTGTCCGAGGTTTGAAAACACTTGTGCTCATGGTTTTGTCTATCTCCATGCAGTGCTGAATGAGAAATCTGGTATCCTTAATCATATCGACTAACGTTATCTATTTGGCATAATTCATAAACGGCCTTAGATTTACGTAAGACGACCCTTACCTTTAAAACATTGAGGACAATGTTTCGTTTTAGTCTTGGGGGGGGGGGGTGATCTTTCGATTTGATTTTACCTTGCATTTTGTCATTTACCCTCACAACCCCGTTTTTCCACCAAAAATCCAAAAAAAATGAGAAAATTTAAAAAATTTTGCAAAAATATCATAAGTGTTTTGACACATTGTTGACTTTCCGATGGTTAGAGTAGGAATAAAATTTTGACTTGACCGGGCGTGTTGAGCCCTAGCTTGTCCCCTTAACCTTTTTGACTAAGCATTCGCGGATCTTTTTATTAAAGATTTTAAATTTGCGAAGAACGAGAAATGATAGAGTTAATTATAAGTTGTGATGCTAAGCAAGGATTAGTTGGTTATCTTAAAAGTTCATCAGTATAATTTGTAGTTTTTCCTCCCGGAAGTTAAATTAGTGCTGTTTTCAAATTTTTAAACTTAGAAATCGTTTTATTATAAACTTTTATTCAATTTTGATATAGAGTCCGAGTTCAACTTTTTATTTAAATTTTTGAGAAAGCATATTTTCCTATACACCAAAAAAAAAAAAAAAAAAAAAAAAAAATTGAAAAAAGGAAAAATGGAATGATATTGCAAAATAAGAAAATGGAATGATATTGCAAAATGAAATAAGTGATGATGTTGCAAAAGTAAAGATGTATATGTTGTTTATATGAATAAATGTAGGAAACTTGCTTTTTCTTAAATTTAAATCGGAAGTTGAACTAGGATTCGTCAATTTTGTCATAAACGTTTAACGGTAATTTAGTAGATTGTTGATTTCAAATACCCCGAAAGCTCCGGTACTATTCTCTGTGAGGTGTCAAAAGCCAGGTCACCTAAAACCAACTGGTTTGGGATGTGCCGAGAAGAAAGCCGTTACATGGAGTGATCTCACCTTTGAGTTTCTAATCTCTAAATGATCGTTTGTTGTTATTTATTTAAGTTTTTAATACCAACTTAGTGGGAATATCTAAAATCTTTGAAATCGAAATACCGCTTATTCCAGTACTATTCTCTGTGGGGTGTTAAAAGCCTGGTCACCTAAAACCAACTGGTTTGGGATATGCCGAGAAGAAAGCCGCTACATGGAAAAGGCCCTTTTTGATCTTTAGATTTTCGAGGTTCCTGGTAAATTAGTATTTGACTTAAACAAATAACAACCATAATAATTTCGATTTCTGTGAACAAACTTTTGAAAATGAGCACACTTACCAAACGTATAGAATAATTGGGGAGTGAAAAAGTTTACAAGTTACATTCATGAGTAGCGTTAGCATCTTAACTTGTATTTAACAATGATTTCGTTTTTAAGCTTGGTTTGGGGACTCGTGAAAAATCAGGGACGATGAATTTTATCCGTATAGTCACTTCTTTATGAGTTGTGTTTCCTACTCCGTAATCCTAAAAGTTATTGTGAAATAATAAAAGTCAACATCTCGTCACAAGAAAAAGAGAAAAATAAAAAAATAGTGTAAGTGTGAATTAAATGGAAAAACGAGGCGTTTTTAGAACTATTGATTTCTTATATCTCTTTTGAATATTTTACTACTTTCCAAAGTTAGTAAAAAGAGGTTGGAAATTTTTGTCTTCAAAAGCGTGAGTTGATAACATTGCGTGAGGACACGGCAATACCTTAGTCTGGGGGATTTTGGTATGTGTTAAAATACTCATACTTTTTACCTAAGAAAATGAAGCAAATGGACCAAAAACTAACCAAATATGCCAAATATGTTGTGTTTTTGTATTTATGCATGTGCAGGTACAGATATGTGAGAAACGAAAAAAAATGATGACAAAATGGACAAAACCGAGCACGAGATTGGAAAGTCGTCAAAAGCCGAACCCGGGAAAGGAATTTCAAGTTTAGATCACATTTATGCCCAAGTTGTCAAAAGTCAACCCTCAAGAATATCAAAATGTAGGTAATGGTCCTTGGAAATAATTTTCACATTTGGAAGAATTGGTCCTTGAATTTTCAGAATTGGCAAATATGGTCCCTAAACTTAAAACTAATTCCAAAACTTATCCTAAATAACTATACCAAACCGGATCATTATTAAATAAACCCAACCCAATTCCAGCCCAACAAAAGCCCAATCCAATTATCATAAACCCGGATCCACCAATAATTAACCCAACCCCCTTTTAGTTAAATAACCGGGTCAAACCCCAGTCAACCAACCCCTCTTTCCCGCTAATCTACTCCCCTGACTTCCACCATCATTATCTCTGCTACACTCCACCCTCTGCTACACTCCACAAAACCCCTCCAAATAGCTCCAAGACAAATAATCTTCACGTGTATTCCACCTAGCCAATTTTTCCCGCCAAAATCCCAATTAAAGGCTGAGATGATTCAAGGTTAATCCAAGGGCTCAGGAATGATGAGAGAAGCACAAGAAACCAAGAACCCTAGTTTTTAGACTCCTATAAATAGGATTTCATTTCTTCTTTGTAGGAGTTAGTTAGTTAGATAGTTAGGCAGTAGAGTAGGGTAGCTAATTAATGTCGATTTTAATGTTATTGTTTTAAGATTATTGAGTTTTGTCTGTCTTTTAATTGTAGTGTTCAATTCAGAGTTGTAATTTACCTTTTTCTTTAAATAAAATCTCAGTTTACCATTTAATTCAAATTTCCAAAATTTTCCTTAATTTTTAATTTGAGGTTATTCGTACGTTTTAAGCCTAGATTACTGTTCTTATAAGCTCACATAAGCTTGTTATAGCTTATTGTGAGTTTAACTGCTTTCAAATCTATTTTAATGCCAAAAAATTAGGAAGTTAACAAAAGTCAACTGTAACTCTAAATAAGCTGAATTGTGGAAGATAAGCTAGTAGGGAGGAGCTTATGGGGTCATTAGCTTGTTTTCTGCAAGCTAGAGCTTGTAGATTGATAATCACTTCCTGTTTTGAGCAATGGTAGTTGTAAGTTCTTTTTAATTTCCATTTTTTGTCAAAATTGCTTATAGCTTATTCTGTATGCTTATTTGCTTTTTATTAGATTTTATCTGCTTTCCCTAGCTTATTATAACTACTGTTAGCTTAATTATAGTGTTTTCATCATTAGTTTAAGTTTTTGCTAAATATCAACAAAAACCAAAAAAATTAGCTTAATAATAGATTAGCTTATTTAGTGCTTAATCCTGGTTAAAAATTGTTCATAAGTGCTTATATAACCTAGTTAATAATCTGTCTTACCAAATCTTAGCTTATATAGGTCTGTTTTAGTTTTAAATTCCAAAATCAACACATTAGGGGGTGTTTGGGTCAGGACTGAAAATGGGTCAAAATGGGTAGTACTGTTCATTTGCACCTTGGTATAGTTTGATTTAGCATAATTATACTTAGAAAAACCGTTTCTAGATAGTGATAAGCTGTTTTGAAGATTGTTATTGAATTAAGTTGTTTGATATTGAATTGAGGTTGCTCACTGTTCTATTTAGCTCATTACTGAGATAAGTTGTTTTAAGGTCTTATTTTGCAATTTTTATGTTCATTACAGTGAGTTTAGTTGTTTGATCAAGTTTCATTAGGATTAGAGGAGTTTTGACCAATTTATGCAACAAATTCTGTCACAGAACCATATAACAGTCTGCACAGCAATATTGCCCAAATCAGCCTGTGTTTTTTATTTTTAATCAGCTCGATATAGACTCAAATGCTCTGAAATTTGGTACACATATTCTTGGGTAGCTTATAGACTAGTTCCACATTTTTTAGAATTTTTAAGTTAGCTTTTTAACAGTTTTTTCTTAGCTGCAAATTCTGCACTTTTTTCATAATTTTTGTCCAGATCAGCTTGAGTTTTTGATTTTTCATTTGTTCATTACAAGTTCAATTAAGCTGAAATTTGGTACTTAAGTTCTTTTGTTGCTAGCACACTTATTCCACATTTTTTAGATTTTTTTTATCAGCTTATTAGTAGCTTTTCATAGCTGCAAAAGTAAGACAGTCGCCCAAATTTAGGCCTGCAATCAGTTTGAAAATTGCTTAATTAGGATAAGTGCTTATTTACTTTTGAATGTGGCTTATTCTGAGATAGTTGGTTAATTTAGATGACGCTTAGTTAGACTTAGCTTATTTCAGTTTTGCTTTAGCTTAAAATTAGCTTAACAGTCATTTGCATAGTTCCCTTTATCTTATTCTCTTTTGTAAGCCTACTGTTCTAATTTTGAGTCCTTATTCTGAGCTTAATTCTTAGTTAGATTTAGATAAATTTAGTCCAGATTAGCTTATTTAGTAGAATTTAGCTTATTTTGGTTTTCTTCTAGCTTAGATAGCTTATTGGCTTTTAGCTTTTAGTTTTAGCTCTTTTATCAAAATCCCATATTTTTCACCATTCACGACACGTTTCACGAACTCGAATTCACAAAATTCCATTCATACCTTCATTGGGAAAAACGACTCGGGTTTACATATATCCTTTGTAAATCCTTGGAGATATTTATGTATTGATCTCAACGGATCAGATCCTGTAAAATTCACAAACATGACCAATACAACTCCAATTCACTCCAAACCAATTGGAAAACTTAAATAAGACATTAAACTAAGTTTAGGATCAAAAATCATGTAATTATCTCATATACAACTCAGTTTATAGCGTTTACATAATCATATTCCAAAACTGTCCAAATATTAATTTCACATTAACCAACCTTTTAAGCTTATTAGATTATGCTAAGTGATAACGCTCACTTCGTACATGTTTTAGTCGCGTTATTTCTATGTTTGTGCATTGTATTTGGTTGTATTTATGAATATTTTACTCTTAAAAGGTATAAAAGATGTATTCAGGTTCAGGTACAATCAAGTCCAAGGGAATAGCTAGAAAGATGGAGAAAAGTCGCTAAATCAAGAGCTTATGCACAACAATAGATTCTACCCATAATAAAGACCTCGGGAAGATCATCAAAGATAAAGAATAAAGTTACAAAGACTTCCGAGCTCAAGAAAATATCAAGTGTTGATGAAATGAATGAGAAGTTACATGCAAAGTTTTATGGCTTGCTTCCTCAACCAAAGGTTCAAGAAATACAACTAAGGCTTAAGTTCAACCCAAGGTTCAAACTGTCATGCCAACCTTACTCCAAACTTTGGGCTGGAATCTGAACCTCAGGTTGAGACTTCAACCCTGGATTGGTGCAACTCCTGGCACACTTAATGACTATCTTTAATGAACTAACCCTTCATATGGATGATCATTACACCAAAATTACTTCAAGTCCAGATTTTTAATGACACTTAGTGTCCAAGAAACTTTCTTGGTGGCCAAGCGGAGTCATTCTATTAATAATTATGCTTGGTTAAAGAGAAGTGGGAGATCATCTATCATCATCAACAACTATTGACCTACAACTAATCTCATAATCAATTTACTCTCTCAAGAAGGCTACAAGGAAGAAAACGCAGGAAGAAGTTAGCTTACATTCATCATTCATCATCATAATCATCAAAGGAACGATTGTTGATCATCTCATAATTTTTCCTAACTCTTGTAATCATCATTACAACTTTTGTAAGACTTCTTAATCATGTTTTCAAGTGATAAATTTTCTTTGGTTATTTCTTTGTTGGCCATGAGTGGCTAAGTGCCTTGTGCACTTGCCTAGATCATGTTTGTTACATGAATATTGATTGATTATGACTCTATGGTTCTAATTCAATGAAAAGCTAATACTAAGATCGAATTGTACTTTTGAAGTTTTCATAAACAAAAGAGTTATCAAGTTTGGTTGATTGTTAATGGTGTAATAGGTCGAAAGAGACATTGTTATTCAATCAATTATAAAACTTTGTCTATGAAGGTGTTACCTTTATGTATTGACCATTTCATAGGTAACTTGGTTAAACTTAGAATACTAAAGGTGTAGTTGTCAATTACTTGTGAAACGATAGCGAATCAAGTGATTGAATTGTGTTAGTCTTGTTTGATCAAAACTCAATATTGTTTTTGTCTATGAAGGTGATGCTGTTCATAAAGATGTAGAAGGTGGAGATGAACCTTCTAATGCTTAAAAGGTGGTTAATGAAGAACCACATGTTGCTGATAAAGTGGATCTTGGTGAAAACAGAGGATATAACACAAGCAGTAGTATTCCTGATTCTACTGCAAGGCCAAAAGTTTTTGCTGCTCAGCCTAGTAGTTCTACTGCTATACCAAGATTTTCTACTGCTGATGAAGATGGGTGATCCTCTGATGATGTTAACTATCCAAATGCTCCTAATATGCCTGGATTAGTTAATGTCTATGCAGACTCTTATGATGAAGTTGTTAAAGGGTTTGGTGCAGAGGCTGACTTAAACAACATGGAGAATGCAATTCCAGTCAATCCTATTCCAGCCACCAGAATACACAAGGATCATCCTAAGGAGCAAATTATTGGAGATGTTCATTCTACTGTTCAAACAAGAAGTAAAACTAAAGGTTTCAGTAATTTTTTTGATCAAGGGTTATTTGCTCAGTCTCTTCATTAAAGAAAGAGCTACAAGGATTTGCAGAATTGTATGTTTGCTTGTTTCTTGTCACAAGTGGAACCCAAGAATGCCTACACAGCATTAAAAGATGAAAGTTGGGTTGAAGCTATGCAAAAGGAATTACTGCAGTTCAAGCTTCAAGAAGTTTGGACATTGGTAGATTTGCCTTCAGGAAAAAGGGCAATTGGTACTAAATGGGTGTTCAGATGCAAGAGAGATGAAAGAGGAATTATGGTCAGAAACAAGGCAAGATTGGTGGCTCAGGGATACACTCAGGAAGAGGGCATTGACTATGATGAAGTATTTTCACCTGTAGCAAGAGTAGAGGCAATCAGACTATTCTTGGCATTTGCTTCATTTAAGAACTTCACTGTGTATCAGATGGATGTGAAAAGTGCTTTCTTGTATGGAAAGATTGATGAAGAAGTTTATGTGATGCAACCACCAGGTTTCGAAGACCCTAATTATCCTAATAGGGTTTATAAGGTGGATAAAGCACTATATGGCCTACATCAAGCTCCTAGAGCTTGGTATGACACCTTGTCTAAATATTTGTTAACCAATGGTTTTAGTAGGGGAACCATTGACAAGACTCTGTTCATCAAGAAAGACAAAAAGGATATCCTACTTGTTCAAGTATATGTAGATGATATCATTTTTGGGTCTACAAACAAGGTGTTATGTGAGGAATTTTAGAAGCTCATGCATAGTAGATTTCAGAAGAGTTCTATAGGGGAACTCACTTTCTTTCTAGGGCTTCAAGTTAAGCAGAAGAAAGATGGGATTTTCATCAGCCAAGACAAGTATGTGGCAGATATTTTGAAGAAATTTGGTTTTTCTAATGTGAAGCCAGCTAAGACAACAATGCAGACCAACAAGCCTTTGCTCAAGTATGAAGATGGAGAAGAGGTTGATGTGCATTTGTACAGATCCATGATTGGATCTTTGATGTATCTAACTACTTCAAGGCCAGACATTATGTTTGTTGTGTGTGCTTGTGCCAGATTTCAAGTGAACCCCAAAGTTTCTCACTTGAATGCAGTGAAGAGGATTTTTAGGTACTTAAGGAGTCAACCTAGGTTGGGCCTTTGGTATCCTAAGGATTCACCTTTTGATATGGTGGCATACTCAGATAGTGATTATGCTGGAGCAAGTTTGGATAGGAAGTCAACTTCTGGAGGCTGTCAATTTCTTGGACATAGGTTGATCTCTTGGCAATGCAAGAAACAGACTATGGTGGCTAATTCAACAACTGAAGCTGAGTATGTGGCTGCTTCTAGTTGCTGTGGACAAGTGCTCTGGATTCAGAATCAATTGCTGGATTATGGGTACAACTTTATGAACACCAAAATTTACATTGATAATAACAGTACAATGTGTATTATTAAAAATCCTGTTTTTCATTCAAAAACAAAACATATTGAGATAAGACATCACTTTATCAGAGATTCTTATGAGAAAAAGCTAATTCAAATAGTTAAAATCCATACTGACAACAATGTTGTAGATTTACTCACTAAAGGTTTTGATGTGAGTAGATTTCAATTTTTAATTGCTAGTATTGGAATGATCAATCTTTGAAAAATCTTATCTCTGTGTGTTTTTGTGTTAGTTTGTAAGGATTTGTACTCTTATTAATCAAATAAGTTGTTTCTATTGCTTGCTCTATTTGTATGTTGTCTGTTGCTAGTTGTTTATTCAACTGCTATGAAAAACTATGGTTTGGGATTATTGTGGTATCTTGTTTCTTGTGTTTTTGTGGTTTTGGACTAACCTTTAGTAGGAAAAGTCAAAGGGGAAAGCTTATCTGATGGGAAAAAGATGTCTGAAAAGATAAGCAGACATTCTGCTGCTAGTTAAAAAGTTTCTGCTGCTAAGCAAAACTTTCTGCGGCTGGAGTTCTGCTGCTCGGATTGGAACTATTGGGATTCTACTGCTCGGTTTCAAACATAAGGGTGGATTTTGTAACTTGGCGCGAATAAAACCCTAATGAGATCCAAACGGCTTAAAAACACAATTCGATCTCAAAATTAACTTTGTGCGTCCAAAATTAAACCAATTTCAAACCCTGACACATCTTTTTAACATCTGATCAAAAACCCCCAAAATCAAAACCCTAATTTCACAATGACAAAAAGAGACTTCTCCGATAATCACAATCAAGTGGTGTTTCTTCAAAAGGTCCCAGATGCTGAGGATTTTGCTGAAGTTATTGACTTTCTTAATGCTACTCATTTAAGGTATGCATTAACAGCAAATATCACTATATACATTTCCCACATGAAACAGTTTTGGTCTACTGTCAAGGCCAAAACTAGAAATGGGAAAGAATATTTGAGAGCTGTGATAGATGAACAAAGAATAGTTATCTCTGAGTCATCTGTAAGAGAAGCACTTCATCTTTCAGATGATGAAGAAATAACTTGCCTTTCAAATTATATTATTTTTCAAGAACTCGAAAATATGGGGTATGAGAAGAAAACTAATGCTTTAAAGTTTTTCAAAGGACTTCTCTGCCCACAATGGAAATTCCTTCTTCACACCCTTCTCCATTGTCTTAGTCCCAAAACTACAGGGTGGAATGAGTTCAGCACAACTCAAGCATCTGCCTTGATTTGTCTGGCCACAGGACAACCCTTTAATTTTTCGGCTATGATTCTGGATGGGTTGAAAAAGAATATTTCAGGGAAAATTTTCGTTTACCCAAGGTTCTTACAATTAATCATAAATAAAAAACTTTCAGAACCTAAGGTACATACAAGGAAACATGATAGTCTTGAGCTTAAAAGCAGAATGTTTTCATATTTGAGAAATAATGGGACTGGTTTTTCTGGAACTATAACTCCTTTGTCCCAATACATGTTACAATTGGCTGCAACTCAGGGTGAAGGTGCTGAAATCACAACAGCTACCCATCACACACCCACTCCTGAACATTCATCTGAATCAACCCAAAAGACCCAACCCCCTAGGATTTCACAAACAAAGGACACTAAGTTACCTCAGACTAGTGTTAGGATGGAAGCAGATGAGGCTGCCACAGGTGATGTAGGTGGCATAATGGAAGGGGCTAACACTACTAATTCTGGCTTAGTAGCTGGTCAGGGCAGTGTTAACATTAGTAAGACCCCAGCCATGACAACATCTAATGCTGAGTGTTCTTTTGAACCTGAAGCACGTGATAGTAACCCCAGTCACATGGCTACAAAGGGGGGCTCAGATGATCAACCTAGGGTTGATACTGAGTTTAGGCCCATTGATTTACCTCTCGGACCAGGTTACACAGGTCGAAGTGATGAAGGCAGAACTGGACAAATAGAATTGATGGAAACTCATGTACATACTAACAATGTCTATGATTCACCTCTCGGGCCAGGTAACACAGGCCGAAGTGATGAGACTAGAAAAGATACTGAGGAATTGATTGCAACAAATGTACAAAATGACAAATCTGATGATCCACATCTCAGGTTAGGTAACACAGACCGAAGTGGTGAAGATAGTATGAAACTCATAAAAGAATTGATGGAAAAATGTACAATATTGTCAAATGAGGTGATTGGTCTCAAACAGGAGATTCAGGAACTTAAAACTACTCATGTTGCTGAAATCAGGAAGCTCAAACAAAGGATTAGTCATCTTGAGGGAGTTAAGAGACCAAGGGATTCTACATCAGCAAAGACAAGGACAAAGAAGGTCTATTCCAAACCAAGTTTGGGGGAGGATGCTCCCAAACAGGAGAGGAATGAAGACATGGATACTGAGGAGATAGTCAAGGATTCAGGGGAGGTTTCAAAACAAATTAATGAAGGTGTTGCTGCAAATGAGGGTAATGAGTATGTGGATATGGATGCAGATAGTGGTGAAAATGCTGAGGAGTTTGTGGTTAAAGATAAGATTGGTAATGAAGTGGTTCTTGAAAATGTTGCTAGTGTTCAAGATGGTGAGTGTGGAAAGGTTGGTTTCACTGCTGAGGAAATTGATAAAGCTGCTAGTATAGCTCTTTCTATTGCTAGTGAAGATGAAGCTGCTGCTTAGACTGATGGTGTTCAAAATGCTGCTAAGGGAGATTCTGCTGCTGGTTCAGGCATCCTATTGCTAGTGTTGCTCATTCTGCTGCTGAGCCAGAGCAAGGGTCTACTGCTGAGTTAAATGATGATGATGTGAGCTTGGCTGAGATTATGTTAAAGCTTAAATCCTCAAAAACATCAACACCAAAGAAACCACCACAATCACAACAAGAACAAAAACAACAACAACAACCATCACAACCACAACAGCCAGATGCTGAATCTCAACCAACAACAAAACAAACAACTTCACCTACAACAAAAAAAGTAACTCCCACACCTACAATTCCAAGAACTTCTGTCAAAGGAGTAAGCATAAGAGAACCCATTCCACACAAAAAGCCTATACAAACTCATACATACACTGGAAAAGGAAAAGGCAAGATGGATGATGTGCCTAAGCCTTATCCATCTCATATTCCTTTTGAGTATTGGCCTCCTGAACTTAGAGAAAAACATGATCAAGAAGCTGCAAAGCAACTTGCAGCTGAAAAAGAGGCAGAATATGAATGGGAGCTTGAAAAACAAAGGAAACAGGCTGAGAAACATGCTGAGATTGAAGCAAAGTTGAATGCTTAGGATGAGGAAAGAGCAAAATGTGAAGCTGCTATGGAGTGGTTAAAGGTGAGGGAAGAATTGCAAGATGACTTTCCTGAAAAAGGTAAGTTTGATTGGTTAGAGAAGTTTAGAGTAAAGCACAAGAAGAAACTTCTTACTCAGAGGAAGAAGAAGAAGGTGCTTAGACCTCCAACTGCAAAGCAAGTAAGAGATTTTCATGAGCATTACTTGAAAAATATGAAGGGCTGGAAGCTTGTGCAGTTGAAGAAATACACAGATGCTGAGGTTCAAAAGAAATTTGAAGCAGCTAAGAAAGAAGTGGAGAGGAATTTTATTCCCATGGAATTAGATTCTATAAAGCTTTCAAGATATATGGCACCAAAGGCTTATCTAAGAGTAGATACTGAGGTTGAAGCACAACAAGTTGAAACAAAAGTAAAAGAAAAGGTTGTAAAGGAAGAAGAAGGTAAGAAGAGAAGTGGCAGAGTTTTGAAAATGAAAGGTAGAAAGAAGAGGAAAATTGAAATGTCTAAGGCAGTAGAGCAAGGATCTGAATCTGAGACAGAGCATGAAACAGAGGATACTCAAAAGGTTGACAAAAAAGGGGAATTTGAGGATGATAGAGAAAAGATGATGCAACTTACAGTTCTTTCAAAACATAAAGAAACTGAAGTTACTGATGCAGTTCCTCTGGTAGCAAAGCATCTAATTATCTCTTACACTTATGGAGTCAGAGATGGAAGTGAGGCCTTTTGGGAGTTCAAGAGAACAAATGGTTTTTACTACAGGTATACTAGGTTTTCCCAAATGATGTATTATATGGATAGAGAGGATGTTGTTAATCTCTGGAAAATGTACAAGGAAAAATATGGTAATACAAGACCAGAAGAGGTTGCTGAAAGGGTTATCTATTATTATTTGAAGATCATGTTAGAACCTGATGATAGGGATATTGAGTGGACAAGTTTAAACAACAACAGTGTGACAAGATGGTATTTATATCAGTCTTGTGGTGTACATGCTTTGCATGCTCAAGGAGTAAGTCTATATATGTTGGTTGTAAAGAATTATCCTGCATTGAACTTTCATAAGGAAATTATTAATCAAATGTTACAACCTGGAAAGTTGGAGATGCAAAAGAGTTTCTTTTCAGATGATCAAGCCTATCAACTTTTGAAAAAGTATGAAAGAATTCTCAAGCCCAAGAAAAAGTAAGTGTTTGGAAGCATCCTCTTGGTGTTTATATGTGCTTAAAAGAAACTTGATGATTTTGGGAGAAAATATCAAGTTTAGGGGAGGATTATTGGGTTTAAAGATGCTGCTGCTCAAGGTTGATTATACTGCTCATGGTTCCAATGAAAAATACACTAAGTATCATTCTGCTGCTCGATTAAATGATTCTACTACTAGTATATTTATTCTACTGCTGAGTTTCTGAGAAGATTGAAGAAATAAGCTAAGTATGATTCTACTGCTAGACTACGAAGATCCTACTACTAGAGTAAATCATTCTACTGCTTATTAGATAAACGTGTATAGTTTGTTAGATAATTATGGTAATGATACAAATAGATATTATCTTGTATAGAAAGTCATTTTAACCGACTGGGACTCCTTAAGACTATAAAAGGAGGATCTAGGGTTAGGGTTAGCATACGTATTGTTTGTTAGTTCGATTCACTTCAAGGTTATTGTAACCCTGTTACTTTTGAGTAACCGTATTTAATATATTGAGGTGATTGTTGAGAGAATTCTTGTGTGTTCGATTCATAATTCTTCTTAAGATTAAGTACTAGTTTCCGTATAGTATTTAATAGTTTGTTCAAGAACAGTCTCTATACCTATTGTCTTAGATCTACATCTAAGATAATTAACAAGATCGTTAGCTCAACTGGGATCAACAAGGAGTTTCTTGGGGCATGCGGGATTCTACCGCAGATTCATCAAATATTTTTCAAAAATATCTCGTCCTATGACGAAGCTTCTTGAGAAAGATTCAGTTTTTGATTTCAATGAAGAGTGCATCAAGGCATTCAAAATGCTCAAAAATAAGTTAACAAATGCACCGATTATGGTTTCACCAAATTGGTCGCTGCCATTTGAACTTATGTGTGATGTAAGTGATTTTGCCGTTGGAGCAGTATTAGGACAACACGATGGAAAACATTTTCGTCCTATTTACTTTGCTAGCAAAACCTTGAATAGTGCTCAACAAAACTACACGGTTACTGAAAAAGAACTATTGGCTGTAGTTTTTGCGTTTGACGAATTTCGTTCTTATCTCATTTTTTCAAAGACAATTGTATTCACCGATCATTCAGCTCTTAAATATCTTTTTGCCAAACAAGATGCCAAACCACGTCTTATTCAATGGATTTTATTGCTTCAGGAATTTGACATAGAAATCCAAAATAAGAAAGGTGCGGAAAATGTTGTAGAAGATCATTTGTCTCGATTAGAAAATCCTAATTTACAGGAATTCGGTGAATATGAGATTGATGATAATTTTCCCGATGAAACTCTTATGGGAATTCAAAACGAAGAAGTTCCATGGTTTGCAGACTTTGCAAATTATTTAGCCGGAGGAGTGTTACAAAAAGGTCTAACTCATACTCAGCGTAGTAAATTTTTCGCAGACCTAAAACACTATTTTTGGGATGAACCGTATCTATTTAAAATGTGTCCCGATGGGATAATTAGAAGATGCGTGTACGGTTCAGAGACCCGAAAAATTCTTGATGAATGTCATCACGGCCCAACTGGAGAACATTACGGTCTGTCTACAACCGCGAAAAAAGTCTTTGATGCGGGATTTTATTGGCCGAAATTTTTTAAAAAAGCCCATACGCTTGTGCAGAATTGTGATGCTTTCCAAAAGTCTGGTAGTCTTTCTCGTAGAGATGAAATGCCACAAAAGAGCATACAAGTTTCTGAAATCTTTGATATATGGGGAATTGACTTCATGGGTCCTTTTCCTAAATCTCATAAGTTCGAATACATCCTCGTTGCAATCGACTATGTTTCTAAATGGGCCGAAGCAGAAGCCTTACCCACAAGTGATGCACGAGTGGTTGTAAATTTTTTGAAAAAGCTTTTCTCTCGATTCGTAATTCCAAAAGCTTTGATAAGCGACAGAGGAACTCACTTCTGTAACCATCAAATGGAGAAAGCTATGAAACGATATGGAGTCCATCATCGTTTCGCAACAACATACCATCCTCCAACCAGTGGTCAAGTTGAAAACACCAATAGAGCTTTAAAAAGAATACTTGAAAAAATGGTTAAGGATAATCCTTCCGTTTGGTCAAGGAAACTCGATGATGCTCTATGGGCGTTTAGAACAGCATATAAAACTCCAATTGGCACAACTCCGTATAGACTCATATATGGAAAAACTTATCATTTGCCATTTGAAATTGAACACTGCGCATACTGGGCGTTGAGGCAATGTAACCCCGATCTCAAAATCGCTGGAGAAAAATGATTCTTGCAGTTGCATGAACTCGATGAGTTAAGACTCCAAGCCTATGAGAATTCCAAGTTGTACAAAGCTCGAACAAAAGCATACCATGATAAGAAACTCTGAATCTGGAAAGAATTCAAAGCCGGAGATAAAGTACTTTTGTTCAATTCTAAGTACAAATTCAAAACTCCTAAGCTAAGAACCAAATGGTATGGTCCATTCGTGGTAAAACATGGTTTTCCATCCGGATATGTTGAGTTATATGACAAGCACGGTGGAAGTTTCATTGTTAATGGACATCGTATCAAGATTTATCATGATGCAGAGCAACTGAATGAAATGTCAAGTGAGGAAATTCCACTTGAACTGATCGATAAAACCGAAAAACGAATAGTTAAAGGAAATGTGGTTTATATTCCCAAGAAGTCGGGAAAGAATCCCAAACATAAACCACGAAAGTGAGGAAGATCGAGTCAGGCTTATGACTCGTTAATAAATTAAGCGCTTCTCGGGAGGCAACCCGTTTGTTTTTAATTGTTTGTTTATTTTTATGCCCCAATGGTTTCACCATAAGTGTGGGAGCCTTGAAAAAAAAATCCAAAAATATTTTGTATTTTTTGTATTTTGTATATGAAGATTACTGCAGGTTACGAAGATTACAGCAGGTTACGATGCTTGATCTCGAATATTTGGAATCGTTCGATCACAATATCTCATTTGGAGCTCGATCTAGATTCCAAGGCTCAGGCAGTATCATTTCTTTTATGTTCCATTTCCTATTTTTATGGTTCATTGTTCTTTACATTGAGGACAATGTCAAACTTAAGTGTGTGGGGGGGGGGAGGAAATAGGAAAATGAAACTGGATTTTAAATTTTCTATATTTTTTAGCCTAGTTTTAAATTGTTTGCCCTTACGATCTAGTTGTTTTCGCACATTTAGGATAATTTATATTAGAATAACTAGATCAATCCATTGATAAAACAAGTAATTTTTGAAAATTCGAGATGTGTCCTGATTGACATTGCAATCAATTTTTGGGATCGATAACATTGCTAGCACAATTATATCCCATTCCACCAAAAATTGTGAGGATTTGAGCCTATTCTTATATAGCATACATCTTTTATGCTTGATCTTTTTGCTATGAATGTGCCGGTGATTTTATTTATTCTAGAACTTGTACTTGCAAATCATTACCAGACCGCAGTGAGATCACATTCGTGTGATGAAAGTGTATTCGTGTGATAAGAGGCAACTTATGATTTCAACCAAATGGCCTTCCATTTTACATCTAATGATATATTAGCTAGCCACACCGGTTAGTTAACCACCCATATGGACCCATTTGTTAGCACTCATTTTTTGCGCTAGATACCCTTAGTTCACCCTTTGAGCCATTCTTTTCTTTTATTAGACCAGAAAAATAAAAAAATATTTTACACTTTTAGCCTTAACCTTACCCATAGTCAAGTCTTGGTTGGTTACTAGCTACTTGGAAAGATGGTTGTTATGTGGGAAATCCTTGAATTTTTGAGAAAGTTACAAACTCTATGATAATCTCATAGAAGATCTATTGGAATTATGATCGATGGTCGAAACATGTGGCCAAGAAAAAAAAAAGTCATCGCAATTGTGTGGTGACAAGAATAGCCAATGAGTTATGAAAGTATGATATCGATCAAGGATGAATTCTCAAGTTCATGTGAAAGAGGTTGACGTAGCTAGTAGCAATTGGTTGTAGACTTTGACTTAACTTTATTTTATTTTAAAACCAATTTCATAAACATTCCCATGACTTATCCATACCCCTTATTAACCCGAAGCCTAAACGTTACAACCCGAATAAAAGTCCTCATAGATGTTTACACTTGGTGCTTACGCCATGTCGGTGGAGTTTTGTTTCTTGTACAAGCTTATGGTAATATTTAGATCATGACTGAGCGATGAGTGTAATTTTCTTATATACTCACCCACTAAATAAATGAATGTTGAGTGAATTATACTTCATTCCTTTTTCATGAGGTGTTTTAACATGTTATCAAGCAAGAGAATCATTAAGGTATTGTCAAACATCTCGACTTTTCACTTATAAAGCTTAAAAAGATGGATCTTATCTCGTACTTGTACTTGATAGATTTGCATCTCATTTTTTAGAATCGTTCTCATTTATATCACGTGGATTTATTTTTAAAAGCTAGATTTGCTTGATGCAAGCAAAGTGTAAGTGTGGGGGGATTTGATAACGCTCATTTCGTACATGTTTTAGTCGCGTTATTTCTATGTTTGTGCATTGTATTTGGTTGTATTTATAAACATTTTACGCTTAAAAGGTATAAAAGATGTATTCAGGTTCAGGTACAATCAAGTCCAAGGGAATAGCTAGAAAGACGGAGAAAAGTCGCTAAATCAAGAGCTTATGCACAACAAAAGATTCTACCCATAATAAATACCTCGGGAAGATCATCAAAGATAAAGAATCAAGTTACAAAGACTTTCGAGCTCAAGAAAAGATCAAGTGTTGATGAAATGAATGAGAAGTTACATGCAAAGTTTTATGGCTTGCTTCCTCAACCAAAGGTTCAAGAAATACAGCTAAGGCTTAAGTTCAACCCAAGGTTCAAACTGCCATGCCAACCTTACTCCAAACCTTGGGCTGGAATCTGAACCTCAGGTTGAGACTTCAACCTTGGGTTGGTGCAACTCCTGGCACACTTAATGACTATCTTTAATGAACTAACCCTTCATATGAATGATCATTACACCACAATTACTTCAAGTCCAGATTTTTAATGACACTTAGTGTCCAAGAAACTTGCTTGGTGGCCAAGGGGAGTCATTCTATTAATAAGTATGCTTGGTTAAAGAGAAGTGGGAGATCATCTATCATCATCAACATCTATTGACCTACAACTAATCTCATAATCACTTTACTCTCTCATGAAGGCTACAAGGAAGAAAACGCAGGAAGAAGTTAGCTTACATTCATCATTCATCATCATAATCATCAAAGGAACCATTGTTGATCATCTCATAATTGTTCCTAACTCTTGTAATCATCATTACAACTTTTGTAAGACTTCTTAATCATGTTTTCAAGTGATAAATTTTATGTGGTTATTTCTTTGTTTGCCATGAGTGGCTAAGTGCCTTGTGCACTTGCCTAGATGATGTTTGTTACATGAATATTGATTTATTATGACTCTATGGTTCTAGTTCAATTAAACGCTAATACTAAGATCGAATTGTACTTTTGAAGTTTTCATAAACAAAAGAGTTATCAAGTTTGGTTGATTGTTAATGGTGTAATAGGTCGAATGAGACATTGTTATTCAATCAATTACAAACCTTTGTCTATGAAGGTGTTACCTTATATATTGACCATTTCATAGGTAACTTGGTTAAACTTAGAAAACTAAAGGTGTAGTTGTCAATTTCTTGTGAAACGATAGCGAATCAAGTGATTGAATTGTGTTAGTCTTGTTTGATCAAAACATAATATTGGTTTTGTCATCTTAAAATCCTGACGAGGATTGAAAGTGTTGAAAACAAGAGGATTAGTACACCAACTAATCAAATTAGAACACCATCTAATTTATTGATCATAATCGATTTGAACCATTGTCATAATCATATCAAGGGAATTGTGCAAACTAGTCTAGGCAAGTGTAGTTTTAATATATTGAATTTACATCATCATCATTATTTGCTTGCTATTAGAATCATTGATAAAGCTCGATTTTATATTCAACTCACGTTTCATAAAAACTAAACAATCCTTGTGAACGACATCGGCTTACCATTTCACCTCTTACTACACACGGACGAGTATACTTGCTCGTATGTGTTTCGTTTGAATAATTGGTAGATCGTGTTTATAAATTTAAAACTTTCACTCTAAACGGGCACATCACTAAGCCACACACGCACTCACCTAGCGAGATACCAAATAACCAATGCTCTAGCCACTTTGTAAAATAGATCCGAGACACCAACAAATCTACACACTCACGCACGACACAAAATAGTCCACTCATGTTGGTCCACAAATTGTATATGGATCACTAAGTAGTTTTGAATACCTAGTAGATGGTTAGGATAAATCCGAACCAATCTAAGTGAGAAACCCTAAGTGATTGTTAATGTTAATGCGGAATCTTAACAAGAACAATTTAGAACACAAGCAGGAATATCACTAACTTCGTATATTGATATTCACTATTATCAATTCGTACAACTCACACACATTTACTAACAAACTTTAGGGATCCTTTTATAACACAAGGAAACCCTAGATGACACAGAAGATATACACCAATCTTCTATAAAGATACATACACGCATTGTATCTTTTCCTAATATAACTCTAACAAACTTTCCTATCTTCACGACCAGACCAGACTTAATAAGTCAACCAGACTTAACATGTACTACCAGACTTAACTTTACATAACCAGACCTAAATCACAAACAGACCTAACTCAGTAAACGACCAGACCTAAGTAGTAAACTACCAGACCTAAGTAGTCTGTTCTTGATATGCATCATAATTCCCAACAATCCTCCCCTAACTTGATCTTCATGCTTCATGAACTTCAAGTTCTTCTGATTTAGCCTTCTGAGGATTGAATCTTGAACACTTTGAAATGTATTTAGGTCTTGTTCCTTTCTAGCAGCTTGAATCTTGATAAGCTCTTCTGATATGGACTTGGCAGCAACAATGACTATATGTACATCAATTCATATAAAGTTTCATAGCTATTCTCATCACTTCCAGGTGTGTTAACACCTGTGAGAGGTGAATCATTGAAATTTAATGGATTTGATGTCTCTTTACCAATAGCCATTTACTACTGGAGTAGCCAAATGTTTTGGTGTGTAAGACCATGGTACACTGATAACCATATGATTTTAAGCAAATCATCAGCTTATCAACGGATTTGTTAAGTCTTTACCAAAAGCCGTTTGCTTCTGGACTAGTCAATTCTTTGATGGAAAAGCACCTCATCATGGTGAATTGATTACCATTTATGGTTTTCCACAGCCTTTACCACAAGCCATAACCTTGTGGGCTAGCCAACTCTTCACTTATCTTAGATATGGTGAGTTGAATACCATACAATTTTTGGCAAATTGTCAGCCATAAACGGATTTGAGCAATCTTTACCTGTTAGCCGTTTGCTCAGGATTAGCCAGTCCTTGTGTTGATGAGACAAGGTGGACTGATAACCTTTTGATGTGTTAGTGCAAAGCACCTTCACCAAGTGAGAAGTTCCAATAGTCTCACTCAATAACTTGTGAAAATTCTTTCAAACACTCTTAGGCTACATCCTTCAAAGACTGCTTCTTAATCAAATCCAATAACATCTCATATCCTTCATCCTTTTTACTAGCATACAACTTTTTGTTCATCATTTCCTTGCAGACACTTGATGATAAAGGATATTCCACCTCTGCAAGCATATAAATATCAGCATTCTTTAATGACACACAATGTACCTTGCAGGTATGAAAGTATCTCCAGCTGACAATGTTCTGTTCTTCAGGAAGTTTCCACACTATATCAGACTCAGTTGGAGGCTCAAACATCACCTTCAAATTTCCCCAGAAGACTCTTTCAAACTCATCTTCAGGAGGATGATCTCCATATTTAATATTCACCAACTGATAAAGTTCTTGAAGATCCTCCCTATTCACATCAATCAAAATGCCAGCAAAATTCATATAAACAATGTCAGAATTATCTTCCCTTATTATTTGATATGCAGCCCTTCCACCAGTCATGATAAGTTGATACTTGACAACCTTAGTAGGTTCCTTAGTGCTTTCAATAGTCCCCATTGTGGCTCCTTCAGATGAAGGTTCTTCATCTAATTCCTCTTCAACAACTACTTTCTTGGATTTACTCTTCCTTTCCAAACCTTTTCTTCTTTGAAACACAATAGGCTTAATCACTTCATCTTGCACTTCTTCTGTTGACTTACCAGCTTCAGGTTGTGGATCAATCACTTTATCAGGTTCAATGACTAGTTCAGTCTCTTTAGCCTTTCTACCTTGAAAGCAAAATTTCTGCACATCATCATAATCAGTAGCTTTGTAACCTTGATCTCTCTCAAATGCCTTGAGATATGCTACTTGAATTTCTTCATATGACTTCTTTTTCATCTGATCCAAAGAAAGATGCATTTGATTCTTAAGATACATCTTCATATCATACTTCTTTTCTGCCATAGACATCTTCTTAGGAATCTTAGATTTCTTTTGAAGTTTGAACTTTTCCAAGAATCCACCCAATGTATCATCATTACTCCTTGCATTAATGAAGTCAGCTAACTGTTTGGCTCGTTCATCAGCAGTTAAGCCTTCAATAGTTAGCAACTCTTCATACTTTGCTCTCACTTCATCATCAACATTGAGTAGTTTTGTAAAATCATCAGATTCTTCAGCCAACTGTCTTGCATAGACTGCATCTAACATCTTTTGTCTTTCTTCATCAGCAATATCTTGAGCCTTAATCCTCTCAATTTCAGCCTCAGATGCAAGTTCTTCTCTTGTTTTTCTCTTAGACTTCTTTGGCAATGAAGTTTCTTCCATGACCTGCTTTCCCTTTCTTAGTGCAGATTTTTGTTCTTCATTACCAGAACTAAGTTCATTACCAGACTTTTCTTCTTTACCAGACTCATCACCAGACTCATTACCAGACTTTTCATCAGAAATAGTTCCAAACTTCTCAATCTCTTCCTCAGCAGACAAAATTAACTTTCTTCTCTTCCTATCTTGTTTAATTTTGCCCATTGATTGAGCCAAAGTCTCTGCAACTTCCAGTGTCTCTGGACTAATTGTGGTGACATTATCTTGAACAAGTGGTCCTTGAACTGGTGTTTGAAGAATATTTTCTTGTTCTTGTGGTTCTTGCTCCAAATTCCTCCCCTGTTTGGAAGAATTTTCAGCTTCATCTTCCTCATCATCAAAAGAGACACCCTTTTTCTTCATTGCTACTCCCATTTTCTTTACTTTCTTTACCAAAGTCACATAAGCTTTTCTGAGTGCCTCATTAGTCTTTTCCAATATGTCAATCTTCTTTTGTAGTTGAGGAACAATGACAAGGAGATCGTCCACAGTTATGGGATTATGTGCCTCCTCCATTTCAGGACTTGGAACATGTGGTTGTGGAGGTGAAGATTGTTGGACGGGTGTAGATGATCTTTCAACTGATGGTGAGGGACCTGGCTGAGGTGATGGAATTGGAGAAGACCTAGGTGTAGCAGACCTAGATGAGGCTTGGTCTTGAGCTTCATCAGGGTTCACTTGTGCAGCTCCAGAAGTACCTGCATTGTTAGTACCAAGCATAGCAGCAAGCAAAGGTTTGTCTGTCCCTTGAAAACTCCTTTTTAGATTTGCAAAAAGTTTAGAAGTAAAGGCCACACTGATGTAAGGTACTTTATCTCTAGTTTCAAAATTCAAGATCATTTGCAAAAATCTTGGATACATTAAAAATTTTGGGTTCTTAGCATTTTTCACCATTCCTTCAAAAATTAATTTTGAAAAGTTAAATTTCCTTCCAGATGATAAACAGACCAATGCGGAAGCAATTCTGCTTCCAAATTGATCCCATCCACCACTTTTGGGACTTAAGCTCTGAAGTAAATGATGTACTAAAAACCTCCACTGAGGTGAAAAATGACTTTTCCAAAAGGTAAAGCTTCCATCTGTGGGGTACCCAATGCTATTCAAACCCTCAAAAATATCCTCATTAGACAAATCAAATTCTCCTAAAGCATCATCCAATTTGAGACTGTCCCTAATGGATGCTTCAGAAATGGTAAAACCATTTTTGTCTATGACAACTCTTAAGCATGGTGTCCCATCATCAAGAGTCTCAGAGGTAACCGACCTCCAGAACTGCTTGACAAGGGACTGATAAATAGTAGGATTATGAGTTAATGAATAACAAATATAAGAACCTTTTAGAAAATCCACAATCTGCTCAAAACCTGCACTTTGATCTGGCTTCTTCAAGAACCCGACTTGATTATGCTTGTCCACAAACTTGAGATTAGCCATGGATGAGTTAATGATTTAGGTCTGGTTGACAAGAGAGGTAGGGTTTGGAAAAATATTTGCGTAGAAACAGAGTCGTGAGTAATAAAGATTATTTAAATTTGGAAGCAAATAAGGAATAAAAGAAGATAAATAATATCAAATTTTAAGCTTATATACTTCATAAATATCTTGTTTTACCGAAAATAGTGCAACGGTAATATATTAGTAAAATCTTTAGTTACTCTGACCAGATCTAACGGTCATAAAATTAACACTACCCGACCTAAAAAGTCAACCAGGCCGAATCATACACTTACCAGACCTAACTAAGAGAGTGGACTTACACAATTTCTATAGCGAATGCAAAGTTTTGCAACACCTCATTCCACTCTTCTCTGCAAGAATTAGTTGAAACAACAAGAAAGAGGAGACAAAAACCAATTTTTGCAAGACACATGAGCTACCAGATTTAACACTTAAGGTTACCCGATTTTAAAAATATTTAAAACTTGTACATTTGCCTCCCCTTAAATGTACATTACCTCCCCTTAAGTGTAAATTCCCCCCTTTTTTTTTTTTTTTTTTTTTTTTTTTTTTTTTTTTTTTATCACTAGAAAATACTTAACCAAAATAAAAACGAAGGTCAACTTTCCAAAAATACAATTAATAACTCTTTCCCTGCAAGTATTAACTCATACACCAACCAAGCATTAAAAGACATTAAACCTTGATTTTCCCTATAAAACCACCCATAGTTTTATCACAAATACCATCACAAACCAGAATAAAACCTTATAAGCATAATGGATCCATCCAACTTAAACACCATAGAGATTTCATCCGATTCCTGGGATCCAAATGACTCATCCTCTGATACATCCTCAGGAGGATGGGGTGGATACTTCCCACCAGGGTATTCATCAATCACAAGAAACAAGACATTGAGAGAAGCAACTCTGAAACAATGGCTAGCTGCTTATGATCTGTCTGAAAAGGAACCAGACAATGAAACACCAAAAACTTCAAGACCAACTCCTCCTTCTGATGTAGATGATAAAAGTGCCAAAGAAGAAGACCCCTCCAAGAATGATGAAGAGACCTTTCCTTCGAAGACTGTGCCTTCCCTGAGTAGTGCTTCTGTGCCACGTCCTCCACCAAGCAGTGTGATACTTGCACTCCCATGCCCAAAAGCATGGAATCAATTTGGTGGCAGAGGGGCCAAGAAGACCATTCCTGACTTCATGGGAGAAGGAAAGCAGAAAGTGTAGGTGGTAATGTTTAGCTAGTTTGGGAAAAATCTTTTGTCTTAAGAAGCTTTGTAATTTGCATCCTAGAATGCAATTTCTTGTTATTAAATAAAAAGCTCTTTGGTTCTGATGTTTTAATTTTCCACATAAGAATAACTTGCAAATAGAAAAGAGCTAACAACTGCAAAACAAAGTTAAGTACAAAATACCAAACACACATACTATAGAGAACAAAATAAGTACTGAAAATAAGAATAACCAAGAAGAATAGCAAGATTAGAAACAAACAAATATACAAACTATACAAAGTTAAGAAAGAAGATCAGTTTTTCTTAACAACCCAAGCCTGAGTGGGCTTGTGTCCATCCTGTGGAGCAACATATTTATAGGTCTTGTATGAACTTGCTCCAGTGAAACCATGTTTGGACTTATAGGTAAATTCATTTTTAAATGGATTCCAAGTCCAGCAATCAGAGAAATTATCAGTAGAACCCCCATTTGTTTGTCTTCTTACAGGTGAATGAGCTTTATAAAAATTATTTCTTTGAAAATTTTCATTCACCTGAGGTTTTTGAAAAGGTTGCTTGGGTCTTACAAAACCAGTGTTAACATTTGGTCTCACAGAGTTGACATAACCAGTATTCACTTTAGGCCTCATAAAATTAACATTTTGCCTATTCACATTAAAGTTTCTGTAGCCAGATCCAAAATTTGGTCTACCAGAACTAACAAAGGAGTTAGGTCTGGTAGTGTTATTTAGTTGAACAGGTCTGGGGACAAACTGGTTGGCATGGTTAACTCTATTAGCATTGTTCCAAACTGGTTTATTTGAACCATTAACCTTATTAACATTCATTCTCTTTTGATCAGCCTCTCTTTTCATTCTCTTTTCATGGAAGTCACAATCTCTTATTAAATGACTCAAACTTCCACACACAAAACATCTTTTAGGAGCATAATTGTAACTACTCCTACTCTCTCTGTGAACACTATTGCTTCTAGGTGACTCATTCAATTTAACAGATTCCCTAGGAGTTTTTATGTGGTTAACACAACTAGGTTTAACTGTCTCAGCCTTTTGTTCAGTCACTAAAGGTTTAGTAACAACAGGTTCACACTTCTTAACAACCTTAGGTTCAGGATTCTCTTTTTCCTCATTGTTTGACTCAGACTTAGAGTGATCAGAGGAACTATCAATAGATCCTTCAGAGTCATTGGATTGACAAGAAGAATATCTACTAGATTTGTCCTCTGAGGTAGTTGGTTCAGACACTTGAGGACCTTTCTTACCATACACAAAGAGTGAATCATCCAACTCTTCTTTTTCAAGAGGAGTATAGTCATCACTCAAAGGTGGTGGAACTCCCTTAAAGTCACCTGACTTAACAAACCTATTGTACAAAGGTTTATCAGCATAGTCCTCTTCTCTATTCTTAAATATAGCCCTGTTCTCATTATCCTCATATCCTAAGCCACATTTTTTATTTGACTTAATTTGAGAATCCCAACACTTAAACAGGTTATTGTTTGAATTGTTCCATTGATCTACCCTTTTTCTCAGCTCATCCCTCTCCTTCTGAATTTTAAGCCCTAATTGTCTATACCTTTTAAGCTTCTCATCTTGTTCATATATCTTATTAGCTTGAAAGTATAGTTTTTCATTTAAAGCAGCATGTTGGTTTTGAAGGGTGACCTTTTGTGCCTCTAAAGTTTTTACAGCATTTTTATGTGCTAATAAATTTACTTCTAGATCACCTATTTGTTCTTGCTGCTCATCACACAAAGCCTTAACATGATTATATGAGTCAGTACATAATTTAGAGCATAATGATACCTCATTACCAATGGCCATGAGAGCATGATCAGACTCCTCATTTACTCTTGGATGCTCACCCCAATTGACTCCTCCAGCTTCCATTGTCAGCAGACTCATCTGATTCTTTTCCATCTTCCCATCTTCAACTCTTTTCTCATCAGCAGACTTCTTCTCTGGACAATCTCTTGAAAAATGCCCATGCTTGTGACAGTTGTAGCATTCAACAGTCCTCTTTGTGTATCCCACTGGTGATTTGTTGTTGAAGTTGATAGTCCTACCATATTGCTTCTGAAATCGTTTGACCCTTAAAGCAACCATGGCAATGTGCCATTTTATATCCATCTCCTCAACTTCAGCATCATTAATTTGTTCAAGGTCTTCACTAATAAAGCTTTCATCTTCCGTTTGATTGGCAAAGAAAGAATGTATCACCTCATCAGTGAAACTTGAAGCAGACCTTTCACTTGAAGGAGTTTCATAGTTACCAGACCTAACACCAGATCTAACCTTGTAGGTACTGCTTTTGTTTTGAGATACAAAAGCAACATTTGAGGAACTGGTTGAACCCTGAGTGTTGTTACTGATGTCCCTTTCAAACATCCTGAGATTATTGTAAAGGTCATCAGGTGTCATAGAGTCTACTTCCTCCTTAATCCTCATTGCTACAGATACATTGCCCCATTCTGATGGTAAAGATCTAAGGAATTTGTGATTTGCATCCTCATTCGAGACTGCTGCACCATGAACTTCCAATTGTGTTAACAGATGTTGAAATCTGTCATAGCCCTTCTCCAAACCTTCAGTCTTTGAAACACTAAATGTTTCAAATTGCTGTTTAAGAACAGCCTTTTGCATCTTTTTGGAGTTAGCATTACCTCCAAATCGTTTCTTGATAGCTTCCCACATCTCCTTAGCATCAAGAATGCCATGAAACCTTTGTAGATGCTCCTTAGGAATAGCCATAAGAAGCAAGGTTCTGGCCTTCTTTTCCTTCTCCACAGCCCTAATCTCCTCAGCAGATACTGGTGGCATTATTCTGAGCTGCCCATCATTCCCTTGTGAAATTCTCTTCTTAGAATTTCCCTTTTGAATCACCTTCCATACATCACTATCAATGTATTCCAGATAATGTTCCATCTCCATGGCCCATATATCATACTCTTCTCTCTTCAGTAGTGGAAGTTTTATGTTTGAGATTGTGGTTGTGGAAGGGATGGGTTGTTGTTGTGTTTGGGAGTTACTGGTTTCGGTTTTTCCTTCATCTTCATGGTTTGATTGCTCATCCTCACTGTTATGGATTGAGAAAGTTTCAGGCTTATCGAGTTCAGACATTGTGAAGGGTGATTTGAGTGAAAATTAGGTTTTAGGGATTTAGTGTTCTATGAATTCAGAGTCTCTCTCCTTGCTCTGATACCACTTGTTGGTCCACAAATTGTATATGGATCACTAAGTAGTTTTGAATACCTAGTAGATGGTTAGGATAAATCCGAACCAATCTAAGTGAGAAACCCTAAGTGATTGTTAATGTTAATGCGGAATCTTAACAAGAACAATTTAGAACACAAGCAGGAATATCACTAACTTCGTATATTGATATTCACTATTATCAATTCGTACAACTCACACACATTTACTAACAAACTTTAGGGATCCTTTTATAACACAAGGAAACCCTAGATGACACAGAAGATATACACCAATCTTCTATAAAGATACATACACGCATTGTATCTTTTCCTAATATAACTCTAACAAACTTTCCTATCTTCACGACCAGACCAGACTTAATAAGTCAACCAGACTTAACATGTACTACCAGACTTAACTTTACATAACCAGACCTAAATCACAAACAGACCTAACTCAGTAAACGACCAGACCTAAGTAGTAAACTACCAGACCTAAGTAGTCTGTTCTTGATATGCATCATAATTCCCAACAATCCTCCCCTAACTTGATCTTCATGCTTCATGAACTTCAAGTTCTTCTGATTTAGCCTTCTGAGGATTGAATCTTGAACACTTTGAAATGTATTTAGGTCTTGTTCCTTTCTAGCAGCTTGAATCTTGATAAGCTCTTCTGATATGGACTTGGCAGCAACAATGACTATATGTACATCAATTCATATAAAGTTTCATAGCTATTCTCATCACTTCCAGGTGTGTTAACACCTGTGAGAGGTGAATCATTGAAATTTAATGGATTTGATGTCTCTTTACCAATAGCCATTTACTACTGGAGTAGCCAAATGTTTTGGTGTGTAAGACCATGGTACACTGATAACCATATGATTTTAAGCAAATCATCAGCTTATCAACGGATTTGTTAAGTCTTTACCAAAAGCCGTTTGCTTCTGGACTAGTCAATTCTTTGATGGAAAAGCACCTCATCATGGTGAATTGATTACCATTTATGGTTTTCCACAGCCTTTACCACAAGCCATAACCTTGTGGGCTAGCCAACTCTTCACTTATCTTAGATATGGTGAGTTGAATACCATACAATTTTTGGCAAATTGTCAGCCATAAACGGATTTGAGCAATCTTTACCTGTTAGCCGTTTGCTCAGGATTAGCCAGTCCTTGTGTTGATGAGACAAGGTGGACTGATAACCTTTTGATGTGTTAGTGCAAAGCACCTTCACCAAGTGAGAAGTTCCAATAGTCTCACTCAATAACTTGTGAAAATTCTTTCAAACACTCTTAGGCTACATCCTTCAAAGACTGCTTCTTAATCAAATCCAATAACATCTCATATCCTTCATCCTTTTTACTAGCATACAACTTTTTGTTCATCATTTCCTTGCAGACACTTGATGATAAAGGATATTCCACCTCTGCAAGCATATAAATATCAGCATTCTTTAATGACACACAATGTACCTTGCAGGTATGAAAGTATCTCCAGCTGACAATGTTCTGTTCTTCAGGAAGTTTCCACACTATATCAGACTCAGTTGGAGGCTCAAACATCACCTTCAAATTTCCCCAGAAGACTCTTTCAAACTCATCTTCAGGAGGATGATCTCCATATTTAATATTCACCAACTGATAAAGTTCTTGAAGATCCTCCCTATTCACATCAATCAAAATGCCAGCAAAATTCATATAAACAATGTCAGAATTATCTTCCCTTATTATTTGATATGCAGCCCTTCCACCAGTCATGATAAGTTGATACTTGACAACCTTAGTAGGTTCCTTAGTGCTTTCAATAGTCCCCATTGTGGCTCCTTCAGATGAAGGTTCTTCATCTAATTCCTCTTCAACAACTACTTTCTTGGATTTACTCTTCCTTTCCAAACCTTTTCTTCTTTGAAACACAATAGGCTTAATCACTTCATCTTGCACTTCTTCTGTTGACTTACCAGCTTCAGGTTGTGGATCAATCACTTTATCAGGTTCAATGACTAGTTCAGTCTCTTTAGCCTTTCTACCTTGAAAGCAAAATTTCTGCACATCATCATAATCAGTAGCTTTGTAACCTTGATCTCTCTCAAATGCCTTGAGATATGCTACTTGAATTTCTTCATATGACTTCTTTTTCATCTGATCCAAAGAAAGATGCATTTGATTCTTAAGATACATCTTCATATCATACTTCTTTTCTGCCATAGACATCTTCTTAGGAATCTTAGATTTCTTTTGAAGTTTGAACTTTTCCAAGAATCCACCCAATGTATCATCATTACTCCTTGCATTAATGAAGTCAGCTAACTGTTTGGCTCGTTCATCAGCAGTTAAGCCTTCAATAGTTAGCAACTCTTCATACTTTGCTCTCACTTCATCATCAACATTGAGTAGTTTTGTAAAATCATCAGATTCTTCAGCCAACTGTCTTGCATAGACTGCATCTAACATCTTTTGTCTTTCTTCATCAGCAATATCTTGAGCCTTAATCCTCTCAATTTCAGCCTCAGATGCAAGTTCTTCTCTTGTTTTTCTCTTAGACTTCTTTGGCAATGAAGTTTCTTCCATGACCTGCTTTCCCTTTCTTAGTGCAGATTTTTGTTCTTCATTACCAGAACTAAGTTCATTACCAGACTTTTCTTCTTTACCAGACTCATCACCAGACTCATTACCAGACTTTTCATCAGAAATAGTTCCAAACTTCTCAATCTCTTCCTCAGCAGACAAAATTAACTTTCTTCTCTTCCTATCTTGTTTAATTTTGCCCATTGATTGAGCCAAAGTCTCTGCAACTTCCAGTGTCTCTGGACTAATTGTGGTGACATTATCTTGAACAAGTGGTCCTTGAACTGGTGTTTGAAGAATATTTTCTTGTTCTTGTGGTTCTTGCTCCAAATTCCTCCCTGTTTGGAAGAATTTTCAGCTTCATCTTCCTCATCATCAAAAGAGACACCCTTTTTCTTCATTGCTACTCCCATTTTCTTTACTTTCTTTACCAAAGTCACATAAGCTTTTCTGAGTGCCTCATTAGTCTTTTCCAATATGTCAATCTTCTTTTGTAGTTGAGGAACAATGACAAGGAGATCGTCCACAGTTATGGGATTATGTGCCTCCTCCATTTCAGGACTTGGAACATGTGGTTGTGGAGGTGAAGATTGTTGGACGGGTGTAGATGATCTTTCAACTGATGGTGAGGGACCTGGCTGAGGTGATGGAATTGGAGAAGACCTAGGTGTAGCAGACCTAGATGAGGCTTGGTCTTGAGCTTCATCAGGGTTCACTTGTGCAGCTCCAGAAGTACCTGCATTGTTAGTACCAAGCATAGCAGCAAGCAAAGGTTTGTCTGTCCCTTGAAAACTCCTTTTTAGATTTGCAAAAAGTTTAGAAGTAAAGGCCACACTGATGTAAGGTACTTTATCTCTAGTTTCAAAATTCAAGATCATTTGCAAAAATCTTGGATACATTAAAAATTTTGGGTTCTTAGCATTTTTCACCATTCCTTCAAAAATTAATTTTGAAAAGTTAAATTTCCTTCCAGATGATAAACAGACCAATGCGGAAGCAATTCTGCTTCCAAATTGATCCCATCCACCACTTTTGGGACTTAAGCTCTGAAGTAAATGATGTACTAAAAACCTCCACTGAGGTGAAAAATGACTTTTCCAAAAGGTAAAGCTTCCATCTGTGGGGTACCCAATGCTATTCAAACCCTCAAAAATATCCTCATTAGACAAATCAAATTCTCCTAAAGCATCATCCAATTTGAGACTGTCCCTAATGGATGCTTCAGAAATGGTAAAACCATTTTTGTCTATGACAACTCTTAAGCATGGTGTCCCATCATCAAGAGTCTCAGAGGTAACCGACCTCCAGAACTGCTTGACAAGGGACTGATAAATAGTAGGATTATGAGTTAATGAATAACAAATATAAGAACCTTTTAGAAAATCCACAATCTGCTCAAAACCTGCACTTTGATCTGGCTTCTTCAAGAACCCGACTTGATTATGCTTGTCCACAAACTTGAGATTAGCCATGGATGAGTTAATGATTTAGGTCTGGTTGACAAGAGAGGTAGGGTTTGGAAAAATATTTGCGTAGAAACAGAGTCGTGAGTAATAAAGATTATTTAAATTTGGAAGCAAATAAGGAATAAAAGAAGATAAATAATATCAAATTTTAAGCTTATATACTTCATAAATATCTTGTTTTACCGAAAATAGTGCAACGGTAATATATTAGTAAAATCTTTAGTTACTCTGACCAGATCTAACGGTCATAAAATTAACACTACCCGACCTAAAAAGTCAACCAGGCCGAATCATACACTTACCAGACCTAACTAAGAGAGTGGACTTACACAATTTCTATAGCGAATGCAAAGTTTTGCAACACCTCATTCCACTCTTCTCTGCAAGAATTAGTTGAAACAACAAGAAAGAGGAGACAAAAACCAATTTTTGCAAGACACATGAGCTACCAGATTTAACACTTAAGGTTACCCGATTTAAAACTTGTACATTTGCCTCCCCTTAAATGTACATTACCTCCCCTTAAGTGTAAATTCCCCCTTTTTTTTTTTTTTTTTTTTTTTTTTTTTTTTTTTTTTTTATCACTAGAAAATACTTAACCAAAATAAAAACGAAGGTCAACTTTCCAAAAATACAATTAATAACTCTTTCCCTGCAAGTATTAACTCATACACCAACCAAGCATTAAAAGACATTAAACCTTGATTTTCCCTATAAAACCACCCATAGTTTTATCACAAATACCATCACAAACCAGAATAAAACCTTATAAGCATAATGGATCCATCCAACTTAAACACCATAGAGATTTCATCCGATTCCTGGGATCCAAATGACTCATCCTCTGATACATCCTCAGGAGGATGGGGTGGATACTTCCCACCAGGGTATTCATCAATCACAAGAAACAAGACATTGAGAGAAGCAACTCTGAAACAATGGCTAGCTGCTTATGATCTGTCTGAAAAGGAACCAGACAATGAAACACCAAAAACTTCAAGACCAACTCCTCCTTCTGATGTAGATGATAAAAGTGCCAAAGAAGAAGACCCCTCCAAGAATGATGAAGAGACCTTTCCTTCGAAGACTGTGCCTTCCCTGAGTAGTGCTTCTGTGCCACGTCCTCCACCAAGCAGTGTGATACTTGCACTCCCATGCCCAAAAGCATGGAATCAATTTGGTGGCAGAGGGGCCAAGAAGACCATTCCTGACTTCATGGGAGAAGGAAAGCAGAAAGTGTAGGTGGTAATGTTTAGCTAGTTTGGGAAAAATCTTTTGTCTTAAGAAGCTTTGTAATTTGCATCCTAGAATGCAATTTCTTGTTATTAAATAAAAAGCTCTTTGGTTCTGATGTTTTAATTTTCCACATAAGAATAACTTGCAAATAGAAATGAGCTAACAACTGCAAAACAAAGTTAAGTACAAAATACCAAACACACATACTATAGAGAACAAAATAAGTACTGAAAATAAGAATAACCAAGAAGAATAGCAAGATTAGAAACAAACAAATATACAAACTATACAAAGTTAAGAAAGAAGATCAGTTTTTCTTAACAACCCAAGCCTGAGTGGTCTTGTGTCCATCCTGTGGAGCAACATATTTATAGGTCTTGTATGAACTTGCTCCAGTGAAACCATGTTTGGACTTATAGGTAAATTCATTTTTAAATGGATTCCAAGTCCAGCAATCAGAGAAATTATCAGTAGAACCCCCATTTGTTTGTCTTCTTACAGGTGAATGAGCTTTATAAAAATTATTTCTTTGAAAATTTTCATTCACCTGAGGTTTTTGAAAAGGTTGCTTGGGTCTTACAAAACCAGTGTTAACATTTGGTCTCACAGAGTTGACATAACCAGTATTCACTTTAGGCCTCATAAAATTAACATTTTGCCTATTCACATTAAAGTTTCTGTAGCCAGATCCAAAATTTGGTCTACCAGAACTAACAAAGGAGTTAGGTCTGGTAGTGTTATTTAGTTGAACAGGTCTGGGGACAAACTGGTTGGCATGGTTAACTCTATTAGCATTGTTCCAAACTGGTTTATTTGAACCATTAACCTTATTAACATTCATTCTCTTTTGATCAGCCTCTCTTTTCATTCTCTTTTCATGGAAGTCACAATCTCTTATTAAATGACTCAAACTTCCACACACAAAACATCTTTTAGGAGCATAATTGTAACTACTCCTACTCTCTCTGTGAACACTATTGCTTCTAGGTGACTCATTCAATTTAACAGATTCCCTAGGAGTTTTTATGTGGTTAACACAACTAGGTTTAACTGTCTCAGCCTTTTGTTCAGTCACTAAAGGTTTAGTAACAACAGGTTCACACTTCTTAACAACCTTAGGTTCAGGATTCTCTTTTTCCTCATTGTTTGACTCAGACTTAGAGTGATCAGAGGAACTATCAATAGATCCTTCAGAGTCATTGGATTGACAAGAAGAATATCTACTAGATTTGTCCTCTGAGGTAGTTGGTTCAGACACTTGAGGACCTTTCTTACCATACACAAAGAGTGAATCATCCAACTCTTCTTTTTCAAGAGGAGTATAGTCATCACTCAAAGGTGGTGGAACTCCCTTAAAGTCACCTGACTTAACAAACCTATTGTACAAAGGTTTATCAGCATAGTCCTCTTCTCTATTCTTAAATATAGCCCTGTTCTCATTATCCTCATATCCTAAGCCACATTTTTTATTTGACTTAATTTGAGAATCCCAACACTTAAACAGGTTATTGTTTGAATTGTTCCATTGATCTACCCTTTTTCTCAGCTCATCCCTCTCCTTCTGAATTTTAAGCCCTAATTGTCTATACCTTTTAAGCTTCTCATCTTGTTCATATATCTTATTAGCTTGAAAGTATAGTTTTTCATTTAAAGCAGCATGTTGGTTTTGAAGGGTGACCTTTTGTGCCTCTAAAGTTTTTACAGCATTTTTATGTGCTAATAAATTTACTTCTAGATCACCTATTTGTTCTTGCTGCTCATCACACAAAGCCTTAACATGATTATATGAGTCAGTACATAATTTAGAGCATAATGATACCTCATTACCAATGGCCATGAGAGCATGATCAGACTCCTCATTTACTCTTGGATGCTCACCCCAATTGACTCCTCCAGCTTCCATTGTCAGCAGACTCATCTGATTCTTTTCCATCTTCCCATCTTCAACTCTTTTCTCATCAGCAGACTTCTTCTCTGGACAATCTCTTGAAAAATGCCCATGCTTGTGACAGTTGTAGCATTCAACAGTCCTCTTTGTGTATCCCACTGGTGATTTGTTGTTGAAGTTGATAGTCCTACCATATTGCTTCTGAAATCGTTTGACCCTTAAAGCAACCATGGCAATGTGCCATTTTATATCCATCTCCTCAACTTCAGCATCATTAATTTGTTCAAGGTCTTCACTAATAAAGCTTTCATCTTCCGTTTGATTGGCAAAGAAAGAATGTATCACCTCATCAGTGAAACTTGAAGCAGACCTTTCACTTGAAGGAGTTTCATAGTTACCAGACCTAACACCAGATCTAACCTTGTAGGTACTGCTTTTGTTTTGAGATACAAAAGCAACATTTGAGGAACTGGTTGAACCCTGAGTGTTGTTACTGATGTCCCTTTCAAACATCCTGAGATTATTGTAAAGGTCATCAGGTGTCATAGAGTCTACTTCCTCCTTAATCCTCATTGCTACAGATACATTGCCCCATTCTGATGGTAAAGATCTAAGGAATTTGTGATTTGCATCCTCATTCGAGACTGCTGCACCATGAACTTCCAATTGTGTTAACAGATGTTGAAATCTGTCATAGCCCTTCTCCAAACCTTCAGTCTTTGAAACACTAAATGTTTCAAATTGCTGTTTAAGAACAGCCTTTTGCATCTTTTTGGAGTTAGCATTACCTCCAAATCGTTTCTTGATAGCTTCCCACATCTCCTTAGCATCAAGAATGCCATGAAACCTTTGTAGATGCTCCTTAGGAATAGCCATAAGAAGCAAGGTTCTGGCCTTCTTTTCCTTCTCCACAGCCCTAATCTCCTCAGCAGATACTGGTGGCATTATTCTGAGTTGCCCATCATTTCCTTGTGAAATTCTCTTCTTAGAATTTCCCTTTTGAATCACCTTCCATACATCACTATCAATGTATTCCAGATAATGTTCCATCTCCATGGCCCATATATCATACTCTTCTCTCTTCAGTAGTGGAAGTTTTATGTTTGAGATTGTGGTTGTGGAAGGGATGGGTTGTTGTTGTGTTTGGGAGTTACTGGTTTCGGTTTTTCCTTCATCTTCATGGTTTGATTGCTCATCCTCACTGTTATGGATTGAGAAAGTTTCAGGCTTATCGAGTTCAGACATTGTGAAGGGTGATTTGAGTGAAAATTAGGTTTTAGGGATTTAGTGTTCTATGAATTCAGAGTCTCTCTCCTTGCTCTGATACCACTTGTTGGTCCACAAATTGTATATGGATCACTAAGTAGTTTTGAATACCTAGTAGATGGTTAGGATAAATCCGAACCAATCTAAGTGAGAAACCCTAAGTGATTGTTAATGTTAATGCGGAATCTTAACAAGAACAATTTAGAACACAAGCAGGAATATCACTAACTTCGTATATTGATATTCACTATTATCAATTCGTACAACTCACACACATTTACTAACAAACTTTAGGGATCCTTTTATAACACAAGGAAACCCTAGATGACACAGAAGATATACACCAATCTTCTATAAAGATACATACACGCATTGTATCTTTTCCTAATATAACTCTAACAAACTTTCCTATCTTCACGACCAGACCAGACTTAATAAGTCAACCAGACTTAACATGTACTACCAGACTTAACTTTACATAACCAGACCTAAATCACAAACAGACCTAACTCAGTAAACGACCAGACCTAAGTAGTAAACTACCAGACCTAAGTAGTCTGTTCTTGATATGCATCATAATTCCCAACAACTCATACTAGTTTTTAATGAGCCAAACACACCACGAAAACCCTCACATAAACTCATAGATTCTCGATAACAATTACAGCCTAGGGTTTTCTATTTTTGATCCATTTAATGTGCATTCATGACCAGATATTAGGGCTTGTTAAGGTTATATATATGGTCGACAAAGGGCTGGAACAAGGACACCAAAACAGTCCACAAATCGACACCAACAACAACAACATAAAGGTGTATAAGTGATGATTTTATGTGCGATTATTAACGAGGCCAACAAAGGTATATCCAACATGGTTTCAACAGATATCTTAGCACGATTATTATCTTGATTACACGTGTATTAAGTCGTATGGAAGAGCATAAAAAGGAGAGACAGGAACGTGTGTGTCAAGTACAAATAAACCGAATGGGAATCAAGGACTAGGGCTCGTTTAATTACACCACGATAAGCACTTCTCCTTTGGTCACCAACACCTTCTTGTTTCTCTTCTTCTTGGCAGCAACAAGGTTGTCTTTGAGTGTTCTTTTCTCTGGTTATAATCGGTGTAAAGGAGAGGATATGAGGGAATAAAATATACGGTGTATGAAATATAGGGCAAAGCGTGTACACATATATGGTAATACCGTGTATTTGATTGAGATAATAATGCATGAGATCTTTTATGTTATGGGATTATTTCATGTTGTACTTATCCTCAGCAAACTAACGCCACAAAGTAAGGGGAGGGCTAGAATCGGTTCACATATTTAGGAGACAAATGGAAAACATTTAGGACTTAGCAATATTAGGATAACATTTAGGTTTAGGAAACTTTAGGTTATAATTATTTAGTTTTAGGATTTAGTTATAATGTGTACATTAATTATAAGGTATTGTTTTTAAATGACATGTAGTTATATTTCATACTTAGGATAAAATTCAAAATGGTGCAAAATTTATGGTTCAAATATTTCGGGTTTTACACACTTTCTAACTTACTTATATCATTTTTATTCTCTAGTATCACACAAATCAATTCAATTGGTCTACATACTTCACCATCTTCCATGCTAAAGACTAATTTCCTATCTTTGATTTTGAGAGAAATCAGCTTATTGAAAACATCAATTTCGGAATGTGTAGTCGCAAGTAGAGGTCTTCCTAATATTAATGGCATTCTAAAATCTTCTTTCATATCAAGGATGACAAAGTCCATAGGAAAGGTAAAGTTTTCGATTTTGACCAACACATTTTCTACCATGCCTTTTGGTATGCTAACCATTCTATCTGTCATTTCTATTGTCATGCAAATAGGTTTAATGACCCCTAAGTTTAGTCTTTGGTACATAGATAATGGCATTATGCTTATACTAGCACCTAAATCAGCTAGAGCATTTTTAACACACAAATTACCAATAGAACAAGGAAGAATAAAACTCCCTGGTTCCTTCTCCTTAGGGGGTAATTGATTCTACAAGACAGCTGAACACCTTGAATTAAGCTTGATTTCTTCGCTGTCCACAGTCTTACTCTCGTCCCGATACATTGCCCCAGTTGGCTTGTCCGGCTTCATAAAGGTTTCAGTCCATCCATCTTCTTGATCATCCTGTTCAGACAGTTGAGAAAAGTACTCAAGTTCAGCATTAGAATACCGAAAAGGTGTATAGAGAGGTAGCCCTTTGCTTGAGAATATCACCTTGTATTCCCCTAAACCATTGGAAGAGCTGGCTTTTCCTTTCGTGTTCTACCTTTGCACATCCTGTGTCAATAGCCCAATTTTGGTCTCCAAACTTCTAAGAGTTTCGTCGTGAGCCTTCAGATTCAGATTAGTTCCTTCTTGAAAATTCTTCACCCATTCCTCACGTTCAGTGTGCTTCTTGGCTGATTATTCTAAAAACTTATGAATGGTATCCTCAAGGCAAGACCGTCTTTCCCCGTAAGGAGGTCGATTATCTGTCCTCGAATAATAACCTGGTGGGCTCACATGGTATCTTGTACCATTGCTTCCATTACCTTGAAAAGGCCTACTACCCTCACCATACTTAACTTCTTCAACGGATTTGACTTCTTCATTGAGAGGGCAATCGTTTACTAAATGTGGTCCTTCACAAGTTTAGCACCGTTCATGTTAGGAATATAAATATTCATATGAAGACTCGGTCACCCCGAGTATCTATTTAGCATTTATGTAGCTCGTAGGCTTATTAGTATTATTATTATTAGTTTAGTTATATTAATATTTGTGGAGTTGGGTCGGGTCTTTACCCACTGTCAGCTCACTCCACAGCCCACTAGGGGCACCATAGCTAGTAACTATAAATACCCCTTCCCATGTGTGGGAAGGGTTGGAGCTTTCTAATCATTCAACAAATTTTTCTTTCACTCACTCTCTAGAACTCCCAACTCTCTCATCTCTCTCTCTCTCTCTCTAGAATTCATCCAACATTGAATCCAAGTATGCAAGTATTACAATTGGTATCAAGAGCCAAGGTTAGGTTCGATTGATTGTGTGTGCTTGGATTCGTGGTTGCTATTTTCTCGTTTTTATTTCTTTTTTGCTGTTTCCATTTTTCTTATTTTCATTATTTTTGGTTCGAATATCATTGACTACAGCACTTAAATACCACTTCGTGATCTGGTTGTTTTCATTATTTTTCTTGTTTCCATTTTTTTTGGTTTCCATTTTGTCATTATTTTTTAGATTATGAGTGTTAGAGTAGGTAGTGGACACCACTTCGTGATCTGGATTACATCTTTCTTTTTGTGTTTTGGACATTAAACAGTGTTGGGTTAGAACCATCAGGCCTTGTAACCCACAACCCTCAAACACAAACATTTTGCTTAATGTTTTTTTTGGTCTACTAGTTTAAGATATAAAGTTTTTTTTGTAACTCATAGACTTGCTCTTTTTCTTTTCTTTCTTTCTTGTTTCTTGCTATTGGCTGTATCTTGGTCCGAACACACAAGAAAAAAACATCAGGAGCCGTTGCTTGCTCTTGGTGAAAACTTCTTGGTAGCGGCTTATCAAAAGAAGCTGTACTTTGTAGCGGTTTAAACTTAAAAAGATAAGAAAAAATTGTTGCTTTTTGTAGCGGTTTGAAACCTGCTACTTGGTCTTTAACTAAAATTGGGAAAGCAGACAAAACTGGTTGAAAGTGAATGCTTTGTTGGGTACCACAGCGGTTTGACCAAAAGCTCCAGCGGTTTGACCAACAGCTCCAGCAATTTGACTCGTGAATCTAGCGGTTGAAACTATTACAGTTTGGAGTGTAGCGGTTTTGTGATCTAGCGGTTTGGTTTTGTGATCTAGCGGTTTCGGTTTACCTGGTCTGATTCATGGCAGCGGTTTAAATATATTCATGGAAGCGGGTTGAATATATTTCATGGTAGCAGTCTGATTCATGGTAGCGGTTTGAGTCACGGTAGCGGTTTAGCATACAATTAGCATCAAACTTAATACCATCAAAATTCTATCAACATCATTAGTCATACAAAAGGATTAACAGAACCATAACAGATATACAAACATGGTTGTTTTAACTGAACAATAAGAAATCTAATTGACCACAGCCAATACCAACGTCAAAACCAAATCCAATCCGAAAACAAATTCAACATAAAAGAAAAGAAAAGTCATACAAACACTGATTCGCAGTTTCTATTATTCAACAAATCCAACTCAACATAACAAAATCATCCCCGCTAACTATCAACATCAACCCTAACAACAACCCTAACAACATCAACGAAAAGGAAAAAGAGAACAATTTTGAATCACAAAGGACGAATTTTTCTTTGGCTGCGTCTCATCCTACCTTGGAGTTCGATTGGTGGCTAAGATTCATACATCCTTGGTGTTCGAACTGTGGTTGCGTTTTATTTGTTGTTCGTTGGTCAAGTTGTGGTTGAGAAACGAAATGGTGAAGCAGAGTATTAGGGTTGGTGAAAGGTTATTTAGTCTGTGGCTGCGTTGATTTGTGAGATTAGGGTTAGGATCTTGGATTGCTGCGACTGAGAAAGAGAGGCGGATTAGGGTTTGTGATTAAGAGTAGTGTGGGATTAGTTGCATCTTATACCGAAAAAAAATTAGGGATACTTAGGTTTGGATTGGGCTTGAATCTATTCTCTCTTTGGGCCTTTGTTTATTGGACTACTTGTGTGTTTTCTTTAGGCCGTAGTTGCATTTGACTTTGGGCTTATTTTTTTATTATTGATAACACAAGGTCGATTTTGCTTGTGTTGTTTCTCTTTGGCTGAACCTTGGGGTATTTTCCACAAGGACGAAATTGTTGTTTGGAATAAAATTTGTGGTATAATTTTGGAAAACAATTTTGATCGAGCTTCAAGATTCCGAGATTGATAATTATTTTGGGTTGAGATATTTTCGGGTATATTGGATATAGTGGTAAGCGACGGGTTTTATTCGGATTTCAAAACACGAGCATTGTCTGAAATTTACTATGACTTGTCTACCTCATCACTTAAACTCATTTCAACCAAACCAAATCATAATCATAACACACTCAAGTAACCATTATCAGTTCACAGTTTATTCTTGATCTTTGTAAAATCCCGCGAAAGAATTTATTTCTCGATTTAAATCATAGAATTGTAAAATCCCGTGCACGTTTACATCATGTCTACTACTTCAGATTCCTTCATATCTGAGGTACTCAAGTTGTACGACATGTATGATAAAAAAATGATTTCCAACTCTGGACAACAAATAAACGTGTGTGACTCTGATAATACTAGTGTGGAATCTTCGTGCTCAAATTCGCAAGAGAGAGAGAGTTACTTCAGTCACTAATGTTGCCTAATGCAAAGGAAAGTCGCATTGAATGTTTTTGTCTACTTCACTCACATCTTAAGGCTCTCTCAGAAAGACCTGAATCCATGGGAGGATTCGAACGAGCTTTTGCATCACTCTCTGGTCAAGATGTTCAGACCTTCACAAGCACTATGTTCCTGAACTTAGATCAACTAGAACAACAACTTGAAAAAGAAGAATTTCATGAAATTGGATCTATGGCTGCTCTTCGGGTGATCAACAAAAAACTTCAATTGTTCATCAAATCACAATACACTTGGGATTATAATAGACAAATGACAGAAAAGTGTTTTACTGATTACACTGGGGTTGAAGTTAACATGTACAGAGAAACATTACTCCAACACATGAGTAATGTTGAGAAGTACATTGAGGAAAGAGCACAACACCAACTAATGAGTGAAAGTCGGATGCATGCAAGAGAGATTAAGGTTGATTCGTGTAAAGCAATGGGTGCTAGTTCGGTTGTCACAGAATGCAGAGGGACAAAGTCAGATAAGCTTGATGCAAGCAGCAGTTACGTGACTCATATCACACATGGTATGGATGCTGATATCCGACCAGCAAATGACCAAGTGCCATTTGCTGAGGTACATTTAACTGTTCAACATAATGTCTTTGCTACTGAACATCAGCACACTGATCAAATTACACCTACATATGACACATATCTGTTGGAAAAGACTGATAGCAATATCACCTCTAATTCAACAAATATGAGTCATAAGGGGGGAGAAATTGATCAGGATGCTGAACATGATGATACGTCAAGTTCTTTGTGTAACACCCCAACCCGACGAGGGTAAAGATATCACAAAAATGGTTTCATATCAAATCAAAACAAAGCATACATTTACAATAATACGAGAATTCTCAAAGGTTACAAATGAAATACTGAAATTACAAGGTTACAAATGCGAATACAAATGGATCATTATAGAGGCTCAAAGCAAAAAGGGTCATATCGAACATCAAAGTCTAAATGAATCAAACAAACGAACCAAAGTGTATGGGAAACATAGCAATGGCTTAGGGAATCTTAAGAAGAATCAAGATCAATGAGTCATGAGAGAGAAAACACCCTTACTGAAAAAGGGTAGAATATCTGTACCTTATACCGCAAGTGCAAACATATCTAGAAATATAAAGATCAGAAACAACTCCATCTTCAGCGAATCTACACGAATACATGGTCGTCTTATTATTAATATCTTCTTCAAATCAGATTTCTCATTTTAGTCGGCTTTCCATTTTTAGTAACTTTCCATTTATAGCAGGTTTCCTCAATTAGTAAGTTTCCATTTTTAAGAAGCATTCAAAGTTAAGTATCCAAATGTGACAAGTTAATAGTTCAAGGTTCATAATGTTGGTTATATAAGTTTAGGGTTTATTATACAATTATAACAAGTTTAGGGTTAATAGTGTCATTATGATAAGATTAGGGTGTAAAATGTAAATATTATCAAGTTACATGTTTTCATCAGTTAAGTCCCTTAGTTTTAGAAAAATGACAATTTAGACCCTTTAGTTTAGAAAATAAACACATTACACCTTTTAAAACCCCTTTTACACTTTTTACAAATTTTACACATGAACTGGTCCTATTTAGTCGAATTTATTAACCATATAAGAACTCCGAAATAAAATTCCAAAAAATTACCACAGATACCTCAACGCCTTAAGTATTTTATATAATTTTTCCAGAATTTACTAGCTAGTATAAATACGAATCAAAAATCCATTTCAACAACATGTCCCCGAATCGTATCTGATGAAACATCTGAAAATTTTCTATTTCTTTTCCCCATCTAGAAAATTTATAAAAATCTAGAAAAATAAAAGTAACTAATAGACACATCAAATATTACTTAGTTCAAAGGAAACCTTCTAATTCATCATGGTTCGAAAATGAAAAATGGAAAACACGGACTGTTTTTCCAGATATACGAATTCGATTTGACACTTAATTTTCTAAAAATCAAAAATTGGTCTTCCAGGACTCCAAAAATTACAAGGTTAATTTCTACAGAAAGCTCTTTCATTGAATTTAATTTTAGACTCTGAAAACACCCAAAAACACGTTCACATCAATTAGATACATTCGATTAAAGTCGGATAAATTTCCAGATCAGTAGCAGTTTATAGTTTCATGCATATACTTGGAATTTTGTCATTCCAACCTTTAATTCTTGACACAAAACGATTATAGGTGAGTTTATAACATATTTAGGTCGAATCACAACAGGTCTTAACATAATCAAAGCCATTAAATTCATCATACACACCTGGATCAATTTTACATATTTGGTTTTTTTTTTAGGGTTTCATGTTCATGATTTCATGTGATTATGCTATGATTTTATGTAACATATTTTATCATCATATAATCATTATTATTCGACTAGAATGAAAGAGTATGAACAAGGATTAAACCAAGAAGGATGATACGAATACCCTTTGAAGCACGATCAAACACAAGAACAAGAACACACGAATCACCAACTTTCCTTCCTTCTTCTCTTTGTAGTGATCGAACAAAAGAAAACAATATATAGATCGATTAGGGTTTGTTCAAGAACACGAATGGATAGAAAATCATGTGAATATGATTACCTTAGGACAAGAACACAACCAAGATCACCAAAACTTCTTCCTTGGGATTTCTTTGGATCGACAAGATGAGAGAGAGAGGAGAGATTGTCGACTTTTAGTGAGAGAGAGTTAGGGTTATGGGATTTTTGGTTCTTTGGGATAATGGAATACCGAATATTTGTGTTAGGTGTATTTAGGGAATGAATCAAACTTCTTAATGGGCTAAATAAAATCTTAATTATCTCTTCTTGCTTCTAATTCTTTTGGGCCGAATATTTTAGTGTTGGACTTATCATATGGATCGACTAGCTTAGCTAGTTGTAGAGATTTTATTTCGTGATTCACTTATAATGTAATGTTCTTATTTGGAGTTTAATTCGTTACATAATCTATGATACAATCAATGTAGGTTAAGTATCATGAATGTTATTTATATGATTTTCATAAGTTCTCAAAATTTCAAATTTGAGGGCCTTTTTGTCATTTCATGTTTTGTTCAATTGTGGGTTTTATAACTCTTCCCCTCTTAAAAAGAAATTTTCGTCCTCAAAAATTTGAAGTCGCAAGGTTAGACGAAGTCGTAGCAAATCGCAAAAGATCGTCACGAACATTCTCACGCCCGAGGAGGTTCTTCCAAAAAGGATCTTCAAACCAAATAGTTTCTCATGACTCAAATCAAAAACAAGGTGGGTTCAAAATTCCTCAGAAGGAGACAAATTAGATTGATTCAGAACAAAAGGTCCATGCGTAATAAAATGGACTATAGGTGACTCTTCAGGAAGCTTGATGAACTCAAATAAGTACATTTTATTACTATCATTTATCCTATTAATTTGACTTGTTTTATTATATTATGTATGAGGATTGATACTTAATCGTTTACTTTTGTAATTCTCAGATAAAAACAAGCATTTGGTGACACTTGGCGATTTTGGACTTATTATGAAGCAAAACATGCAAGAAGTTAAGAGTCTACTGAAATGCACAAGATCAAGACTATTCTGCTCCAGATGCGCCGCATCTCACTTATTACATACGGCGCATCACTATCCAGATTTCACCAGATACGATCCAAGATACAAGAGGACATGCGCCGCATCTATTTATGGAGTTACGCCGCATCTTCTGGCGGTGTACGAATATTCCTGAATATATTAATCTTGGACCCCACGCGAAGTTAAGCCAATGCGCCGCATCTACTTACTAGATGCGCCGCATCTTACCCTCAGACAGAAACTATAAATACCCCAAAGACCAGACGAATTCCAGAGCTTAAGTTCCGAAGTTCGACAGAAGACCGAAGTACAGAAACCCTAGGACGAATTCAGACGAATAGGCAGCATAAGACACACCCAAACAAAGATACAAGAGCTGTAAGAAGGTGCTGCATGTGTTTAATTCATTAAGTAGTTTTGTTTTATTGTGTTAGTAAACTTTAATTCATCAAGATTGGTGGCTTGTGTAATGTGACAACGGAAAGATTGCACTCCCTTAAAACTGCTTTCTCATTAATTAAAGTTTATATATTGATGTCTTTGGTGACTTTTATTAGTGCATTGATAACCTCTGTGTCTAGCTGAGCGTTGATCGGGTCGCCATGCCTCTGCCCTCACCTATTTATTAGATCGCCTATGCATTCTATCGTCTGTAGAAAAGTAGGAAGAAAGATAAATAGGATAGTCATAAGTAATCATTAAGGGTTTACTCGCCGATAAGATTAGAACCAACAAGAAAGGACTTAATCTCGGTGCGTTGCATCGAACTATACACTTCATATTAAACTAGCAATAAAACAAGTGACAAACTACTTATCTATCAGGACAGATCTTCTTATTGTCTCAAGTATTTATCTGTGTACGTGTGTGCTATTCGCTGATTCGTGCCTATTGGTTTAGTTTATTATTTAATTGCAACCAAATCGTGCCAGTCTCTCAGGCTGAACCCCCTTGCGTTAGATTAGGTTGTATAGCTAACTTAATATATTAAAATACTGATTAAAATAACTAGATAATACGTTCCACTCTTAGTGATCGACACTCTACTTACCATTATATTCATACTGACCGGGTACACTGCTCGTTAAGTGTGTGTGTTATTGATAAGTCGGCTAAATATAAATTTAAAACTTGAGTAGGCATTAATACTGCTAAACCGCAACGACACATCGCACGCATCAAGTTTTTGGCGCCGTTGCCGGGGTGTGAATTGTTATTATCTGTTAATTTGATAAGTATTTTAATTAGGGTTTTAATTTTTTTTTATCTAACCGCTAATTCTGTTGTGTATTAGATTAATTTGCATTCATTGTATTATTTTGCATATTTTCTGTTTTTGTGTGCTATTTGTTTGCTTTTATTTGTGTTTATTTTCGTTTTTGTTTTTATTTGTTTTTATTTTTCGTATTTTTTGTATTCTGCTATCGTTGTACTGAGCTTATTCAAACGATACGGCGCATCTGATTTCTCAGATACGGCGTATTGCGTTTAATTTTTATAAAATACAACGCGTTTAATTAATTCGATACGACGCATCTTTTCCCCAAGATACGGCGTATCTGTTTTTGATAAAAAAAAATTTCTAAATGTTAACGCGATACGACGCACCTGCCTTAGCAGATACGGCATATCTATTATTTTAATTAAAAGCAGTTTTCGAATTATTAAACAGATACGGCGCATCGATCTCTGTCGATACGGCGCATCTTCTGAATCAAAAATCTTATATTTTGAAACGTAACGAAAATACGGCGCATTAACTTTTGTTAATACGACGCATTTAATTTTATTAAATATCGATTTTTGATAATTAAAATTGATACGGCGCATTCAAATTTCTAAGCGGCGTATCTATTTTCTGAATAAAAGTCTGATTTGATTTTAACGATTGTAAGATACGGCGTATCCAACTTTTTGGATACGGCGCATCGTCTGCAGATATGAGTTATTTTTTTCTATATTCATTAATTTCTCTTCTAGCGAACAAATCCTACTGATGCTTTCATGATTATTTCAGAAGGAAAATGGAAGGATACGGAGAACTGATTGACTCCGACTTCGAAGCCAATTTTATGAATGAAATATTAGTGCATGATAAATCACCCGAACGTTACGATGGGGACTACATTGAACTTAATGACCTTGATGGACCATTAGAATCCAATGACCTATTCATGGATGATGCGGAATCTGAGTTAGAAGAAGGAGAAATTCTGGATAGTACAGAAGTCAACGTTATTAATACAAGGAACTACGATGAATTTGAGGGATATGATGGTTCTTGGGATTACGGTAGAAGGATCCACGCCGATTGTGCTTACAATTTGCAATTCCCATGCATGATTGGATACAAGTGTATTGACGCCAATTTCTTTCCTATTTTACCAATCAATGTCATGTCAAGAAGCTTTTACAATTCTATTATGAGAAATAAAGTGGAACATAAGGGAAAGAATGTAGTTGGGGCCTTCATTAATGTCCCGATCTTCATTGGATGTTTTACTATTGTTACTGAGTTCGCCGTTGTTGAAGACATGAATGCCTATCGTGACAGCGATATGGGTGACGTGATTGTTGGAAAACCATTTTGTAGGGAGATCACTATTAATGCAAAACGATTTGAAGGAAAGATCACCTTTCAATGTGGAAACGAAATCATCACTTATATGATGCCCCGGACTCACCCTGGGTTTAAACATGCTACTAATAGGTTCTGCTACAAATTCTCTCCATTCCTTTTTATTAGTAATGATGACATGAAGAGAGGGATTGAGTACCCATATCAAATGATGGAAGGATTCTATCAAGGAGTTTTGAATTTGGGACCTGAATATGTACGTGACGAATTAGTTGCTAAATGGATCCTACGTGGCAATGTGGGATTCAATGATCGATATTAAAGAGCTGAACGTGAGTCTAACTTGAAGACTCTGGAATAAAGACAAGTGCTGACCGGGAGACAACCCGGAGAAATTTTTATTATTCTGTTTTTGTGTCGAGTCAGTCAGGCCGCAGAGGATACGGCGCATCTCAATCCTGAGATGCGGCGCATCTCCTGCACAGGTCATATCTTACTTTATTTTTTCTGCATTTTTTATTTTCGACTTTAAAACTTTTTATCAGTTTATTTCAATGCGGCGCATCCCTGGTTAAGGATGCGACGCATCTTCTATTCTGATTCGTACTTATTCCAGGCTCGATACGACGTATCTTCTTCCATAAGATACGGCGCATTGACTGACCTGATGATTTTCATTTTTAATTTTTATGTTTTATTTTTCCTAACTACTAATGTATTATGCAAGTTTGAACCTTTCTTAACTTAGGTGTGTTTTAAAGCCTTGGTGGTATTATAGATTCCTGCATTTCCTGTGGATACATCTATTATGAAGCTTAAAGGTTCTAATCCACAAGAAAGATGATTTTTGCTCTTATACTAATGGAGGATCATACCGAGCAAATCTCAGGGGAGTTTTTCTGTTCTAATTCTTTTATTTTCCAGTTTTTAACCTTTGATACAAACAACGAGGACGTTGTTTAACTTAAGTGGGGGAATTGGAGAATTAGAACACTTAACACTTACTTGTCCTAAACTTTTCAAAATATGCTGAAAATGTGCTTAATATATCAAAACTTAAAATTTTTTAGCATGTTTTTGTTTAAAGTCTAAGTTGCATAGCTGCACACATGACGTAATTTTCAAAAATTGTGATTTTTCAAAATTCACAAATCTATGAGTGTGCCGGTGACTTGTAAACTTTAGAACTTGGCTTGTATACTATTCGAGACCACCATAATAAGTATTATTTATATAATTGGAATGACTTGTCTAAATTGGTAAATTTCTAGGATTACACCCAAAAAGCCTTTATATGTTATGTGTTATTAGCTAACTACACTGGTTAGTTAACCCCCGTATAAACCCTTTTGTTACTCTCATTTTTTAGAGTAAGATACCCCTAGAAAAACCCTCAGAGCCATTCCTTTCATTTCTTACACCTTTGTTAAAATGTTTCGTTACACCCTTACACCTTAGCCTACCCTATAGATTAAAATCTGTGGTTGGTTAATTGCTTTAGGCAAAGTGTGTTTCCTTACATTACCTGTGTTCGCGTGCGTAATTCATTATCTATGGTTAGGTCGGGAAATTGCACAATGCAATTGGAGTGAAAGTAAATATTGTATATCTTTGAGTTTATTTTTCGTGTGTTTACTACTTTCACTATTACCGTTATTTCTGATGTTATTAAAAGTATGAAAAAATTATCCAGAATTATCATTATAGTGATGTGGTGAAATTTTACACATCTATGTTTATGTTCTCAAAAAAAAAAAAAAAAAAAAAAAAAAAAAAAAAAAAAAAAAAAAAAAAAAGAGAAAAAAGGAAAAGTTGGATGTTTGTTTTAACCAACTTATGTAAAGTTTTGTATTAAGTGGTCGATATCACCACTAATTGTTGTATATTATATCTATGGATTGAATGGGAGTTGGCAGTTATGGGAACACCAACTAAGGTTTATTCTTTGATTGAGATCTTGTTGAGTATAATTCGTGTCTACCTAAAGCGTGTGTTTCAAGTGTTAAAGCGTGAGTTATTCAATGATATGAGTCTTATTCATGGGATGGTTGGGATAGTGATTAACCACACTTAGGATTTTTAATTTATCTGTTTTGTTTATTTTTCATTTTACACCAATTTGTATCCCAAATATTATCCATACCCTATATTATTCTTGATCCAAACCTTTGATTTATTGAGATTAGGGATTTGAGCAATCTTAAGTATCGTAGTCGTGGATTCGGCTATGTATTTATGATTTTGTCGCCCTTTTTGATATATTATTATTGGTAAAGATTACTTGGTCCTATCTTTAGCCTATTCGAGTTAAGGATTTGAGCAATTGCAAGTATCGTGTTCGTGGATTCGATCATGTATTTGTGATTTTGTCGCCTTTTCTGGAATTTGAGATCGATAGAGATTAAGGAGAATAATTAACCCTTTGAGCCTAAAAACCCTTTTTACCGCTTTAGACTTGTTATTCCTTGGCTTTAGTGGGGGAGATGTGTATACTTGCCAAGCTTATGATAGAATATTTGTCACGACTGGACAGTTAAACGATTAGATTTGCTTTTATCAGAATATTTTATTTTACTTCTAATTCGTTAAGTGTTTGGTTGTGTGATTATGACAAAAATGAATACATGCTTAAATGTAAAAATAAATCCTAATATTCTTTAGGGTACATTTTCATAAGATTAATTCTAAGGTTTACTTGGGGACAAGTAAAGTTCAAGTGGGGGGATATTTGATGAACTCAAATAAGTACATTTTATTACTATCATTTATCCTATTAATTTGACTTGTTTTATTATATTATGTATGAGGATTGATACTTAATCGTTTACTTTTGTAATTCTCAGGTAAAAACAAGCATTTGGTGAAACTTGGCGATTTTGGACTTATTATGGAGCAAAACATGCAAGAAGTTAAGAGTCTACTGAAATGCACAAGATCAAGACTATTCTGCTCCAGATGCGCCGCATCTCACTTATTACATACGGCGCATCACTATCCAGATTTCACCAGATACGATCCAAGATACAAGAGGACATGCGCCGCATCTATTTATGGAGTTACGCCGCATCTTCTGGCGGTGTACGAATATTCCTGAATATATTAATCTTGGACCCCACGCGAAGTTAAGCCAATGCGCCGCATCTACTTACTAGATGCGCCGCATCTTCCTCAGACAGAAACTATAAATACCCCAAAGACCAGACGAATTCCAGAGCTTAAGTTCCGAAGTTCGACAGAAGACCAAAGTACAGAAACCCTAGGACGAATTCAGACGAATAGGCAGCACAAGACACACCCAAACGAAGATACAAGAGCTGTAAGAAGGTGCTGCATGTGTTTAATTCATTAAGTAGTTTTGTTTTATTGTGTTAGTAAACTTTAATTCATCAAGATTGGTGGCTTGTGTAATGTGACAACAGAAAGATTGCACTCCCTTAAAACTGCTTTCTCATTAATTAAAGTTTATATGTTGATGTCTTTGGTGACTTTTATTAGTGCATTGATAACCTCTGTGTCTAGCTGAGCGTTGATCGGGTCGCCATGCCTCTGCCCTCGCCTATTTATTAGATCGCCTATGCATTCTATCGTCTATAGAAAAGTAGGAAGAAAGATAAATAGGATAGTCATAAGTAATCATTAAGGGTTTACTCGCCGATAAGATTAGAACCAACGAGAAAGGACTTAATCTCGGTGCGTTGCATCGAACTATACACTTCATATAAAACTAGCAATAAAACAAGTGACAAACTACTTATCTATCAGGACAGATCTTCTTATTGTCTCAAGTATTTATCTGTGTACGTGTGTGCTATTCGCTGATTCGTGCCTATTGGTTTAGTTTATTATTTAATTGCAACCAAATCGTGCCAGTCTCTCAGGGTGAACCCCCTTGCGTTAGATTAGGTTGTATAGCTAACTTAATATATTAAAATACTGATTAAAATAACTAGATAATACGTTCCACTCTTAGTGATCGACACTCTACTTACCATTATATTCATACTGACCGGGTACACTGCTCGTTAAGTGTGTGTGTTATTGATAAGTCGGCTAAATATAAATTTAAAACTTGAGTAGGCATTAATACTGCTAAACCGCAACGACACATCGCATGCATCAAAGCTCATATGGAATACGAACAAGACTTCAAATCAAATTGACTGTGTCAACAGTAGAGAGCTCTTCAAAGAGTTTAATATTTATGACTGAGGTCAACGGAATGCAAAACGAGAGTCCAAACTCACCCAGATATCTAATGACTGAAAATAGAGTATACGCATAGGTAGAATGAACCTAAAGTCTTGCTAATCGCGGATAGTTCAACGGATATCAAATTCTAAACTTCTTAGGTACTTCCCAAAGATATCCTATGGCCACAATGAGTGCACGTTATATGGTGTAAGTATTATCACGTTGATCAGGCGTCATAATACTAGCACCACACAATTATGCCTTCATGATAATCATACTTTATCTCAAGTCATAATCAAACCACCTATCTTAATCCACCTAGTACTTCTATAGTCATCAAAGGTCACAAGATCAAATGTCATAGTCAAGAGGTAAAACAAAACTATTCGCAAGAGTATCAAAATCCCAGATTGCCTAGCAGAAGTGAGGTATGCCGTCACAAGCATCATATCTTCCACAATGCGCCAAAATCTCTCAAAACAAGGCCATCACCGAACATACGAAAAATAAACACGAATTGAAATGCTTCTAGGGAACTTAAATCATAAGAGGATCTTTTAACGATATAACGAAACTTAAGAGGGTCAACGGAAATGAAAGTTAGTCGTCAAGAACTTCGGCCTTCATAGAATCAATTCTTCCAAGCATAAAGGGCCTGTTTCAAATTTTCGTTCGTTCAGCACATCCAATCTCCTCAAATCCGGTTAATCTTTCTTTGTCTGTCCATCAGTCGGGAAGTGAAACCAAGATCGGGAACTTGTGTCTGGTTCGTCGAGCCTCCTGCAGTTCTTCTTGGAATGTGATGGAGTAATGTGGATTTCTGGCACGATCTTTAAATCTCTTCATCATCCAGTCTGCTTCTGCTCTCAATTCATCTTAGTACAACCAAGATGAATAGGGAAGTGAGAGTGCATGTCTTCATCAGCTCCAGGTTCGCCATCTTGACTAGAATTTCTTCTTCTGCATCGCCAACACTTCTGCCTTGTAAGGAATGTCTTCACTCTTCAGGGTAGTCTCCATTGTCGTCAACTCCAGGTCAGGCAAAGAACACCATTCTCTCAACAAATATCCATCTCCCAGAATGCACAAATGATCGTCAACTTCCTAACAAGATGCACAATGATTCTTTCTCGACTCCGAACGTACTATTAAGTCATACAATGACCATTTGCCCAAGTACTCACGAGAAAACATCATTTATCAAATTCACAAAACAGTCAGGGCTTTAGCTAATACTATTAGCGTCACTAACCGTCATAGCAGTCGTTTACGAATATGGGAGGCGATTCCAAAAATAAAATCAATTTATCAGAAGGAAACTTCGTGCTCTAAAATTAAACAAAGACATGGTCGTTTCAGGGTGGAGGAATGTTGGCTCCTAACGATATTACGTTTCAGCTTCTTCCTGGTCTTCGGTTGCTGCTCTTCCCGGTCGCTCAATTCAACAGGTATGATTCCGGACACATCTGAAAGACACTTTCGCTTAGTGACTAGACAATCTCTCGTCATCAAGTCAAATCCTTTTTCACATTCCGGTGGAAAAACATGTGGTTCAGTCACGAATCATATTCAGAAAACTCAGGGTGCCAAAACTCTCAAGATACGATTCATTCATTGGTGTACGAAATGAGTTCTAGGAAAAACTTCATAACCGCGAACGTAACACACGTGATGCGTGGTTTTGTAACCTTACAACAGGTTTTACCTCTCGAGGGATCTCAAGAGGCTTACAACCCCACCAGGCAGTGTACCTGACCGATGTAGTATAGTGTAGTGGTAAGTACGGGGGATTGATCGTTCTCCACAGGGAATAGTGTTCGTTAGGTGTGAAAGGCTACTCTAATTAGGTCTAAGGGTTGAGGAAGATTCTTTTTTTATGTTTTTATAATTTTATGAAAGCAAGTAAAATCTCGGGTTTGAAAGAGTGGGCGGAATTAGTTGCTAGTCAACTAACCCAAATTACTACGAATGCAATAAAATTAAATAACTGAAAATAAAATGTGGTGAGAAACTTATGTGTAGAGAAATGTGTTTACTTAGATTTCCTTACTCCCTAACTATCTTTTACCGGTTAATTAGTGTGTATTAGTCGCGTGGATGACGGGTGTATTCCTTAATACCATTCGTGGGGTGGCGTACTTACTTCCCCAACTCTACAAGCTCCTACTTCACTCCTATGTCGAGCCGGCTAGGAAGCTCCTAACATGGGATCACTAGAATTCGCTTGTGCATTAAATACAACCATAAAAACCTCTAGTACGCATTTGGTTCATGTTTCTTAAGACGTGCAAGCAAGTTACCGAATAGGAAGTTAGCCAGTTTTCTTAAGCCTAACATAGATAAACAATCATCCAATACAACTAATAACACACTAACAACCAATAATCAATAGCTAGGTTTCATTAGATCTAAGCAAACACAAGATAAATTTAGCCTAACATGTTAAACAAAAGACAAGAATAAGATAGAATCAAACAACACATAGACATATTGAATGATTAATTGATAACTTATCTTTCAATGAAACATGGAAGATCTCAAGGCAAAAAGCCTTGAAAAAGAAGCTGAATTCGTCCTAGGGTTTTATCCCAAAATTCCACACACTAAGCTCTCCCTAATGACAAAAAATTAGAAAACTATATATAGATTTTTGGATCTGACGGCGTCACCTTATGGAGTGTGACGCCGTCACCTCGCCGCTTTTAGGGTTCCCGGATGACCTTCTTGACGCCGTCCCTCTTTAGCTCTTCAAAAATCATTCTGGCTTATCAAGGCTTGACGCCGTCGAACCATGAACGTGACGCCGTCCCCTTATGATTTAAGCCGTGACGCCCTCGATCAAGTTAAAGCGTGACGCCGTCAGAATTCACATGCTATTTTCACTGGCCCGTCATGAGTAAATTTCACGTCCAACTTTTCTTGCCAAGGCATGACGCCGTCCAGAGTAAAGTCTGACGCCGTCAAGAGTAACTTTTAGCCGATTTTTGAGACTTTGCCGTTTTCTTCACTTTAATGCTCCAAAAACGTCCAAAATGCCTCCTTTTCCAGATTTCTCCTCAAAAGTACCTAAAATGACAAAAGGAACGATTTAGGGCAATATTTGATCAAATAAATACGATTTAAGGCTTAAATGACCCCTTAAAAGCGGTACACTTTTCGCTTCATCAAATACCCTTACACTTGAGATTTGCTTGTCCTCAAGCAAATGTGCTTTTATTCTAATTAAAATACAAGTTAGGGGTCATTTAATGCTAACATAAAAGTAATTACAACAAATAATCGTTCCACTTCAATCATAATAAGCACGGAGATTACATACTAGCACCTCACAAGTAGTGTTTAGATACTCACATCTCTCAAGTGTCATCAAAATAAATCTCATAAATGAAAACGGATAATATCTCTCACTACCTGTCATAGCAAATAGATTACCATAGGCTTGGGAAAGGATCGAAAACCTCCTCCACTAGGCGTAAGCACCTAAGATAAACTATCAAAGAGGGCTTTTAAATGGGTTATAACGTTAGGTGTAGGGAAAAGGAAAACACGGTTTTGTTGGATAAGGGATATTTTACTGGTGGCGAGTTAAAAATCTTGATCAATTACATGTACTATACAATGTTGCTAAGCCAAGACTAGACTCGATCTTAAGCTAGAAATGAAATAACAAAATAACAAAAATATAAAACAAACATAAAATAAAACGGGATGGTAGTCCGTATGTTTTTTCTATTTTTCATTTTCTCATTTTTTTTTTTGTGTTTTTCTTGATTTTTTTTTTTTTTTTTTTTTTTTTTTTTTTTTTTTTTTTTTTTTTTTGCATACACTTTTACCCTACCATCCAAAATAATACATCATAGGGGCGTTGCATTCCCCTTACACTTGAATTTTTACATAACTTTACAAATACTAATCTAATGACTCGAATTAAGATAATTGAAAAACTTGGAGTACTTTTAAAACATTTAGCACATATGGGGGTAATAAATGATGTTCTTCCCCATTACTCCATTATACTAGTACTTTACCCATGAGTCCCAATCGTCCCAAAACAATATGTACAAGGATATGACTCGACTTAGCAACCATGTAATCAACTAGATAATTAACTTGGGTTTAAACAAATGTTGTCACAATAATGCACTAAAAATGAGTGCATACAAGGTAGGCTAAGGCGATTTGGGTGTACATTTAAGTGGGGTGTAACAAATTCTTCCTTTAAGTAAAATGCTTAAAGGTCGAAACGAAAAGATAGGCTCTGAGGGGTGTACTAGGGGTATCGTGTACTAAAAATGAGTACAACGCAAAGGGGTGTGGGAGAATTACTTGACCAATGTAGCCAACGTAATTATAACAAAAACACAGGTGTAAAACAATGGGTTAATCCTAATGCCTCTTATCATGTAGTAAATCTAACTACACGAATGTAGTCTCACTTGTGGCCTCGGAATGGTCCTAACGCAAGTTCTAGAATCTAAGTGCTACCGGTACACACATCATAGCATAAATGCTTTTCCTACCAATTCTAGGGGTGAACCTCACATATTTGGGGGTGGAAAATTTTTTAGTGGTACGGTTTTTGTGCTAGTCATATAACTCCTATCCGTGAGACGCTCATTAAGACCAAAGTTTCACTCCTATATGTTGTAAAAAATTTTAAATTTGGCACTAAAATTACCTTAATCAAGTATTTCTCTCAGTTTTATTACACATCTATTATTAAATAAACAAAAATCAAGCGCAATGGTATTCTCTAAAATCGTACTTTTACCCTCCCCTTACACTTAAGATGAACATTGTCCCCAATGTTCAAATAACAAGATGTAAAAGAAAAAAGTAAAAGAATGAAATCAAATACTCCCCTGATTCGCTCGGTGGGTAGTGAAATTACACGGTTAGATCTTCCTCCAAAGAGAATGTTGAAGCTCCATGACTAATGCATCGCCAAAAGCTTGATCCAAAAACATTTCCTTGTCCAAAATAACCTGATAAACCTGAGAAAACAAACACGAAAACCTGCATAACATCGGCGGGAAAAATCTATATATAAGGATATAATGCTTGTGGAATGATAATTTTGCAGATTCCTGGAGATTATAAGTTGGAGATTTTAATAAAAACTTTTCTATAACAAAACTTTCAAAAATTTCTGGAAATTAAATCTGACGCCGTCAGGTTATAAACCCTGACGCCGTCAGAAATGACCTGACAAAAATTTTCATTTTAAGTTTCCGGAAAATTTCTGGAAAAAACCTTTACCTTACTTCCTGGAAATCCTGCAAAACATCATTATGACTCGATACAAGCATTTGACTCAAACAAATACTAATATGTATGCTAATTTATTATTATTACGATTCATGCTCATTTGTGTTCTAATAAACCGATTTAGATTTCCCTTACACTTATCTTTTGCAAAATACCTTTATATGTAGTTAAGACGAAGTTAAAAACAACATAAAGCATTTTCACAAATTAGTTTTTAACATGAATCAATAATAATAAAAATTAAACACACATACGGAAACAAATAAAATCAAACAAACAAATAAATAAACACACAAAGCAAATAAAACAAATAAAGCTTGGGTTGCCTCCCAAGAAGCGCTTTTCTTTATTAACGAGTCTTGTAGCTAGACTCAAAGTCACGTACATTACGTGACTCCATCATCGGTCACGGTTCCTAGGCCATTCTCCTTCCCGGTTTTATATTCCGGTCCTAATTTCAAACAATCCTTGTAGAAACCGAATATCCTTTCCATGACATAGTCTACTCCTTTACTTCTATCCTCATCATTCCTATAGTAGACCGCTTGCTTGAGCTCCTTCTCAACATTTGACAAGTGTTGGAATTGTTCTATCTTATATGGCATTTGGTAGCTTACTTCATCGGTCTCATCCTTAAATCTAACTATCCCTAAGGAAGGTTCATAAGTCATTCTAGAGACCTCAACAAATGGTTTTCCAAAAACCACTTGAGTCAGGGATGCATCGACTATTGGGCGGATATCTTCTACAATTACAAAGTCGGTGACATAGGTGAAGTTTCCTACATAAACCGGTAATCCCTTAACTCTTCCCGTGAAGTTACTCATCCAACCCTTGTCAGGGAGCATCCTATACCCAAGTTGATTTTTCATTATCAAGTTGTAGTGGGCTCTAGTCATGATGTTTATGGGCGATCTAAGGTCGATGTAAGCTTTCCACACATGTAGATGTCCGATGTTGCATGGTATGTTGAGATTAGAAGGGTCGCCTATTTCTATGATTGGTCTACCTAGGAAGTATGGTGTCTCGGGGTCATCGAATAAGTTTGTATGATATGCACGCTCTTCCTTAGTGGGTAGCCTATTGAAGTAGTCCTCATCATCATCTACTTCTTCAATCTCACTTGTCCTAACTTCCTTATCAACCTCGACTTTCCTATCCTCATCCTTAGGTTCACTATTATCCTCATTCCTATCAATTGGTTTAATAGTGACAATGTTGACAAAGTGGACGTGTTTGGATGAAGAGGGGTCTTTTACTTGGGGTCTGCTATTTGTGTTCCTAGCGTCCTTATGTGGAGGTGATAACACTTGGTTATGGAGAGCTTTCAACAAGTTGTCAATTTTATTGGTCATCTCCGTTTGTTGTTGTTTGAATTCGGCTTCAAACTTGGCTAAACGAGCTTCTTGAGATGCCATAAATTGAGACATCAATCCTTCAAAGTTATTGGTACTACCATTGCCGGAAGGATTGTTGTTGAAAGTACGGTTCGAGTTGGAACCGCTTGATTGGAAACGATTAGGTGGGTTGGAAGAATTGGTTTGTTGTGTGTTTTGGTTTTGTTTCCACCTAAGGTTCGGGTGATTTTTCCATGAGGGGTTGTATGTATCACCATAAGGGTTTGGCTCGGGTTTGAAAGTGTACCACTTGTCTCCCGCTCCGTCGGTACGCGATGATGCGTAGTCCACAAAAGCTTGTTCGGGGAGTTCCATGCAATCACGAGTGTCGTGGGGACCACTACATAATTCACATGAAGAAGTGATTTTGTTCACTTGGCTTGAAGGTTTAGGAGCCTCGTAGGATTTCATGAGAAACTTGACTTGGTCTTCAAGTTCTATGATCCTACGGTCGGAAGTGCTTGAATTGTTCGAAGGCAAAGATATTGCCTTGACCGTTTTATTCAAATCACGGGGATCACTCCAACTTTCGTTGTCATAAAGAGCAAGATCCTCTAGGAGAGCCCATGATTGTTCCGCACTTAGATCACGTAGCTTGCCACCGGCCGATTGGTCAATGGTTTGCCTCGTGGAGAGATTGATATGGTCATAGAAGATTTGGACTTGGAGCCAAAGTTCTATGCCATGGTGAGGGACTTTTTGGAGTAAGTCCTTGAATCGAGTCCATGCCTCGTAGAGAGTTTCGCCTTGACGTTGTTGGAACATCAAGATATCATTCCTTAGCTTGGTAGTTCTTCCCGGTGGGAAAAACTGAGCAAGGAAACGAGTAGTGAGATCATCCCAAGAGGTAATGGATCCTGCGGGTTGACGTTCTAGCCACTGACTAGCTTGGTCCCGCAGAGAGAATTGAAAGAGACGCAATCGGGTCGTCTCTCGAGTGGCAACATCAAGGTCTATAGAATCAACGATTTTAAGAAAGTCCTTGAGATGTTGATTAGGATCTTCAGAACGAAGTCCATGGAATGCGCATCCGCTTTGCACCAACCGGATGGTGTCGGATCGCAAGGGTGTGATATTGGCTCCTTGAGTGAGCTCAATGGTGTTTCGATAGCCATGGTGGCTAGGACGGGAATATTCTCCTAAAGTACGGGCTCTAGGAGGTGGTGGTGGTTGTTGTGGTGATGGGTTGTGGGGGTTAAGGATATTACCATCTTCCATGATGTCGGATGGTATGGTTACGAACAAAGACACGAAGAAAATAGATAGACTAAAGAAAACCTAGAAAAATAAAACAAAAATCTCACTAGAAAGGAATCTAGTGAGTAGACCTAATAGAAATAAAAATTCAACCTAAACAATAACTATTCCCCGGCAGCGGCGCCAAAAACTTGATGCGTGGTTTTGTAACCTTACAACAGGTTTTACCTCTCGAGGGATCTCAAGAGGCTTACAACCCCACCAGGCAGTGTACCTGACCGATGTAGTATAGTGTAGTGGTAAGTACGGGGGATTGATCGTTCTCCACAGGGAATAGTGTTCGTTAGGTGTGAAAGGCTACTCTAATTAGGTCTAAGGGTTGAGGAAGATTCTTTTTTTATGTTTTTATAATTTTATGAAAGCAAGTAAAATCTCGGGTTTGAAAGAGTGGGCGGAATTAGTTGCTAGTCAACTAACCCAAATTACTACGAATGCAATAAAATTAAATAACTGAAAATAAAATGTGGTGAGAAACTTATGTGTAGAGAAATGTGTTTACTTAGATTTCCTTACTCCCTAACTATCTTTTACCGGTTAATTAGTGTGTATTAGTCGCGTGGATGACGGTGTATTCCTTAATACCATTCGTGGGGTGGCGTACTTACTTCCCCAACTCTACAAGCTCCTACTTCACTCCTATGTCGAGCCGGCTAGGAAGCTCCTAACATGGGATCACTAGAATTCGCTTGTGCATTAAATACAACCATAAAAACCTCTAGTACGCATTTGGTTCATGTTTCTTAAGACGTTCAAGCAAGTTACCGAATAGGAAGTTAGCCAGTTTTCTTAAGCCTAACATAGATAAACAATCATCCAATACAACTAATAACATACTAACAACCAATAATCAATAGCTAAGTTTCATTAGATCTAAGCAAACACAAGATAAATTTAGCCTAACATGTTAAACAAAAGACAAGAATAAGATAGAATCAAACAACACATAGACATATTGAATGATTAATTGATAACTTATCTTTCAATGAAACATGGAAGATCTCAAGGCAAAAAGCCTTGAAAAAGAAGCTGAATTCGTCCTAGGGTTTTATCCCAAAATTCCACACACTAAGCTCTCCCTAATGACAAAAAATTAGAAAACTATATATAGATTTTTGGATCTGACGGCGTCACCTTATGGAGTGTGACGCCGTCACCTCGCCGCTTTTAGGGTTCCCGGATGACCTTCTTGACGCCGTCCCTCTTTAGCTCTTCAAAAATCCATTCTGGCTTATCAAGGCTTGACGCCGTCGAACCATGAACGTGACGCCGTCCCCTTATGATTTAAGCCGTGACGCCCTCGATCAAGTTAAAGCGTGACGCCGTCAGAATTCACATGCTATTTTCACTGGCCCGTCATGAGTAAATTTCACGTCCAACTTTTCTTGCCAAGGCATGACGCCGTCCAGAGTAAAGTCTGACGCCGTCAAGAGTAACTTTTAGCCGATTTTTGAGACTTTGCCGTTTTCTTCATTTTAATGCTCCAAAAACGTCCAAAATGCCTCCTTTTCCAGATTTCTCCTCAAAAGTACCTAAAATGACAAAAGGAACGATTTAGGGCAATATTTGATCAAATAAATACGATTTAAGGCTTAAATGACCCCTTAAAAGCGGTACACTTTTCGCTTCATCACGAACGTAACACACGAGTCTCTAGAGTAATAGTGATAGCAAAGAGTTTAACAATCGGTAATCGTAGTAAGGAGTTCAAAATTGTTGCAACCGCCAAGGTGAGACATAGAAGGGTAGTTGTCAATATTTAGAGTGATCCATCAACCAATTTCTTGCTAGAATAAAATCGGAGTTTAACTATTCAAAGAAAGGCAGATCAGCATAGCAAGGCTTATCGTTCAAAAGTGAGAGGGGAAACATTCTTATACTCATGGTTACAACCACAAGACTTCTCATAGGGACGGAGATGGGTGAAACGAAATCAAATACTGTTGGAAGATTTATAGACGTTTACCAAAGCAAAAGACAAATAACAAAACATATCCAGTACGTCATCGCCATGGAGGTTCTCAGAATGCCCGAAGAGGTATCAAAATGATTAACGAAAGGATCAAAGATCAGAGTCAAAATCTGAAGATGAGGATCAAATAGTGTCAGGCAATTATTATGAAATTCTCAATGCCTTCAAGATTTAATCAGGTTCAAATCTTAGGTGGTGCAAAACATAAGCTTTCGCTTTCCAAAACAGGATCTAACCAAAAGCAATGCACAAATCAGGGTGATGCGGAAGCAAAGATACTTAAACGAATGCCTTATAGTCTACCCATTCCTCACTGGTCAAAACTTATGTTCCTATAGGGAAATCTTAAAGCAATTTTCAAAGGTTGTCTTACGAGCGCCTACAGAGAAAACTTAGTGGTCCTAACTTACACAGGCCAAGGGTAAATGTATTACGAATCGCAGCCTGTCTCTCTGATACCATAATTGTAACACCCCAACCCGACAAGGGTAAAGATATCACAAAAATGGTTTCATATCAGATCAAAACAAAGCATACATTTACAGTAATACGAGAATTCTCAAAGGTTACAAATGAAATACTGAAATTACAAGGTTACAAATGCGAATACAAATGGATCATTATAGAGGCTCAAAGCAAAAAGGGTCATATCGAACATCAAAGTCTAAATGAATCAAACAAACGAACCAAAGTGTAGGGGAAACATAGCAATGGCTTAGGGAATCTTAAGACGAATCAAGATCAATGAGTCATGAGAGAGAAAACACCCTTACTGAAAAAGAGTAGAATATCTGTACCTTATACCGCAAGTGCAAACATATCTAGAAATATAAAGATCAGAAACAAATCCATCTTCAGCGAATCTACACGAATAAATGGTCGTCTTGTTATTAATATCTTCTTCAAATCAGATTTCTCATTTTAGTCGCCTTTCCATTTTTAGTAACTTTCCATTTATAGCAGGTTTCCTCAATTAGTAAGTTTCCATTTTTAAGAAGCATTCAAAGTTAAGTATCCAAATGTGACAAGTTAATAGTTCAAGGTTCATAATGTTGGTTATATAAGTTTAGGGTTTATTATACAATTATAACAAGTTTAGGGTTAATAGTGTCATTATGATAAGATTAGGGTGTAAAATGTAAATATTATCAAGTTACATGTTTTCATCAGTTAAGTCCCTTAGTTTTAGAAAAATGATAATTTAGACCCTTTAGTTTAGAAAATAAACACATTACACCTTTTAAAACCCCTTTTACACTTTTTACAAATTTTACACATGAACTGGTCCTATTTAGTCGAATTTATTAACCATATAAGAACTCCGAAATAAAATTCCAAAAAATTACCACAGATACCTCAACGCCTTAAGTATTTTATATAATTTTTCCAGAATTTACTAGCTAGTATAAATACGAATCAAAAATCCATTTCTACAACATGTCCCCGAATCGTATCTGATGAAACATCCGAAAAGTTTCCATTTCGTTTCCCCATCTATAAAATTTATAAAAATATAGAAAAATTAAAGTAACTAATAGACACATCAAATATTACTCAGTTCAAAGGAAACCTTCTAATTCATTATGGTTCGAAAATGAAAAATGGAAAACACGGACTGTTTTTCCAGACATACGAATTCGATTTGACACTTAATTTTCTAAAAATCAAAAAGTGGTCTTCCAAGACTCCAAAAATTACAAGGTTTATTTCTACAGAAAGCTCTTTCATTGAATTTAATTTTAGACTCTGAAAACATCCAAAAAAACATTCACATCAATTAGATACATTCCATTAAAGTCGGATAAATTTCCAGATCAGTAGCAGTTTTTATAGTTTCATGCATATACTTGAAGTTTTGTCATTCCAACCTTTAATTCTTGACACAAAACGATTATAGGTGAGTTTATAACATATTTAGGTCGAATCACAACAGGTCTTAACATAATCAAAGCCATTAAATTCATCATACACACCTGGATCAATTTTACATATTTGGTTTTTTTTTAGGGTTTCATGTTCATGATTTCATGTGATTATGCTATGATTTTATGTAACATATTTTATCATCATATAATCATTATTATTCGACTAGAATGCAAGAGTATGAACAAGGATTAAACCAAGAAGGATGATACGAATACCCTTTGAAGCACGATGAAACACAAGAACAAGAACACACGAATCACCAACTTTCCTTCCTTCTTCTCTTTGTAGTGATCGAACAAAAGAAAACAATATATAGATCGATTAGGGTTTGTTCAAGAACACGAATGGATAGAAAATCATGTGAATATGATTACCTTAGGACAAGAACACAACCAAGATCACCAAAACTTCTTCCTTGGGATTTCTTTGGATCGACAAGATGAGAGAGAGAGGAGAGATTGTCGACTTTTAGTGAGAGAGAGTTAGGGTTATGGGATTTTCGGTTCTTTGGGATAATGGAATACCGAATATTTGTGTTAGGTGTATTTAGGGAATGAATCAAACTTCTTAATGGGCTAAATAAAATCTTAATTATCTCTTCTTGCTTCTAATTCTTTTGGGCCGAATATTTTAGTGTTGGACTTATCATATGGATCGACTAGCTTAGCTAGTTGTAGAGATTTTATTTCGTGATTCACTTATAATGTAATGTTCTTATTTGGAGTTTAATTCGTTACATAATCTAGGATACAATCAATGTAGGTTAAGTATCATGAATGTTATTTATATGATTTTCATAAGTTCTCAAAATTTCAAATTTGAGGGCCTTTTTGTCATTTCATGTTTTGTTCAATTGTGGGTTTTACACTTTGCTTACTGCTGAGGTTTTCAAATAAAATGATATGGTTGAAAAAGAAGTTTATGATGAACTTTCAAACAGATTTTTACAACTCGAAAAACAATGTATTTCGCTTGAAATCTCAATGCAACAAAAGGAAGAAAGTCTTCAAACTAACCAACCATGTAGGAATCCAGAATTTCCTGAATTCCGTGAATTTTTTATAATAAATGATTTGAAAGCTCAGCTACAAGCCAAAAACTTGACGATCAACAACCTGAAAAAATGTATTGCTGAGATGTGTGATATGTTTAATGAAGTTAAGGCTAAACATGCCAATGATGTTATTGCAACAAAAAATGCAGAATTAAAACATAAAGTGATTGAATTGTTTAAAGAAAATGAGACTTTGAAAATTATTTGCAAAGAACTGTGTGATACAATCAAAGAAACGAAAACTAAGAATGTAGAGCAAACAACCTCTTTGATTGCCAAAAATGATGAATTCAGAGCTCAACTTCAGGAAAAGGGTTTTGCAATTGCATCGTTGAAAAACGAGTTGAGAAAATTGACTGAAAATGGTGTGAACACTAAGTTTGCAAAACGATCAATCTTGAGGAAACCACCACTTAGAAACCAATCAGTTGTTAGACAACCGACTGCGTTTAAATCTGAACGACCAAAATTTTCAAAAACACAGTTTGCTTCCCAAGTCGATGCGAAACAAGTTTTGCCAAAACCAGTCACTTCACAGCCTAGATCTAATGAAAAGGAATGTACGCTTGCAAAACCTCATCACATGAGTGCATATAGCTCTTCTAGGATTAGTTCAACACTTGTGTCATTTGTGACACCAAAGGAACATGTTAAACATAAAAACAGTGTTCAGAATCACAAACTAGAGGATGCTAAGAAAAACACACCTGAAAAGACTAGGAAGTAGCCTGCTTCTAAGAGTAGTTACGTATCGATTAAAGCAATTCCCGTAGCTGATCACTCTAAGAATTCTAGATCTTTTTCTGACTCCAAACACTATATTTGCTCAACTTGTCAGAAATGTGTGTTTAATGCAAACCATGATGATTGTATAACAAAATTCCTGAAGGAAGTACATGCTCGTAATAAGGTTCAATCCTCTAAGACTAGAAACAAAAATAAGCCCGTAGAACCAAAGAGTTATACTCAGAAACCTGGTAGGCAGATTGCTGTAGGACAAAGGTCTTCTCTAAACAAGTCTTCCACTGTACATGAAAAACCAAACACTCCTAGATCTTGCCTTAGGTGGATACCGACGGGTTGAATTTTTAAGATTTTTGGTCTTAGATGGATACCTATTCGAAAGATGTTCACTAAGTGTGAAACCAAGGTTGACACTGAAACCCCAAATGGTCGAGATGCTGATATCACTAACCCATATAAATGCAAACAAACTCTTAATGTTAGTGCAGGTAGTCCTTACTTAAGTGCAGGTACATCGTTCACTCACATTAAGGAAAGAATCAGGGTTTGGGTGTCGAAAAGAGTGATATCTCATGATGTAGGGGTTCAAGTAATTCAAGCTTGATGAACATCAACAAAAATGACGTTTGAACACATCAGTTCAAGCCTCGGTCTTCATCAAAAATGATGTCTGCTCACATCAGTTCAGGCCTCGTTCTTCAACGACAATGACGTCTATTCAAATTAGTTCAGGTCTCGTTCCTCATCGACAATGACGTCTGTTCACATCAGTTCAGGCCTCGTTCTTCAACAACAATGACGTTTGTTCACATCAGTTCAGGCCTCGTTCTTCATCATAATGACGTTTGAACACTGCAGTTCAAGCCTCGAGCCTCAATGTCAAAATAATGGCGTCTGCTGACATCTCTTCAGGCCCCGTTCATCAAAGAAAAGAAAGGCGTACGCTTGAGTGCGCTTTATCTTCGGAAGAAGAGAAATCTTCTTGTTTCTGACTATTCTCATCAACAAGCTTCATACTTGCTCCATGCTCGTTCAGTCATCAAGTGGATCTACTTTCATTAGATTGGACATTTATTCACTCGATCAAAAAATGGCATTCTCATATGCAATTTTTGAGGGGGGGAAGTGTGAACAAGTGGATCGACGTACATTTTATTGGTTGTCCACTCACTTGTTGGGCATCTAATGGTGACTATGGAGTTGATCAGGTATCACTTATTTGAGGTTGAAGTTGACTTTCTCAAAGGCGTGATCTTAATCTATCTTGAAGTCGGGGTTGGTTGGATGCATGACTTTCAATGATAACTTGCTCGTGCTTAAGATTTAAGTTGAAGACTTAGTTTTTCTAGTTACCAGCAGTTGGGGTAAATGTTTGATGACCTGGTTAACTATCACTTAAAGGAGTTACGTTGTAGTACTCAGTGTCACACGCCGATGACGTTGTGGATAATCGCAAGAGGTGTTAATGTCTCATACTTTGGTTGAGTATTGAGTACTTAGAGAGTTGCTTGGAAGCATTAATTCTCTACATTGTTCTTCCAATATGAGTGCAAGTTTAAGTCACGAGAACGAGGAATTCTACTTCAGTGTCAAGTTGGGTATATCGGGTTTGTTCCATCAGTCATCTCGTCAAATTGCCTACTTAAAGGGTTGGTAAAGATAGTCAGGAAGTGTTTCGGTAGCGGTTGCTTCTCACTTGATACATTTGAGCTAATTTTGTTCTTCTCACAAGATTTCAAGTATTTGTGCGTAAAATGTGTTGCTGATTCTGAGGTATCAAAACCAGCAAGAGGGAAGGAGACATACATCTGAACGCACAACGAGTACACATGATGAACTTTATACCTCTTCTGAGTTGGGGTTATTCCGGGAAGACAAATGTCATAACCGCAGAGAAAATCAGTGTTTTAACTCGTTCCTTATGGTGTATCATTCCAACTACTTGGGGGAAGTGGACTCTGGATACTTTTGGTATGCAGTATTTCAGACTTCAGCGGGAAGAAATGTGAGAAGAATTATTCAAGTGTGAGATGATTCGTTGCTGATCTATTTGATGATCCCCGAACGGAGAATCATGATGATTATTCTTAAAAGAAGCAGCAATACTTGATGTGGTTTGCTACGGTTTCCGCTGTACACTTACCTCATGTAAGCTTGAAAGAGAGCTTTGAAACTGCTCAAAAGGAAGATTGTCGGTTTGGGGGGAAGCTATCAAAGCTTCACATTCAGAAGGCTCAAGTTCAGTCGATTATTCAGGAGTCTCGAAAGCTTTGGTGGTGAAAGTTTAAGAGATGTTGACTACAGATGTCTACCACATACAGAACGTATCCTCATTTTGGTATTCATGTCATCATCTTCTCAAACTGAATAATATAGTTTGTACATATCTTATACCAAATTGTAAATAGAAAATTATACAACCAGAAAAGTGTAAATAGAAAAATATTAAAACCCAGAAAAACCATAAAAATCAGAAAAATAGAAAATACCAAAAATAGTTTCCTCTAGGCATGTCTTCTGTTTATCGATAACGTTTACGGTCTTAGAAATGTCATTCAATAATGACACGGGACTTTAAATGAAGCTCGAGCAGAAGTTAAAATGAATTGTTAAAACATGTCATGATGGCTTGCTATTACTTCATATAGCAACCCGCGTTTCAAAATGGGGAAGGCACGTCGCCAAAAAGATGGCTGTTCCCTCTACTGGGTGATGTTCACCCGGGCATGGATTAATTTATATCCATGTTTCTTTGATTTAGTGCACGTTTCAGTGCATTATTTCCTGATTAAGAAGAGAAGTCTTCTTTGTATACAAATAGTTTTCATTCAATGATTCTTCTGAAAATTATTTGTGAGACACATGGTGGTAACATGTTGGTTGAAATTCTTTCAGACTTGGATTGTGCATAAAATTTGTCACTCAATCAATGACTACAGATCTTTAACTAGAATACGGGTCATTGATTGAGGGGGAGAGTGATTTCAAATTTTATTTCATCAAACGGGTTTCTTGGTTAACTCATAACTCTTAGAAAAGGTTTTGTAGTTAATGGGGTATTAGTTGAAGAGGAATTTACTATGCTTTATATCTAATGGGAAAATGTGTTAGTTGTTAGAAAGATTAGGACATTATGTGCAATTTGCTTATAGTTTCCTAGCTTTATGTAACTATATGGTCCATTTGTGTCACTTTGGAATCCTCGTTCAATCCCCTAAATACTTTATAACTCAAAATCTAAAAGAAGTTAGAAAACCCATTGTGTTTGATGTTCTTGAATACTCCACAGGCATTTGTATGATCTAATTGAATGAGTTTCGGATGTTGATTGACTTTTGTTAGTCGATTGCTGTGTAATTGTTGTTGACATATTGCTTGTGCTCTCAGATTATGCTTAGGTATGTAGCTATCGTGTTAGAATCATTTCCCTAAGATCCTGAGTTGAATATTGAAATATGAGTGAATTGCCAGGTTCATGATTGCTGATTGCTCTTTATGCTAGATAGCGGTTTGATGTATTTCCTGACTGTGGTTTAATTATGAGATGAATTTGGTATTATGAGTTGGCAAGCTGCTATGTGGTAGCTATTAATGAAAAATGAATTTGTATGTATGTATATAAGTGTTGATATTCTTATGCAGATTCCATGGCCAATATAAATGTGTCAGTTCCCGCTCTAGCCATTTGATCAGATGTTCAAACTCTATTGACTGGCTCTGAATTCACCATAACAACAAGATCGGTAACAACAACAACAACAACACTGTCTTCACCTCCACCACCTTCATTTCAACAAAGCATCACTTATTTTGGTCTCGCCAAGCGGGGATCTACAACATTTGGGAAAGTTTTGTTGGTGGATGGATAATCGATGTTGACCAATGACTCTCTCAGAGAAGCGGATGATCACATCATCTGCGCAAAAAGGTCAATATCATTTGTGTCATAACGATTATCCTTGTACATGATAAGTAGTGAATCACCCTCATAAATTGAGGGGGAGCGATTGCATGTTCCATTATTAGCACATATTAAAACTGACCACATTTTCTCCCATAATTTCTAACTTATTTAAATCAATTGGGATCACAAATCTCAAATGGTTTAATATTTTTGATCGGGGGAGAGAATGTGATTTAAATATGAAATATGATAAAATGTGATTGTTTGGACTTAAGTGTAAGCTCTCCCATATATGCTAAACTCTTTCGTATATCGATGCACATATTGAGGGGGAGCAAATGGTGCGTAATTGCAATATGGATGTGGCATCTCATGTGAGCGTGGCTCAGACTTAACCAATGAATTGACGAAACATAAACTATCATTAATCGAAAGGATGTGTCCTGGCTGGGTAATATTTTCAAGCTGGTCTAACCAGTGATGTAAGCGTGTCTCGAAGAGGATATGTCTAAGTGGAGTGTACCATTTTGAGAAACTTACTGTGGATGTGACCAGGCCGGGTAATAATATCAAGCTAGTCCAACTAGTGATGTAAGCGTGTCTCGAATCGGTCATGTTCACTGAAAGTGGATCAATTCAAAAAGTGCAATCTCTACCCAACATGTGCAAATATTAAATTAAAACATATGAGCACATGTTAAGGGGGAGAATTTGAAAAATACAAAACTCTCAAAGTGTTAGCAAAATGTGTTTCATAATCATGAACACTTTGAGAGATTTTTCAAAAGATTTGGTAAATGGCAACATAGGATAGTCATGAAGTTTTAAGGTGGCTAAGGTTAGGAAAACCATCCTATGATCCGCCAGAGCCGGAGGGATCTACCCAGGGACAATACCGAATAGTTAGTATTAGAAAGTCCTTAGGTATGATCATGAAAAAAGGAGTAATATGAGAAAGGAGAAAGAAGGGGTTGAAGAATTAAAAAGAAATGAAATGAGAAAGTGTGAAAAGAAATAGCCCTCCAATTATTCAACCTTATGGCAGAAACTGGGTTCAATTCATATGCTACTGGTGGTTACTAAGGTAACACCGGTATTGAAGACAAGACGTCATGGACCCAGTGACGCACTGCACCAAACATTCTAAACCACTCAAGTTCTCTTAAAAGGACTTGTTTCATTCTCACGGGGAACCCTGCATAATCTATCGACCGCTCATTACGAGTCATGTTGATATTGAAACAGGAGACACCGCTCCAGTCTCCGACTACTAAAAATGCACTTATCGAGTCTAGAGCCACGAGATGCATCATAAGATCTCATAGGAACACATGTTACTCCTACACTGGTTGTTCAACATTAAGGACACCAGATGTAAACTTATGAGTCCTACGCAGATCTTAGCAATCTGCCAGAACCTTTATGAGGGAATTTACAAATGTAGTTCTCAGTGATTGAATGGAAATTCCGGCCAAGGTCAACATCAAACAGCCCTGAAAGCAGGTCACTTCGGTAATTCCTTGTGGATTACGCTTAGTGTTCGCGGCGGTTTCAAACGGTCTACAGTCGTGGAGTGAACTCCAGTGACTCACCTAATCATTGATTTACTATGGTAGATCTTTAAAGCCCTCTGTGGGCTTCCAATTTAGGAACGGCCTTGGAAAGGATTAGAGAGAGTTTTCACACTATCCTATTAACAATCTCGAAGTCCGAACCTATAAGTACCGGACGTTTTATTGCTAACTGTCGTATGCAGGAACCCCTGGCGGTTGTAGCTGATTACAGTTGTAGCTGATTGCTGAACAAGATGCCAATCCATCACCACATGCTCACACCACACCATCATCATAATCAACGAAATTATGATATCTAAAAAACCTACAACACAGCTTCTGCAACTCTGATGATAGCTATCATGATCCAGAAAAGTGTGTGCATGCGAGTCCAACGGTCACAACATATCACATGGAGGCAACATTACAACGTATGAGCTTGGAGATTTACGGTGACTGATGATCTCAAAGAATGCTTAAAGATCACAACTTCACACAGAGACGATGCTGAAACAAGATGACTAGAAGACATATGTTGGTTGATATCATCGAAGAATCTTCAAAGATCATCCAAGACAAAGGAATGGTCATCAAAAGATCACAGCTGAATATACAAAGAGTAATGAATTTTAAGAATCAAAGACTACGAGCTAGGAAGTTACAGTCATGTAATAGAATGCTAGAATTCAAAATATTATTTTCGGGGTGACCTCCCTTAGGGGGAGATTTTTAGGAATATAAATATTCATATGAAGACTCAGTCACCCCGAGTATCTATTTAGCATTTATGTAGCTCGTAGGCTTATTTGTATTATTATTATTAGTTTAGTTATATTAATATTTGTGGAGTTGGGTCGGGTCTTTACCCACTGTCAGCTCACTCCACAGCCCACTAGGGGCACCATAGCTAGTAACTATAAATACCCCTTCCCATGTGTGGGAAGGGTTGGAGGTTTCTAATCATTCAACAAGTTTTTGTTTCACTCTCTCTCTAGAACTCCCAACTCTCTCATCTCTCTCTCTCTCTCTAGAATTCATCCAACATTGATTCCAAGTATGCAAGTATTACAATACTTGTATAGCATGCAAACTCTCCTTCATCTTCTTTATCTCCCGCATTAAACAATCATCCTTGTTTGAGACTGCTGGAGTTTCACTCGAGCTTCCACTTACACTCCTACTGCTTGCCCCATCATGCCATTTTTGAGAATGGTTAGCCATGTCTTGGATAGTTTCTAGAGCTCTAATGGGTGTCATCCCAGGAATTGCCCCTGAGAGTCAACCATCTGCATAGTCGGAATGTTAAGCCCCTTTTAGAAGATATTCACTGTTTGTTGCTTGTTAAGATCATGGGTATGGCACTTGTAAAGGAGATCATTGTACCTATCCCATGCCTGGTACAACGTTTCATCACCATCCTACTTGAAGTTGTGGATCTCCTCAAGTTGTTTTGCGATCTTTGAAGGAGGGCAATACCTTTGAATGAATGCTTTCTTTAGGAGGTCCCAGGTATTGATTGTTCTAGCAGGTAACCTATCAATTCACCTTTTAGCGGCTCTCGTGAGTGTCATCAGAAACACTTGGATCATGCCTGCATCATAAGAAACATTCGCTATGTTGAAAAGGCTAACAATGTACAAGACATTGTCCACATGCTCGTGAGCAGCATCGGTCTTGCTTCCAAAAAATGGAGCTTTTTGCAACTCTCGCATAAACTGGTTTTTTATTGCAAACTGCACATCATTTCCAAGGCTGGCCTAACAACCCCCGGCCCTTGCTCTTCTCTTGTCATCGCCAAATACTTTTCGAGAGTAAGCGTGTCAATTTCAACTTCTCCCATTGTACCTGAAAATTATGAAATAAAAACAATGAGATGATGAGAATAAAACAAAAATTATAAAAACTTAAATTAAACCCTATTTAGCTCCCCGGCAGCGGCGCCAAAAACTTGATGCTTATTTTACCTAGATCACGTTTTAATATTTATAAGTCTCGTTTACCTATAATCAACGTAGCACTGTCGAGAAGTGTACCCGGTCGTGGGTAGTCTAGAAATGGTAAAGCCGAAGTCATACCAAGAGCTATGATGCGGATTTTAATCTAAGTATTCTATTGTAACTAGTAAAGGGTTTTTGAAATGATTTGTAAAAAACTTCTGTTGTCAGCGGGAGAAAGCTGTGCAAGCCTAGTTACTAATCTTATTATGGCATGACATATTTTTCCTAACAACGTCTATTATCGCCTTATGTGGTGGTTAATTGTCACTAGGATCAGTTGTCAAACCGCCTAGCCTATAATTCCAAACTCGTACCTCCTTTGGTCAATTTAGCCGCCAGTTTAGTTTTAGTCATTAAGTTCCAGCTATCAATCTAGACCTATTCAGTACCAAGGTGTGTGTGGTCCTTTGGTTAAGTCTCACACATACAAACCTGGTCCCGCATTTCTTATCTATGTCTACTAGGATAGGTAGTCCTTTGGTCAATTTTTACACGAGGTGATGTGTAGTCCTTTGGTCAATTCTTACACACCTCACAACCTACCGGCTAGGGTCCTTTGGTCAATTCAGGCTAGCCTAAATAGGTACTACCTAGCATACATATGTCTAAAACGCGAGGATCATAGAAAGGCTATATTGATAAACACATAAGATGCATAATAAACAGGAAAACAAACATCATGGGCATAATAATTTCATAACTAGGCTAACACATGAAGTGCTTAGCCTCTCATGCTATAAAATGCAGTAAAAACAATGTTGAATGTCATAACGAAATAAAACATTGAATTCAATACAAGTATACAATTTGATGCTCAACTAATGATTAAATGATATGATTTCTCCTTTGGAAAGTGATTGAAAGCAGCAGAGATTCATCCTTGATGAATCCCTAATTATTCCTTCAAAGTTGTGGTAAAAGTGGTGTGTTAAAATGCAGATTTAGGGCTTGTATTTATAATTTCGATCTAACTACGGTGTAACCTTAAGTAATGGATTACACCGTAACCTTCATATCTCTGATGATCTTATATTTATAATAATGTCTACGACGTAACCTCAAGAAGAGGTTACGACCGTAGAATGCTTGTTAACATTTATGCCATTTCTACGCCGTAACCTTATACATAATGTTACGGCGTAACCTTTTTGATCTCTGAAATTATCTAAGTCATTGGATATCTATGGCGTAACCATATCGATGGAGTTACACCGTAACCTCCAGAATCATTGAATTCAGTCTTCTAGTTATAAAATATGTTACGACGTAGGTTATAAACTCCTTCTACGCCGTAACCCTTATATAGTCAGCAAGCTCTTGTCTAATTTCGTTAACCTCCTTTCCAAATCCACGTTTCTTCGTTCCAATGCTCATTTATAACCTGAAATGAAATAAGAAGTAATAGAGTATATGTTGGAACACAAAAAGTGTAAATCATTAGTGTAGGGACTTCTATTTATCTTTTGTATTAGTATAGGGTATGTTATGTAACATTGTGTGGTTGTGACAGCATAACACTATCGCAACACTTGTATAGTTGCGATAGTATGCTTGACTAGTGTATGGGTATAAATACCCCCTACCTCATGGGTTATGAGATGTGTGTTTTTTCTATCATCAATGCGAGACTTTACTTCTTTTCTCTCGTTTCTCTCTCTAAACTAAAGTGTCCAAACCCACTTTATCTCACTAAGATTATTAGAGTAGACGTGATATTATTGGAACAACAATTGGTATCAAGAGCCAAATATGATTAGTTGTTTCACGTAGTAGTGTTTTAGTTTTGTTTCAATCTTCATTAGTAGTAAAAGTTTTGGTTTTCATAGAATTCAAAAACTTTCTCTCTCTAGAATATCTTTACTATCATACGTAGTATGAAGATTACTCTTAAACGTATTTAATCTTATAAAACGTATGTTAGGATAACATATTTGTAGATAAAGAAAGAGCCTTTATCATTCTATACAAAAACTTTATGAATTTGGTGAAGATTTAGGCTGAAAACGTGGTTTAAGGTTTTTTGAAAAAGTGTACTTTTTCTCATAAAAATGGGGTTTAGCATTTTGTTCATAAAATTTTGTTCCCAAAATTGAGGGTCTTGTTGCAACAGTTGGCTTAGAAACAGTCGTGATAGCTGTTTTTTGTTGCGATAGGTGACTGCGACAGCAGTTGGTTTGAGTTGCGATAGCAGTAGTTTGGGTTGCGATAGAAATTGTTGTGATACTTCCTTTGCGAAGCTTTTGATTACCCAATGTTTACGAAAGAAAACCCTTCCAAAGTTGCAAGAGATTGTTGCGATAGCTCTTGTATTGTTGTGATAGAACAAGTTTTGCGACACCTGATCTTCCAAGACTTAAAGAAAACTCTGCCCAATTTTCTCCAGAAAGTTGCGATAGTTACTGTTCACAAGACTTTATTTCGATACCTTGACTTAAATACTTTTATTCAATTTTAAATCCTTTAAAAAGATTAAAAAAAATATTAATAGACTTTAATCATTTAAATATCACAATATAAACTTCCAAACATTCAACCATCTCAACTTAAACAAACTAAAACACCACTTTCAAGCACAAACAACATCTCATATCAAAGATCCACCATCACAATGTCAACTACTCAAGATGCATTGGCTGCAGGGAGTGATGCAAGGCCTCCCATGCTGTACCGGGGAAACTATGTTCAATGGTCTTCAAGGTTTATGAATGTTCTCATAGGCTACAAAGAGCGTAAGCTGTTGATTAACTCCATCAAACATGGTCCTTATGTCATGAAAGAGATTGATGAATCTGCTAATGAGGGACAGAAACGGCTACAAACTGAAAATGATTTGAATCCTAATGAACTTGCTCAATTTGAAGCTGATATCCGTGCCAAGAATTTAATTCTATATGGATTAAGCAATGACATATACAATGCCATTGACAACAATCTCACTGGTCATGACTTATGGAAAGCTTTGGAAAGATTGATGCAAGGTGCAGATGTTGGCACACAAACACAACAGACTCTGGCTCTGTGGAATTATCAGTCTTTCAAGCAATTACCTGAGGAGAGTCTTGATGAAGCGAAAAGTGTACCGCTTTTAGGGGGTCATTTAAGCCCTAAATCGTATTTATTTGATCAAATATTGCCCTAAATCGTTCCGTTTGTCATTTTAGGTACTACGGAGAAGAAATCTGGAAAAGGAAGCATTTTGGACGTTTTTGGAGCATAAAAGTGAAGAAAACGACAAAGTCTCAAAATCGGCTGGAAAAGTACCTTTGACGGCGTCAGGTATTGTTCCTGACGGCGTCATGGCTTGGCAAAAAAGGTGGATATGAAAAATACACATGATAAGCCAGAGAATTTTACAATGGAAAGTCTGACGGCGTCACCCTTTAAGGTGATCAAGGCCATCACGGTTTAAGCTAAAGAGAGACGGCGTCAAGCTCATTTCTGACGGCGTCAAGCCTTGATAAGCCAGAGCGGATTTTGGAGCACTAAAGAGGGACGGCATCAAGAAGGCCATCCGGGAACCCTAGACACGGCGAGGTGACGGCGTCAAGATCCATAACGTGACACCGTCAGCCCTTAAACTCTATATATAGTTTTGCAATTTTTTGTCATGAGTGTGCAACTTTGTGAGGAGAAACCCTAAGACGAATTTCTGCCATTTTTAAGGGTTTTCATACCCTTGGATCTCCCATGTTTAATTGAAGATAAGTTATCATTTAATCAATCAAATGTCTATGTGTTGTTTGATTATATCTTGTTCTTGTCTTTTAATTAACATGCTAGGCTAGATTTATCTTGTGTTTGCTTAGATCTAATGAAACCTAACTATTGATTATTGGTTATTAGTGTGTTATTGATTGTATTGGATGATTGTTTATCGATGTTAGGCTTAAGAAAACTGGCTAACTTCCTATACGGTAACTTGCTTGAACGTCTTAAGAAACATGAACCAATGCGTACTAGGTTTTTATGGTTGTATTTAATGCATGAGCGAATTCTAGTGATCCCATGTTAGGAGCTTCTTAGCCGGCTCGACATAAGAGTGAAGTAGGAGCTTGTAGAGTTGGGGAATTACGTACGCCACCCCACGATTGGTATTAAGGAATACACCCGTCATCCACGCAATTAATACACACTAATCAACCGGTAAAAGATAGTTAGGGAGTAAGGAAATCTAAGTAAACACATTTCTCTCCACATAAGTTTCACAACTCTTTTCATTTTCAGTTATTTTATTTTATTTGCATTTGTAGTTATTTGGGTTAGTTGACTAGCAACTAATTCCGCCCACTCCTTCAAACCCGAGATTTTACTTGTTTTCATAAAAAATTATAAAAGTACAAAAAGAATCTTCCCTCACCCTTAGACCTATTAAAGTAGTTTTTCAATCCTAACGACACTATTCCCTGTGGAGAACGATCAATCCCCCGTACTTACCACTACACTAGACTACATCGGTCAGGTACACTGCCTGGTGGGGTTGTAAGCCTCTTGAGATCCCTCGAGAGGTAAAACCTGTTGTAAGGTCGCAAAACCACGCATCAAGTTTTTGGCGCCGTTGCCGGGGAATAGTTATTGTTTAGGTTGAATTTTTATTTTATTAGGTCTACTCACTAGATTCCTTTCTAGTGAGATTTTTTATTTTCTTTTTCTAGGTTTTCTTTAGTCTATCTTTTTTCTTCGTTTCTTTGTTCGTAACCATTACCATCCGACATCATGGAAGGTGGTAATATCCTCGATCCCAACAACCCACCACCACAACAACACCCACCTCCTAGAGCCCGTACCTTAGGAGACTACTCCCGTCCTAGCCACCATGGCTATCGAAACACCATTGAGCTCACTCAAGGAGCCAATGTCACACCCTTGCGATCCGACACCATCCGGTTGGTGCAAAGCGGATGCGCATTCCATGGACTTCGTTCTGAAGATCCTAATCAACATCTCAAGGACTTCCTCAAAATCGTTGATTCTATAAACCTTGATGTTGCCACTCGAGAGACGACCCGACTGCGTCTCTTTCAATTCTCTCTGCGGGACCAAGCTAGTCAATGGCTAGAGCGTCTACCCGCAGGATCCATCACCTCTTGGGATGATCTCACCACTCGTTTCCTTGCTCAGTTTTTCCCACCAGGAAGAACTACCAAGCTAAGGAATGATATCTTGATGTTCCAACAACGTCAAGGCGAAACCCTCTACGAGGCATGGACTCGATTCAAGGACTTACTCCAAAAAATCCCTCACCATGGCATAGAACTTTGGCTCCAAGTCCAAATCTTCTATGACTATATCAATCTCTCCACGAGGCAAACCATTGACCAATCGGCCGGTGGTAAGCTACGTGATCTAAGTGCGGAACAATCATGGGCTCTCCTAGAAGATCTTGCTCTTTATGACAACGAAAGTTGGAGTGATCCCCGTGATTTGAATAAAACGGTCAAGGCAATATCTTTGCCTTCGAACAATCAAGCACTTCCGACCGTAGGATCATAGAACTTGAAGACCAAGTCAAGTTTCTTATGAAATCCTACGAGGCTCCTAAACCTTCAAGCCATGTGAACAAAATTACTTCTTCATGTGAATTATGTAGTGGTCCCCACGACACTCGTGATTGCATGGAACTCCCCGAACAAGCTTTTGCGGACTACGCATCCTCGCGTACCGACGAAGCGGGAGACAAGTGGTACATTTTCGAACCCGAGCCAAACCCCTACGGTGATTCATACAACCCCTCATGGAAAAATCACCCAAACCTTAGGTGGAAACAAAACCAAAACGCACAACAAACCAATTCTTCCAACCCACCTAATCGTTTCCAATCAAGCGGTTCCAACTCGAACCGTACTCTCAACAACAATCCTTCCTGCAATGGTAGTACCAATAACTTTGAAGGATTGATGTCCCAATTTATGGCATCTCAAGAAGCTCGTTTGGCCAAGTTTGAAGCCGATTTCAAACAAAAACAAAGCGAGATGACCAATAAGATTGACTCTTTGTTGAAAGTCCTCAATGACCGAGAAATGGGAGCACTCCCTAGCAACATAGTCAAGAACCCGAAACTAAACATCAACGCCATCTCATCGGTTTCGTCTCCTAGTTCTGGTCCACAATATTATTCGGTCAATTCCATGAGCACATGTTTCAAACAAACCCAAGTCGTTCAAAATGACCAAGAAGTTATGATATCCAAATTGGTCAACAACATAGTTGAAACACCTCCCACTCAAAACCTTGACAATGAATTCAAGGAGCTCCACCTTGAAAGTCCGGTTATTGATGTGTTGGATGAGAAGAAGCTCAAGTTAGGCGAAAAAGGGACCGCCTTTGTTCAAAACAAGCTACCTAAGAAATTAGATGATCCGGGCTTATTTGTTCTACCTTGCAAGATCGGTAATTTGGAGGCTTATGACACATTAGCCGATCTTGGATCAAGCCTTAACCTACTTCCGTTACCTCTCTACACCTCTCTAAAACTAGGAAAACTTGAAGAAATCGAGGTGATAATAGGCTTAGCGGATGGGAGTGTTGCTTACCCGGTTGGAGTAGTCAAAGACGTGTTAGTACACATTGGAAAACTAACCATTTTAGCCGATTTCCACGTCCTTGACATGGTTAGCGACCCTACATGCCCCTTGTTGATAGGTAGAGGATTTTTGGCGACCGCTAGTGCTATGATTGATTGTAAGGAATCTAAGATAGCGGTAGGAGAAGGTGATACTTGGTCAGTCTATGATGTGAAGAAACATGCCTATGATACTAGTGAGGAACAAACACCCCATTGGTTAGAATTAAATAGGAGACCATCTAGATATGGACCGTGGATCGATAGAGACTTCATAGGACCCCAACGCCCATTTTACCTAGAAGAGGACTTTGTGAACCGAACACATGCGGTAGAGCAACTCTTGGCTAGGGACACCGAATTGGATCCATTTGAAGACCCTCTAGTTTTTAGGAAGATGATTGATTTCCTAGGAGTTTTGCCAATTAACCTAGGGATGAATAAGTGGACTTGTGAGGACGATGATCATAAGTGGGATTGGGACAAACCACCCAAAGATGGAGATGGGTCATGGCATATTAAGATGACATTGTATGACCCGGATGGAGAGAAGTTTGAAAAGATATATTGCACTAAGCGGACCAATAGGAAACTTCAATCCAAGCTTAACCCTAAAGACGTCCTCGATGACGAACTTACTTACATAGGGTAGAAGGAATTTGAGTCTAGCTACAAGACTCGTTAATAAAGAAAAGCGCTTCTTGGGAGGCAACCCAAGCTTTATTTGCTTTGTGTGTTTATTTAGTTGTTTGTTTGATTTTATTTATTTCCATATGTGTGTTTAATTTTTATTATTATTGATTCATGTTCAAAAGTAAATTGTGAAAATACTTTATCTTGTTTTTAACTTCGTCTTAACTACATATAAAGGTATTTTGCAAAAGTTAAGTGTAAGGGAAATCCAAATCGGTTTACAAGAACAAATGAACATGAATCGTAACAATATTAAATTAACATACATATTAGTATATGTTTGAGTCAAATGCTTGTATCGAGTCATAATGATATTTTGCAGGATTTCCAGGAAGTAAGGTATAGGTTTTTCCAGAAATTTTCCGGAAACTTAACATGAGAATTCTGTCAGATCACTTCTGACGGCGTCAGGCCTTACAACCTGACGGCGTCAGGTTTTAATTTTCTGAAATTTTTGAAAGTTTTGTTTTCATAAAAAGTTTTTATTAAATCTCCAACTTATAATCTCCAGGAATCTGCAAAATAATCATTCCACAAGCATTATATCCTTATATAGAATTTATCCCGCCGATGTTATGCAGGTTTTCGTGTTTGTTTTCTCAGGTTTAACAGGTTATTTTGGACAAGGAGATGTATGTGGAATCTAGCTTTTGGCGATGCATTAGTCTTGGAGCTTCTACATTCTTTTGGAAGAAGATCTAACCATGTTACCTCTTTATCCACCAAACGAATCAGGGGAGTATTTGATTTCATTCTTTTACCTTTTTACTTTTACATCTTGTTATTTGAACATTGGGGACAATGTTCATCTTAAGTGTAAGGGGGGTCAAATACGATACTTTAGAGAATACAATTGCACTTGATTTTTGTTTGTTTAATGGTAGATGTGTAATAAAACTGAGATAAATACCTGTTAGGGCAATTTTAGTGCCAAATTTAAAATTTTTTACAACATTTAGGAGTGAAACTTTGATCTAAATGAGCGTCTCATGGATAGAAGTTATATGACTAGCACAAAATCGTACCACTAAAAAAATTTTCCACCCCCAAATATGTGAGGTTCGCCCCTAGAATTGGTAGGAAAAGCATTTATGCTATGATGTGTGTACCGGTAGCACTTAGATTCTAGAACTTGCGTTAGGACCATTCCGAGGCCACAAGTGAGACTACATTCGTGTAGTTAGATTTACTACATGATAAGAGGAATTAGGATTAACCCATTGTTTTACACCTGTGTTTTTGTTATAATTACTTTGGCTACATTGGTCAAGTAATTCTCCCACACCCTTTGCGTTGTACCCATTTTTGGTACACGATACCCCTAGTACACCCCTCAGAGCCTATCTTTTCGTTTCGACCTTTAAGCATTTTACTTAAAGGAAGAATTTGTTTACACCCCACTTAAATGTACACCCAAATCACCTTAGCCTACCTTATATGCACTCAATTTTTGTGCATTATTGTGACAACATTTGTTTAAACCCTTAGTTAATTATCTAATTGATTACATGGTTGCTAAGTCGAGTCATATCCTTGTACATATTGTTTTGGGACGATTGGGACTCATGGGTAAAGTACTAGTGTAATGGAGTAATGGGGAAGAACAACATTATTACCCCCATATGTGCTAAATATTTTTAAAGTACTCCAAGTGTTTCGATTATCTTAATTCGAGTCATTAGAATAATTATTTGTAAAGTTATGTAAAAGTTCAAGTGTAAGGGGAATGTAACGCCCCTATGATGTATTATTTTGGATGGTAGGGCAAGAGTGTATGAAAAAAAAAAAAAAAAAAAAAATCGAAAAAATCAAGAAAAATACAAAAAAAATGAGAAAAAGAAAAGTAGAAAAAACATACGGACTACCATCCCGTTTCATTTTATGTTTTTGTTATTTTTTTTTTAGCTTAAGTCGAGTCTAGTCTTGGCTTAGCAACGCCATATTGTTCATGTAATTAATCAAGATCTTTAACTCGCCACCAGTAAAATATCCCTTATCCAACAAAACTGTGTTTATCATCTCCCTACACCTAACGTTATAACCCGTTTAAAAGCCCTCTTTGATAGTTTATCTTAGGTGCTTACGCCTAGTGGAGGAGGTTTTCGATCCTTTCCCAAGCCTATGGTAATCTATTTGCTATGACAGGTAGTGAGAGATATTATCCGTTTTCATTTATGAGATTTATTTTGATGACACCTGAGAGATGTGAGTATCTAAACACTACTTGTGAGGTGCTAGTTTGTAATCTCCGTGCTTATTATGATTAAAGTGGAACGACTATTTGTTGTAATTACTTTTATATTAGCATTAAATGACCCCTAACTTGTATTTTGATTAGAATAAAAGCGCATTTGCTTGAGGACAAGCAAATCTCAAGTGTAAGGGTATTTGATGAAGCGAAAAGTGTACCGCTTTTAGGGGGTCATTTAAGCCCTAAATCGTATTTATTTGATCAAATATTGCCCTAAATCATTCCGTTTGTCATTTTAGGTACTATGGAGAAGAAATCTGGAAAAGGAAGCATTTTGGACGTTTTTGGAGCATAAAAGTGAAGAAAACGACAAAGTCTCAAAATCGGCTGGAAAAGTACCTTTGACGGCGTCAGGTATTGTTCCTGACGGCGTCATGGCTTGGCAAAAAAGGTGGATATGAAAAATACACATGATAAGCCATAGAATTTTACAATGGAAAGTCTGACGGCGTCACCCTTTAAGGTGATCAAGGCAATCACAGTTTAAGCTAAAGAGAGGCGGCGTCAAGCTCATTTCTGACGGCGTCAAGCCTTGATAAGCCAGAGCGGATTTTGGAGCACTAAAGAGGGACGGCGTCAAGAAGGCCATCCGGGAACCCTAGACACGGCGAGGTGACGGCGTCAAGATCCATAACATGACGCCGTCAGCCCTTAAACTCTATATATAGTTTTGCAATTTTTTGTCATGAGTGTGCAACTTTGTGAGGAGAAACCCTAAGACGAATTTCTGCCATTTTTAAGGGTTTTCATTCCCTTGGATCTCCCATGTTTAATTGAAGATAAGTTATCATTTAATCAATCAATATGTCTATGTGTTGTTTGATTATATCTTGTTCTTGTCTTTTAATTAACATGCTAGGCTAGATTTATCTTGTGTTTGCTTAGATCCAATGAAACCTAACTATTGATTATTGGTTATTAGTGTGTTATTGATTGTATTGGATGATTGTTTATCGATGTTAGGCTTAAGAAAACTGGCTAACTTCCTATACGGTAACTTGCTTGAACGTCTTAAGAAACATGAACCAATGCGTACTAGGTTTTTATGGTTGTATTTAATGCATGAGCGAATTCTAGTGATCCCATGTTAGGAGCTTCTTAGCCGGCTCGACATAGGAGTGAAGTAGGAGCTTGTAGAGTTGGGGAATTACGTACGCCACCCCACGATTGGTATTAAGGAATACACCCGTCATCCACGCAATTAATACACACTAATCAACCGGTAAAAGATAGTTAGGGAGTAAGGAAATCTAAGTAAACACATTTCTCTCCACATAAGTTTCACAACTCTTTTCATTTTCAGTTATTTTATTTTATTTGCATTTGTAGTTATTTGGGTTAGTTGACTAGCAACTAATTCCGCCCACTCCTTCAAACCCGAGATTTTACTTGCTTTCATAAAAAATTATAAAAATACAAAAAAGAATCTTCCCTCACCCTTAGACCTATTAAAGTAGTTTTTCAATCCTAACGACACTATTCCCTGTGGAGAACGATCAATCCCCCGTACTTACCGCTACACTATACTACATCGGTCAGGTACACTGCCTAGTGGGGTTGTAAGCCTCTTGAGATCCCTCGAGAGGTAAAACCTGTTGTAAGGTCGCAAAACCACGCATCAAGTCTAGAAGATGCATACATTCGGTTCAACAAGCCTATCAATGAAATGAATCGTCATAACCTCAAAAGATCAAACATTGGAAACAACACTATGTTTCTTACAAACCTACAACCTGAATGGAGACGTTTCACCATTGCTATCAGACAAAATCAAGACCTAACTCTAAAATACATCAACAATTTGTTTGATCTTCGGAAACACAATCAGGTTGAAGTCAATGACATCCTTGAACAGAAAAGAAAAGAGAAAGAAAAAGAACTCTTAGCTCAACTTTCTACACAACCACCAGTTATTGATCCACTTGCCTTGGTCTCCTCATACCACCAAAATCAATCTTCCTTCAACTCAAACAACGACACACACTACTCACCCGTTGAAGATGCAATTGACTCTACTCAAGACCAAGCAAATGTTGAACTTACCAAAATTGTTCAAAACCTAGCATTACTTGGAAAACAGATTCAAAAATCTTTCTACAAACACCAAACCAACAACAATCTTCGAACTACTTCTGCACCCACTGCAATAAACAAAAGACAAGATATCCCACCAAGAGGTGAAGTTATCCAAATGGGAAAGTACGTAACAGAGCTTACTACAGGCAAAAAAATGTTGTTAGATGACATTGAAGAAAAGGGTAAAGTGCTAAGTGCTGATGAAAATGATTTCATGGTGGATACGGATGACGAAGGTGAGATATTGGAAACAAACATGGTGTACATGGCTTCTTTGGAAAAGGTGGATGTCTTTGAAGCTCAAGATGAGGATGCAACTCCAAGCTATGACACTGATGCTGAAGAAGATGATACTCTTGTCAACAAGGTACACACATCAGATGCTTGTGATAATGATGATCTTGATGAATTCAAACATGGTCACATTTGTACCGTTAGTAAGCCAATTGAAGTTAACATACGTAGTGAAACACCTACAAGTGCAACTCTTCAGTAATCTACTAATAGTACCGATTGCAATCAAGCATCAACAAGTCAAGATCATGTTGATATGCTTCAAAACTATTCCACTACTCAATCTCAAATTCAAAATTATGCTAACTTGATAAAGCTAGAACAAGATAAAAGTGCTTCTTTAGAAAAGAAAATCAAGGAAATGTTATATGAAGAGCAGTCTGAAAGACCACTAGTGCTTAAACGTCAAATTCTAGATTTACAAAGTGAGATTTTTCTTTTCAAAAGAAATATTTCAAATTTAGAAAAATCAAAAAGAATATTGGAGAAGAAGTTTCTAAACTTAAAGAAGAAAAAGCTAATTGTATTCAACGATTAACTAAAGCTGAAATTAAACTTCGCACTACCAATCAGACTTCTTAGACTACGTACATGTTACTTCCCAAACCAGATTCAGTCATGGATCTAAAATAGGGTCTTGGTTACACTAAACCATCTTATCTTGATATGGTGAAAAGTCAAACACCAAGTTTGTATAATGCTAATTACATGAGACGTGATACCTTCAAAGATTACAAGTTTGTTCCTAATGACATCTCTCCAGAGGAAATCAAAAAATGTTTAAATGTTAATCAAAAGAAAACAAATTTCTCCTACTTTAGTGCCGATTATGGTTAGATAAATAAGGAAAATGCTCTTTCAAGAAAACCAACAAATGTTAAGCATCACATGATTAGATTTCTGACAACCCATATGATTCTTACAAATATGAGAGTTTAGCGAGAAAAACCTTTTGCAATCTCAGAAATCAAATAAATGGATCGTTATCTATTATTCGTGGAAAGAAAGAGTTTCAAACGATGAACTTTTGAGATCCAATTCTTATGAAGTGGATGTCTTAAGGGAAGTCAAGAAACAGATAAAAACATTTCTCAAGCCTCCCATGAATAGAATTAACAATAAATTTAAAGCCTTTGAAGAGGCATTGATGTCTGAAATTCAAACTAATTTAACTTACGTCACATCTCTTAAAGATGAATATGACCTTCTCAGTTTAAACTCTGACATTCAAAAAGAATATTTTCTAAATCAAATGGAATCAATCAAACCACAATATGCTTTTAATGAGGAGAAAATTGAAGAACTAGAAAATAAACAAACGTCTTTAGAAATAAAAAACCTTTTACTCACCGAGAGTCTAAGAGAATGTTTGAAAAAGAATTTTGAGTTGAACGAGGAATTGTCTTGTCGTACTGCCAAATTTGAAAACTCTTGTGCTAAACTTGAAAACAATCTTTAATGTTTGAAGCAAACTGGCAGCAAAAAATTGAAGAAAACAAATACAACAAGCTTTCCTATGAAAATTCTTTGAAAATAATCTTAAAAGAGAATGAGGAACTCAAATCTAAAGTGCTTGATTTGATGAAAAACAATAATCATGACTTTGTTGCTTCACGCCAATTGGATAATCAGAATTTTTCATATTTTTCAAACCAACCAACCTCTTTGGCAAATCAAAAACAAAAAACACATATTCTTGAGCCAAAACAAAAAGAAGTTTTATCTAATTCTAAAGTAATTGCTCCCGGTATGTATCAAATTTGATCTACTTCTACTAGAGAACCATATGGTTCAAATGACATGATTCATAAAAAGGAATTAGAAATACCTAGGAAGAAAGCATTACTTAGTAAGGATATGCCTCTAGATGCACCAATGTGTTCCTTGACTCCTCCCCCAATAGAAAAGAAATCCAAAGAGTCAAAGAATCAGAAGAACAAGAATCGTAAGAAACAGAAATTAGCTCAATATGATCAAATTACACAATCTCCTAACGCAGATTTACTTTTTGATCCAGGTTTAGACACTACTTATAGCAAGGAGCGACCACCTAAGAAAAGTGCGTTGAAGACTAGTGCCTCTCAGCCTAAAGTTGTAGAAAAACCTAGACATTTTAAAGCTTTCAATAAAAAATGCTCTAAACGAATGGATAACTGTAATGACTTAAATGTGCATGGATCTGTTGCTTCTAATAGCAAGAATGCTTGTTTTAATTATGTTGCTTATAATTCTGCTTCTTATAATTGTGTACACGATGCTTTGAATTGTGATAATGTGAATGACAACACCACTAGGACTACTTCACCAAATCCAAGAAACCATAAGCAAAAAGAAAAATTGGCATGGATCCCAACGGGTAGAATATTTGAATACTATGAGTTATTCCCTAGATCCTGCTTTAAATGGAAACCCACCGGAAGAGTGTTCAAACACGTAGGTTATAGATGGCAACCAGTTAAGAAGCAATCTGAACCTAGCACTACTACAATAGAAAATTTCAACCCCCTAGGTTTGAATTCTATACTGTCTAACTACGTGGAACCACTTTATCAGTGGGTTCCCAATTTTTTGTTTCTTGCTTTGATGTGCAGCTTGTCCAAGTGTGCCTCTGGTACCTCGACTCGGGGTGCACCCGACATATGACCGGGAACAAGGAACTGCTCAAGAACTTCATGGCCAAATTCTTGGGTATAGTGCGTTTTAGGAAAGACCAAATTGCTAAAATCACCGGCTATGGGGATCTCATTCTTGATAAGGTCACAATTCAAAGAGTCTACTTTGTCGAAGGACTAGGTCACAACTTGTTTAGTATTGGCCAATTTTTTTTATAGCGGTTTAGAGATGGCATTCAGAAAATATTCGTGTATTGTACGCACTCTTGAAGGCGTTGATATTCTCAAAGGCTCCAGGGATTCGAATCTATACCAAATCGCAGTTAAAGAAATTATATCACCAAAACCGATTTTTTTGCTTGCAAAAGCTACATCATCACAAGCCTGGCTATGGCATCGTCGATTCTCTCATTTGAACTTCAGAAATGTAAACGACCTTGCTCAAAACAACCTAGTCAGAGGATTGCCAAAACTATCATTCAAGAAAGATCATCTTTGTTCAGCGTGTGAATTAGGGAAGATGACACGTGCAACACTCAAATTCAAATCCGAACCTAGTTTCGTTGCTCCATTGCACTTATTGCATATGGATTTGTGTTGTTCGATGCGCGTTGTCAACAGAAATGGAAAGAAATATATTTTAGTTATTGTGGATGACTACTCACGGTTCACCTGGGTTCATTTTCTTGCTTCTAAATCAGAAACTCCTAATATAATCATCAAGTTCATCAAAAGAGTACAAGTTGGTCTACAAGCCCAAGTCCGATACGTAAGAACAGACAATGGAATAGAGTTCACGAATCAGATTCTTCAGAATTTCTTTGATTCACTTGGCATTATTCATCAAAGAATGTGACTTACACTCCTCAAAAAAAATGGTGTAGTCGAAAGGCGAAACCGTACATTAGTAGAAGCTACAAGAACAATGCTAACCTCCGCTAATCTTCCGTTAAATTTATGGTCTGAAGCTGTGTCAGCCGCTTGTTTCACACAAAACTGATCTATCATTAATAAACGATTCAAAAAACTCAATATCACATCCTTCACAAATGCAAACCCAATGTAAAATACTTACGCACTTTTGGTTGTCGGTGCTACCCTCTAAATGACCGTGAAGACCTTGGTAAGTTAAAAGAAAAAGGGGATATAGGAATTTTCCTTGGATATTCTACACAATCAAGTGCATATCGTATCTACAATCAGAGAACAAAGTTGATACAAGAGACAATCCATGTTCACTTCGACGAAGAAGAAGAAATGGCTTCTGATCAAGTCAGTTCAGAACCCGTGCAAAAGACAATGACTTCTGAACAAAACGGTTCAGGACTCGTACCAAAACCAACATCATCAACACCAAAACCTAAACACATACAAAAGGAAGCGTTAGATGGATTGTTTGAGAACTTCTATGATGAATCATGTGTAGGAAATAAGATGAAGGTGTCTAAAATATCCGCTGCAACTTCGATTATCGAAGTTAATCATCAAGAAGACATACCATCTCCCGTATCCAGTTCATCAACAACTACTTATGAAGATGTTGATCCAGTACCAGATACCCCTCCAATCCTACAGATTCAACAAGAACTTTCACCAAACAATACCACTCCAACCTCCAACGTTAATGTTGATGATCAAATAATTACCAATGCATCATCTGAAGAGGAACCATTCCTAAACCCATTCGCGACTCCCAAAGCTGAGGTCGGTGGACCTTCTGAGACGCGAAATAATGATCCTTCAAACATGCAACCACTTTACCAACCACATCCGCATAGAAGAAGATGGACTCACGATCACCCTCTGCAGAAAATAATTGGAAATCCTTCTCAACCAGTTCAAACAAGAAGTTCTACAGCAGATTTCTGTTTCTACAATTCCTTCCTAAGTAGAGTTGAACCTGCCAATGTCAAAGCAGCACTTACAGATCCCGACTGGATTGTCGCCATGCAAGAAGAAATAAACCAATTGAAATGCCATGGCGTTTGGCGAAGGGTTCCACATCCTTTAGGAAAACTCATAATTGCATTGAAATGGATTCTAAAGAACAAGCTTGACGAAGACGGTGATGTAATCAGAAACAAGGCTCGTCTTGTTGCCAAAGGATACAATCAAGAAGAAGGGTTCGAATTTGATGAATCATTTGCACCAGTTGCCAGGATCAAAGTAATACGCTTATTCTTGGCTTATCCAGCTCATAAATCTTTCACCGTATAAAAAATGGACGTGAAAACGGCCTTTTTGTATGGGAAGTTAGAGGAAGAGGTGTATGTAAGTCAACCAGAAGGCTTCGTTGAACCAGACCATCCGGATGATGTCTATGTTCTTGACAAAGCCGTCTATGGATTCAAGCAAGCACCACGTGCATGGTATAAAGTGTTGTCAGAATATTTGCTCAAACAAAAATTCATCAAAGGTTCAATCGATCCAACTTTATTTATTAGACGAAAAGGTGACGACATCATGCTAGTCCAAATTTATGTCGATGATATCATTTTTGGATCGACTAATACTAAATAGTGCAAAAAATTTGAAAATATCATGCGACACAAATTTGAGATGAGCATGATGGGTGAGTTAAAATTCTTTTTTGGTCTACAAATTAATCAAACTCCTCATGGTATCTTTATTCATCAAAACAAATACACGACAGAAATTTTGAAAAAGTTTGGAATGGATAAATCTGACTCGATAAGTACACCAATGCAACACAAGCCTAAACTAGATGAAGATAGAGGTGGTAAACCAATTGATGCTACAAAATACCGTAGTATGATTGGTTCACTCATGTATCTTACAGCTAGTCGGCTTGATATAACTTTTGTTGTCTGCATGTGTGCCAGTTACCAATCAAGGCCAATGGAAAAGCACCTTACTGCTGTAAAATGGATCTTTCGGTACCTAAAAGGAACAATTCATATGGGCCTTGTGTATCCGAAAGATACCGGTTTCGAACTAATTGCCTATTCAGATGCAGATTATGCAGGTTGCCAAATTGATTGCAAAAGTACCTCAAGATTTGCTCAATTATTGGGGGAGAAGTTAATCAGGTGGTCTTCAAAGAAGCAGAATTACACTACCTTATCCACTGCAGAAGCTGAATACATATCCTTCTCTGGATGTTGTGCACAAGTACTATGGATGAAAACACAATTGACGGACTATGGTTTCTTTTACGACAAAATCCCAATTTATTGTGATTCGCAAAGTGCCATTGCCATCTCTTGTAACACGGTACAGCACTCACAGACAAAGCATATCGCAGTCAGATACCATATCATCAAGGAACATGTAGAAAGACGGACTATGGAATTGTACTTCGTGAAAACTGATTACCAAATTGCCGACTTCTTCACAAAAGCTTTGCCACCGGAAAGATTTCAATACCTACGACAACGTCTAGGAATGGCAAGCATTCGTGATGAACATGACAAGGATGATCAAAAGGTCAAAGAAGTCACCCAAGTAACAGACATCACAAGTACACCTGGTAAAACAATCGGGTAATTATTCACTCATAATGGTTGTTGATTAAATCACAGATCAACACCCGTTTTTAAAAGAAAGGACCCAGAACGTACGCTTCAATGCGTCAATCCTTCAGAAAAGAAGAGAAGTCTTCTTAATTATTGTGAGCAAAATTTATACTAGATTTTACAAAAAGCTTTTTACAAAACCTTTTTCTAAAATTTTTTTCTCATGATAAACAAATCTTGAGCATGTTTTTATGATTATTAATATAATCTTTTTTAGCTCAAGTAAAAATAAAATTTTCAAAAGCAATGCTACTCACCTCAATAATAGATCAAAAACAGTTTAAAATATTAAGCAATTTTTTAGGGGGAGAAATTAAGAAGTTTGTTTTTGAAAATCAATTAATAAATTTTTAAGTTGTTGGAAAATAAAACAAAAATGTTATTGGAAATTAAATGATAAATGTTGTCAAAACGTTGGGTAATTCCATCACTTCAAGGGGGAGTGATAAATTTTATTTAAAGATTTTTGATATAACACAAACGTTCATTTATTTGAACTAAAATATTTTCAAAAACTTTGTTAAAAATAAAATGCTAACGAAAAGGATTTTTTGTGAAAAGAGAGCTTAAGCCAAGGGGGAGTTTTGCTAAAACATTAAAACATCTATTGAACCCTCCCCCAGTCCAAAACTCTCGCAGACCTGAGTCAAAATCAAAAAGGTCAAAAAGTCAAAAAGGGTTAATACCCCACCTAGTGACTGCGAGAGAAAAACACACAAACCCTATTTGCTATCACAAACTTTCTCTCTACTTTGCACCCAAACACTCGCATCGCAAAAACTCACGCCTTAATAGTGATTTCTTGATCTCAAGTGTTTTTCGTGCAAAAAGTAAGCTAAAAAATGTCTTTAACTAATCATTTTACATCTTTTTTATGAATTTCAGTCTTTGCTTTGAATTATATTGATCAAAATTGGTTACTTAAGGTTGCGTATTCATACGACACTTAGATCACTATTGAGTTTGCGATTTAGAGTGTTTTGGTTAAATTCTTGTGGTTAGATGACTGAAATAAGATGTTTAGATCATGATTTTGAAAGAAAATGGGAACTTAAACGGTTTGATTTGGGGTAAAATGGATCAATTTTGGGTCGAAGATGAACAGTTAGGGTTGCGACACTAATAATGGTGGAATGCGAGACTTTAGGATAGAGCCAAAAACTTATTTTAATAGTAATTTAAAATTTGCGAGACTTTGGTTGCGACAGCTGTTTTACACATAGTGTCACAACTGATGGCCTTGCGATAGCACCTTTCCTAAATGTGTTGCTATCACAACTTTTCTTTGCGACAGCCCTATACGAAACTTGTTGCGATAGCAATTTGCTATCACAACATTGGTTTGCAATACCTGTTTGATCAAGTTTGCGACAATTGAGTATGTTTGACCATGTTTGCGACACCAAATCCTGCGATAGCAGATTTTGCGAAACTTTGTTACCCACCATTTCTAAACGTTACTCTGCCCAAATTTTTTAAAAATCTTTGCAAAGTTTTTATAAGTTTTATACTTGTATAAAGTTTAACAAACATATTAACAAAGTTTAGCAAAGTTACAATTATGATCAAACATTCTTTTCTAAAATAGTCATAACTTGTTCAAAATTCAATTTTTTTTGAAAATCACTTTTCAAAAACAAACAAGTTCAACTAGGAGCCAATTTTTTATAACACAAATGTGTTTCTCAATTTTTTTAAATTCATTTCAAAAAGGATCAAATTTTTTAATTAAAGAAGAATTTTTTAAATATTGAGACATAAAAATTGCATATGCTTAGTTTAGTAACAACTACACTAGGATTGTATCCCGATATTGTCATAAAGTAGTTCGTGATGCATATGTTTAATTAGTAAATTAGACTTTTCTATGATTGCACTCTTATGAACACAATGTGAATGACATTTTATTATGTCGAAGTGAATGAATGATTTTGACGGATAAAATTCAAATTCTTTCTTGGTGGCCAAAGCTATGAATTTAAAATTTACAAAATAATTCATGCAACCTTGAAATGTTTTCACTCAAATTTGTTTACAAAAATGTTTTGAGACAACTTGATACGGTCTTAACTAAGAATATCTCATCTTCAAGGTGGTTATTAGGGCTAGTTGTCACTTCAAAACTGATAATGCATCCCTTTAGCTACACAACGTAATAGAGTATTCAAGGTTTTGATACATTCGGGAAATCTCACTCTTATGCAACAAAAGCACTTTTGAGACAAATTATATTTGACTAAACCTAAAACTTCTCATCTCCAAGATAGTTATTAGGAATAGTTATCACCTAAAAGCTGATAATGGACTCCTTTAACTAGGTAACATAATAGAGAGTTCAAAGTTTAGTTATTTATCAAGAAATCTCATGCTCGTGCAAGTAAATTATCTTTGTAACTGTTTTTTTCTAATCAAGTTATCTAGTATATACTAGATTACGTAAGTTTGAAACAAGTGTTGATACTTTTTCCAAAAACTTCAACAAGGTTAGATGAACGTACATTTTTAAGCATGAGCAATAGAAAACAACGTTCAATCTAAACCTCATAAATATTTTGAAAAGGTATCGCAAAACAAACTTTTGGTGAGGAAAAAAAAACAGACAGAGAATTAAATCGCGTGTGAAAAGAAAAGTGCATGCGCTTATGCTATAAAAGCAAGAAAGCATAAGTAAAGAAAAAGAAAAGAAATATGCTCATAAAATAAATGCCATAGCATACAAAAACAGACAGAGTGAAATAAATGAATTTAAACTTATCCATATACTTACAATTTTCATATCATTTCAGAATCATATTCACAAAAATGGCTCAAGAGCAAGATCAACCACAAAACATTCAAGAGGAAGTTCCAGCTGTGCATGTGCCAACAAATGAAGAACTTGTTCCTGAAACATACTTTCTCAGAATTGGTGATTGCAATCATCGTTTCATACTCACCTCATTTGAATGTGACCAACTCATTATCCTTGAAATTCTCCAACATCATCCCATATATCCCGCACTATCATCATCCGACTCCACCACTCCCATGATTTACTTACAACAATTCTGGCGTAATGTTGTGCTCTTGGAAGATGTCAAACCCGATACACTTCAAAGTACCATAGAGACACAACAGATCAACTTAACGTCAGAAAATCAACGAACAGCACTTAATCTTCCTGCGGCAAATTATGGAAATTATGAAGATTTTGAAGAAGCTCCCAACGTAGATCAGCTCAAAGAATTCTTCATTGAGCTTGGATACGATAAAGATGCAGAAGGTGCTAACAACTCTGAACCGTTGTATAACGGGTAAGGAAACAGGGATGGATAGAGGCACTACAACACTGTACCAAGTAATGTATGGTATAGTGAAGCAGCGTCACTTCAACTATGCTAAGATGATCTGGACGGATGTCGTAGATCATGTAAGGAAATCATCGAAGAAGAAGAATGCATGCATTCCTTTTGTCAGATATATCAAGTTGATGATTGCCCAATTCATGAGGCAACATCCGAATTTTTCACAAAGACAAGAGATCGAACAGCAAAAGAACCTTATATGCACAACACAAGTGGTGACTCCATTGTTACAAACAAAGCACCCATGCCGATACCACAAAGATTGTTGTATCTTGCTGACAAGGAATCTAATGTATACAAGGAGTACATGGAGTTAGTTAATGCTCCTATAGGAAGCTCAAAACGAAGCGGACCTACCCCAGGAGTGTATAGGGTCAAAATAGAGTCGGTTACCAAAGTAGGAATCCCTAGGACGCGCAAGAAGACAACAGCAAGAAAACGCACTAAGCCGGGGTGTAAGCTTAGGCAACTACAAAACGAAGATGATGATGATAGGGAAACACTCATCAAGCCAGAAACTGATGAGTCTAGGAAAAAAATGTAGGTGAAGATGATGTGGGGGAGGATAAGGAGAAAATTGAACCTTCTAAGGAGGATAAGGATAGTGAGGAGTATAGGTTTGACGATGATGGAGATGATAAGGGGGACGGAGATGACACACATAGACCGGAGCCTAGGATGAAGACGAAGATTGAAACTAGTAGGTCTAGGTCCACCGAGCAACACCAGCTCACTCATCCCGCTACCACCCAAGGAATCCCGACAACAACAACAACATCAACAACAACAACAACAACAACAACAACAACTACAACAGCAACACCACACTCAATACCCACAACAACAACCCTATTCACAACTCACACATCATAACAACCATCATCAACAACAACCAATTTAAAACATATCCCGACAACATCTACATCCACTCTCTTTCAGAGAATACGAGCTGAACCAGTTCCATTTATAAGAACAACACACTTCAATGAAGTTATGGGGAAGCTAAGAGCCGACATGGAAACAAGATTCACAGCTCAACGACAATGTGAATCTCAAGCTGGATCATTGTCATCAACAAAAACTCTATCATTGGACTGTCTCTCCGAAATCATGATAGATAAGTTTTTGAATGATGATTCACTACAAAAAGCTTACCTCAACATATACAATGGATTACTGGAACCCGAAGCTGAACCACCGATAACAACTCAAGCTGACAATCAACTTCAAGACCTCAAGAAGGAAGTCAAGAAAAATAATACTGATGAAATCAAGCTAATCAAGAAATTGTCAACAATGGTAGTCGTGTTGGAAAGCCAATGTAGTCCATAGTCACGTAAGCACGGTCAGGATGATCCTGAGGGGCAGATAAGCGCTAAAAGACAAAGAACCACAACAACTACAACCTTCTTAACACACAAACAAGCATCACCTCAACAACAAAAACAGCACAGATCCAGTTCACAACAACAAACGGACGAATATGAACACGTGAACATGGACGATGAAGTTGTTGGGGATGAAACTAACAAGGAAGGTGTAGATGTTGATAAAGACTTTTGGACCGACATGACATATCAGGAAAGAGATATACCTCCAGGGCTCGAAGGATTTGATACTTCAGATATAGATGATGATGATGTATTTGATGACGTGTTGAAGGATCCATTACACACGGATGAACAAACTGAAGATCCTACAACACTTGACAGACTACTCTCTAATCTGCATGAAAGATTTGGATTGAATAACGGGGAAGATGATCAAATGGAACAGAGAGTAGAAGGTATCTATGATTCGGTAATCTACAAGTTTAAAAGTGATAGAAATCAAAATACAAGACTTATCGATCAAGAGATATCTAAAGCTCTCGGTGCTTCTACTTCTTCAATATTTGAAAGAGAAGTTACCGGACAAAGAAGAAGAGAACGCCCTCCACTATGGAAACAAATCCCTAGAGTTCCAAGATCTGACACCGCTCCTTTAGTTCTGTACTTCAATGACGATCTCTTATACATGCTTAACGGTCCAAACAAATACCAACCATCTACCAAGGAAGTTGCAACCTATGAAGAAATTCCAGATCCGTTCATGGAAGAAGAAAGATTTGCAGACATCATCAAGGATGAGGAAGTAAGTCTAGAGAAGTACAACAGAGACGCATATATGGGGATCATAAATGTTAATGAAAGATCGAGGGCATTCAATCGACTAAGGCAGCTAAGACGCAAGCCACGTGAAGAAGTCTACTCGAAACACAGAATCCTCAGATATGTTGATGTTAGCTCAGATTATCAATCTTCTCATGGATCGGTTGAATATCATGTTGTTAGGACAGATAATCAACACTACCACTTCACCGAAGCTGACTACATCAATCTTCATCCTCATGATCTTGAAGATATTATAAAAAGAATAAGAGACTGCTTCAACAAGAAATCCATTGACCAAGACATGATTGAATCAGTATTGATTTTCATGAGGTATTATGTTGTAGTAGCTCACATCGAATACTTCCAGATGGGGATTGAAAGCTATCAGAGGAAGATCAACCTGACTCCTCCGATGTTAGCTTGTATTGGTTTTTAGAAAGTCAAGAGCTGGACATGTTTCACAAGACCAGGCCTTGGACTATGTCTGTGGTGTGTGTGGCCGACAAGAAGCAAAAGAGACTGTTCAGAGTCATTGAAGTAGCCAAGTTTTCTTTCGGTACTCTGCTACGGATTCTAAAGAAACTTGAGCTAATAAAGAGGAAAGTGGAGAGACTGCAAATAGACATGACTGCAAGCAATCATCGCATGTTGATGAGAGTTGTGAATGTGATAAAAGAAAGGCTTACACTTTGAGCATCATGGAGACAAATGGAGCAAAGAATTGGATGTCGAAGTTGGCCTGACAAAAAGCCCATAAATAGAAGACCTGAATGATCTACCCTTAGGGGGAGATTGTTGGAACACAAAAAGTGTAAGTCATTGGCGCAGGGACTTCTATTTATCTTTTGCATTAGTATAGGGTATGTTGTGTAACATTGTGTGGTTGCGATAGCATAACACTATCGTAATACTTGTATAGTTGCGATAGTATGCTTGACTAGTGTATGGGTATAAATACCTCCTACCTCATGGGTTTTGAGGTGTTTGTTCTTTCTATCATCAATGCGAGACTTTACTTTTTTTCTCTCGTTTTTCTCTCTAAACTAAAGTGTCAACACCCACTTTATCTCACTAAGATTATTATAGTAGATGTGATATTATTGGAACAACAGTATATATACATGTAATTCAATACAAATGGTGATGATTTTAGGGGGAAATCATCACTAAAATGTCAGGACTATTTGATGTTATCAAGACACTTTCGTTTCGGGCTAGTGACAGTTTTGCGATAACTTTGTGACACTTTAGTGACATTCCGTTAGATCTCACAATGTGTGATTTTTTTCTAACACCGCAAGAATTTATTAAAACTTGGTAAAATGTAAAGATCTTATAGAGTTAATTGCAAAAATCGTCCTTGCGGTATGCTCATATCTCAGGTGCAATCCATACCTTTTCAAAACACATATTTGGAAGTAGGGGGCCCACTATTTTCACAAAATCCGAGTAGTCAAACACTCACCATCGTGAGTGTTTTTTGCTTTGTTTCGTGCATGAGTGCCTTTGGGTATAGGGGGAGTGGTGCATTGAAAACATCAAATAGTCCAAATATTTTAGTGTCAATTTCCCCCTAATATGCTCATCATTTGTATCATTTTACTTCAATATATACTCGTATTCGTAAATATTTCATTTTCAGGCAAATAATGAGCATAGGAACGAAGAGACGTGGATTTGGAAGGTTATTAATGAAAATACACAAGAGTATGCTGACCAGACAAGAGTTACGGCGTAAATCCTTACTCTACTTACGCCGTAACTTGGATTAACACTAGAAGACTGAAGTCAACGCTGAAAAAGGTTACGGCGTAACTCCTACACAAGTTAGTCCGTATATATTTTTCAAAGTCTTAGAAGAATTTTGTGGTTCAAGGAGTTACAGAATAACCATTTCCATGGTTATGGTGTAAAGTCGTTAACGAAAGTTCTACGATCGTAACTTATCACTAAGTTACGTCGTAACATTATCACTGAGGATAAGATCGTCCGAGATTTGAAGGTTACGGCGTAACTAACCCTAGTGGTTATGCCATAACGTAGTCGAGGCTATAAATACATGCCCTAATTCCACATTTTTACATATCTTTTCCACACATAACAACCAGAGAACCTTTTAGGGCTTCATGGAGGACGATGTTCAGCAGTAAACAAGTCATTTCTAAGGGAGAAGTCACACCAATCTATACATAAGTTTTAGTATTTCGTATTACATTTTTGTATTGAATTCGATGTCGTTCATTATCATGTTAAACATTGAATTTCCTGCATTTATTAATATGAGCGGCTAAACACCTTTGGTGTTAGCCTAATGATGCGTGGTTTTGCGACCTTACAACAGGTTTTACCTCTCGAGGGATCTCAAGAGGCTTACAACCCCACCAGGCAGTGTACCTGACCGATGTAGTATAGTGTAGTGGTAAGTACGGGGGATTGATCGTTCTCCACAGGGAATAGTGTCATTAGGATTGAAAAACTACTTTAATAGGTCTAAGGGTGAGAGAAGATTCTTTTTGTATTTTTATATTTTTATGAAAGCAAGTAAAATCTCGGGTTTTAAAGGAGTGGGCGGAATTAGTTGCTAGTCAACTAACCCAAATAACTACAAATGCAAATAAAATAAAATAACTGAAAATGAAAAGGGTTGTGAAACTTATGTGGAGAGAAATGTGTTTACTTAGATTTCCTTACTCCCTAACTATCTTTTACCGGTTGATTAGTGTGTATTAATCACGTGGATGACGGGTGTATTCCTTAATACCAATCGTGGGGTGGCGTACGTACTTCCCCAACTCTATGAGCTCCTACTTCACTCCTATGTCGAGCCGGCTAGGAAGCTCCTAACATGGGATCACTAGAATTCGCTTATGCATTAAATACAACCATAAAAACCTTAGTACGCATTGGTTCATGTTTCTTAAGACGTTCAAGCAAGTTACCGTATAGGAAGTTAGCCAGTTTTCTTAAGCCTAACATCGATAAACTATCATCCAATAAAATTAATAACACACTAATAACCAATAATCAATAGCTAGGTTTCATTAGATCTAAGCAAACACAAGATAAATCTAGCCTAGCATGTTAATCAAAAGACAAGAACAAGATATAATCAAACAACACATAGACATATTGATTGATTAAGTGATAACTTATCTTCAATTAAACATGGGAGATCCAAGGGTATGAAAACCCTTAAAAATGGCAGAAATTCGTCTTAGGGTTTCTCCTCACAAAGTTGCACACTAATGACAAAAAATTGCAAAACTATATATAGAGTTTAAGGGCTGACGGCGTCACGTTGTAGATCTTGACGCCGTCACCTCGCCGTGTCTAGGGTTCCCTGATGGCCTTCTTGACGCCGTCCCTCTTTAGTGCTCCAAAATCCGCTCTGGCTTATCAAGGCTTGACGCCGTCAGAAATGGGCTTGACGCCGTCTCGCTTTAAGTTAAACCGTGATGGCCTTGATCACCTTAAAGGGTGACGCCGTCAGATTTTCTATTGTAAAATTCTCTGGCTTATCACGTGTATTTTTTATATCCACCTCTTTTGCCAAGCCATGACGCCGTCAGGAGCAATCCATGACGCCGTCAAAGGTACTTTCCAGCATAATTTTGAGACTTTGTCGTTTTCTTCACTTTTATGCTCCAAATACGTCTAAAATGCTTCCTTTTCCAGATTTCTTCTCCAAAGTACCTAAAATGACAAAAGGAACGATTTAGGGCAATATTTGATCAAATAAATACCATTTAGGGCTTAAATGACCCCCTAAAAGCGGTACACTTTTCGCTTCATCAAATACCCTTACACTTGAGATTTGCTTGTCCTCAAGCAAATGCGCTTTTATTCTAATCAAAATACAAGTTAGGGGTCATTTAACGCTAATATAAAAGTAATTCCAACAATTAGTCATTCCACTTTAGTCATAATAAGCACGGAGATTACATACTAGCACCTCACAACTAGTGTTTAGATACTCACATCTCTCAAGTGTCATCAAAATAAATCTCATAAATGAAAATGAATAATATCTCTCACTACCTGTCATAGCAAATAGATTACCATAGGCTTGGGAAAGGATCAAAAACCTTCTCCACTAGGCGTAAGTACCCAAGATAAACTATCAAAGAGGGCTTTTAAACGGGTTATAACGTTAGGTGTAGGGATATGATAAACACGGATTTGTTGGATAAGGGATATTTTACTGGTGGCGAGTTAAAGATCTTGATTAATTACATGTACAATATGGCGTTGCTAAGCCAAGACTAGACTCGACTTAAGCTAAAAACAAAATAACAAAAACATAAAATAAACATAAAATGAAACGGGATGGTAGTCCGTATGTTTTTTCTATTTTTCTTTTTCTCATTTTTTTGTATTTTTCTTGAATTTTTTTCGATTTTTTTTTTTTTTTTTTTTTTCATACACTCTTGCCCTACCATCCAAAATAATACATCATAGGGGCATTGCATCCCCCTTACACTTGAACTTTTACATAACTTTACAAATAACTATTCTAATGACTCGAATTAAGATAATCGAAACACTTGGAGTACTTTTAAAATATTAAGCACATATGGGGGTAATAAATGATGTTCTTCCCCATTACTCCATTACACTAGTACTTTACCCATGAGTCCCAATCGTCCCAAAACAATATGTACAAGGATATGACTCGACTTAGCAACCATGTAATCAATTAGATAATTAACTTGGGGTTTAAACAAATGTTGTCACAATAATGCACTAAAAATGAGTGCATACAAGGTAGGCTAAGGCGATTTGGGTGTACATGTAAGTGGGGTGTAAACAAATTCTTCCTTTAAGTAAAATGCTTAAAGGTCGAAACGAAAAGATAGGCTCTGAGGGGTATACTAGGGGTATCGTGTACTAACAATGAGTACAACGCAAAGGGTGTGGGAGAATTACTTGACCAATGTAGCCAATGTAATTATAACAAAAAACACAGGTGTAAAACAATGGGATAATCCTAATGCCTCTTATCATGTAGTAAATCTAACTACACGAATGTAGTCTCACTTGTGGCCTCGGAATGGTCCTAACGCAAGTTCTAGAATCTAAGTGCTACCGGTACACACATCATAGCATAAATGCTTTTCCTACCAATTCTAGGGGCGAACCTCACATATTTGGGGGTGCAAAATTTTTTAGTGGTACGGTTTTGTGCTAGTCATATAACTCTTATCCGTGAGACGCTCATTAAGATCAAAGTTTCACTCCTAAATGTTGTAAAAAATTTTAAATTTGGCACTAAAATTGCCTTAACAGGTATTTTTCTCAGTTTTATTACACATTTACTATTAAACAAACAAAAATCAAGCGTAAAAGCTTTCTCTAAAGTATCATACATTACCCCCCCCCCTTACACTTAAGATGAACATTGTCCCCAATGTTCAAATGACAAGATGTACAAGTGAAAAGGTAAAAGAATGAAATCAAATACTCCCCTGATTCGCTCGGTGGATAATGTGGTAACATGGTTAGATCTTCTTCCAAGTGAATGTAGAAGCTCCAAGACTAATGCATCGCCATAAGCTTGATTCCACATACATCTCCTTGCCCAAAATAACCTGTTAAACCTGAGAAAACAAACACGAAAACCTGCATAACATCGGCGGGATAAATCTATATATAAGGATATAATGCTTGTGGAATGATAATTTTGCAGATTCCTGGAGATTATAAGTTATAGATTTAATAAAAACTTTTTATGAAAACAAAACTTTCAAAAATTTCAGAAAATTAAAACCTGACGCCGTCAGGTTGTAAAGCCTGACGCCGTCAGAAATGATCTGACAGAATTCTCCTGTTAAGTTTCCGGAAAATTTCTGGAAAAACCTATACCTTACTTCCTGGAAATCCTGCAAAACATCATTATGACTCGATACAAGCATTTGGATCAAACAAATACGAATATGTATGTTAATTTATTATTATTACGATTCATGTTCATTTGTTCTAATAAACCGATTTGGATTTCCCTTACACTTAGCTTTTGCAAAATACCTTTATATGTAGTTAAGACGAAGTTAAAAACAAGATAAAGCATTTTCACAATTTACTTTTGAACATGAATCAATAATAATAAAAATTAAACACACATACGGAAACAAATAAAATCAAACAAACAAATAAATAAACACACAAAGCAAATAAAGCTTGGGTTGCCTCCCAAGAAGCGCTTTTCTTTATTAACGAGTCTTGTAGCTAGACTCAAAGTAAGGCTCATCTAGTGTCGCTTATGCTCACGTATCCGAGTCTGAGCCATCTAATTGTTGCCTCATCTTTCTTGCACTCATCATTCAGCTCCAGTCATCCATGATAATATCTCTTATTTTTCTCATGTGGATATTTGAGCCCCTTTCTTTTATCATTCTCACTTAACAAGTCAATAGGCACAAGTCTATTGCAAGATTCAATGGAGAAGTTCTTAAACCTAGGATGTGATCGGGGCATTTGGTAAACAAAATCTTCATCCCCATCCGAGAATGTAATTAACCCGTCCACAAGTTTTCCGTCAAGGTTGGTCAACCTTTTGAAGGGTTCTCCAAAAATGACTTGGGTTAATTTGTTATCAATAAATTCTCCTAAGTTCTCCATAACCATAAAATCCACCAAATACACAAAACTTCCTACGAATACGTGTAGTGGCTTAATCCTAGCAACAACATTATCTCCTTGATATTCAAGCTCATCTACCATGATTTTATTATAATTAGCGCGAGAGATAATGTTCATAGGCAAAGATGAGTTAAGATAAGCATGAAAATCATGATAACCAATCTTACACGGAAATTGCATGTTAAAGAGGCTATCCTTTTCGATCTTAGTCCTAGGTTCAACATACTTAAAGGGATCAATTTCCTCTTTTCCCCATTCCTCGTTAACTACTTCTCCATTACCAGCATCCTTATCGGAGTCTGAGTCGTAAAATGGACTAACATAGTTATTCTCACGGTCAGAATCCTCCATCTCAGAATCGTTACCAAAGTGGTGGTCGGGTGAAAGGTTGTTGTTTTCGATGATGGGGGCAGGAACGGGTAGTTGGAAATTTGCACGGCGGAAAATACGAATAACAGTGATCAAGCGATCACTATTACTCATGAGGTAGGAGGAAGGTGTCACAAACAAAAGTACAAAGAAATAAGATAGACTAAAGAAAACCTAGAATAAGAAAATAAAAATCTCACTAGAAAGGAATCTAGTGAGTAGACCTAATAAAATAAAAATTCAACATAAACAATAACTATTCCCCAGCAACGGCGCCAAAAACTTGATGCGTAGTTTTGCGACCTTACAACAGGTTTTACCTCTCGAGGGATCTCAAGAGGCTTACAACCCCACCAGGCAGTGTACCTGACCGATGTAGTATAGTGTAGTGGTAAGTACGGGGGATTGATCGTTCTCCACAGGGAATAGTGTCGTTAGGATTGAAAAACTACTTTAATAGGTCTAAGGGTGAGAGAAGATTCTTTTTGTATTTTTATATTTTTATGAAAGCAAGTAAAATCTCGGGTTTTGAAGGAGTGGGCGGAATTAGTTGCTAGTCAACTAACCCAAATAACTACAAATGCAAATAAAATAAAATAACTGAAAATGAAAAGGGTTGTGAAACTTATGTGGAGAGAAATGTGTTTACTTAGATTTCCTTACTCCCTAACTATCTTTTACCGGTTGATTAGTGTGTATTAATCGCGTGGATGACAGGTGTATTCCTTAATACCAATCGTGGGGTGGCGTACGTACTTCCCCAACTCTATGAGCTCCTACTTCACTCCTATGTCGAGCCGGCTAGGAAGCTCCTAACATGGGATCACTAGAATTCGCTCATGCATTAAATACAACCATAAAAACCTTAGTACGCATTGGTTCATGTTTCTTAAGACGTTCAAGCAAGTTACCGTATAGGAAGTTAGCCAGTTTTCTTAAGCCTAACATTGATAAACTATCATCCAATACAATTAATAACACACTAATAACCAATAATCAATAGCTAGGTTTCATTAGATCTAAGCAAACACAAGATAAATCTAGCCTAGCATGTTAATCAAAAGACAAGAACAAGATATAATCAAACAACACATAGACATATTGATTGATTAAGTGATAACTTATCTTCAATTAAACATGGGAGATCCAAGGGTATGAAAACCCTTAAAAATGGCAGAAATTCATCTTAGGGTTTCTCCTCACAAAGTTGCACACTAATGACAAAAAATTGCAAAACTATATATAGAGTTTAAGGGCTGACGGCGTCACGTTGTAGATCTTGACGCCGTCACCTCGCCGTGTCTAGGGTTCCCGGATGGCCTTCTTGACGCCGTCCCTCTTTAGTGCTCCAAAATCCGCTCTGGCTTATCAAGGCTTGACGCCGTCAGAAATGGGCTTGACGCCGTCTCGCTTTAAGTTAAACCGTGATGGCCTTGATCACCTTAAAGGGTGACGCCGTCAGATTTTCTATTGTAAAATTCTCTGGCTTATCACGTGTATTTTTCATATCCACCTCTTTTGCCAAGCCATGACGCCGTCAGGAACAATCCCTGACGCCTTCAAAGGTACTTTCCAGCATAATTTTGAGACTTTGTCGTTTTCTTCACTTTTATGCTCCAAAAACGTCCAAAATGCTTCCTTTTTCAGATTTCTTCTCCAAAGTACCTAAAATGACAAAAGAAACGATTTAGGGCAATATTTGATCAAATAAATACGATTTAGGGCTTAAATGACCCCCTAAAAGCGGTACACTTTTCGCTTCATCACCTAATTATGAAATTGTTATTGCCTTGATGTAGTTTTCTTTTTTTCATATTCGCTTTATATGTATGCTTTCTTTTTTATTCGCGGACACCCTTGTTTCGGTAGCATGGAGGTATGATAGTATCTAGGACCTAGGAGAATTGACCATAGGACCCTAGCATAATAGGTTGCGAGTTATGGTATGAATTTACGATAGGACTACCATTATCTTGTGTAAGAATGGACCAATGGATCACCTACCAAAAGGAAGTGCTTAAGAAGTTAGGGGGAACCTAAGTTCTGACAGGCCGGGTTTCGTAGAATAAATCTTAGATCGTATCTATGCTTAATGACTCTTCCGTAGGGTAAACCCACGAACTCTTGTAATCATTAGGTTACAGAATAGGACGCCACGGGAAATAGGCTAGACAAATTGACCATTGGATTCTAGTGACTTTAAACCCCATATGAAGCAATAGAAAATATTAATTAGAAAACTTAATCATGGCATAACAAGATTAGTAATTAGGCTAACACATTTCTCTCTACTGAATATCTATTCCACTTTATTTTCTTTCGTATTTTATTTCATTTCTTAGTTTAATTAATCAATTCATAAAATCCCCTTTAAAATATGTGACATTTAGAACTTAGATTAGATCCACACGCATAGCTCTTGGACTACACTACAAACGACCGGGTACACTGCCCGTTAGTGCATTAGGTAGACCATAGGTAGACGAGACTTTATTAATATTAAAACCTTATCAGAAATCATGCATCAAGTTCTTGGCGCCGCTGCCGGGGAGCTATTTTAGGGTTTCTAATTTTAAGTTCTTTAATATTTCTTGAGTTGTTTTAATTAATTTTTTATTATGTCAGGATACAAAACTCGAAGCGCTAAACCTTTCTTAGCGACACCTTTCGAGAATCCGGAGAAGCAATTCCGAGCAAAGAGAAACAATACACCTATCTCTGTCCATAACATTTTCTCTTTCTACGAATCGGAGCATTCAGACTCGGAAGCCGAGATTAATGTATCACACAGCATCAATGCCCATACCATGGAACAATACCTAGGAAGTACTAATGAGAACTCCACGAGAGGGGTAACCATACCATCAATCCCCGAAACAGAAAAGTTTGAAGTTAAGGGACAAATTATCCTAGAGTTACAGGACAGGCAATTTTCTGGTGACAAAGAAGAGGAAGACGTCCAAGAACATGTTGAGGAAATTGATGTGTTGTGTGTGAGCATAAGTTTTAAATTTATAAAGGTCGAATTACCGAATCTAGAAACAACACATACGAGCAAGTGAACTCGTCCATTATAGCAAGATTATGATGGTAAGTCGGGATCGTTCGCAGGGATTTGTGTAGTGAATCAAATTCTAAGCCACTAGAATTAAATTTCTTAACAAGTAATGAAAAATAGAATAATTCAAATGATTAAAAACTACACTTGCTTAGACTAGCATACTACTCATTGATAAGCATGATTGTGATAACTTTGGACAACATGTTGGTTATGATAATTAGTTTGGTGAACTAATCTATTGTTTCTACAAATTAAACCTTCGTCAAGATTTTAGTTCATAAAAACAAGCATTATGTTTAACCACTCAATTCAAGATCAATTCAAGGTTCATAAGTTGGTGTACCTTAAACACAAAAATCATCTTTTGCTTAATCAAATATCTTAGGAAATGGTCAATACAAAAGGTAACCGATCAAAGACAAAAGGTCACAATTGAGAGTAAACTATTAATATTTCGACCCTTGAAATGGTTTACCATCAATCCTATTTTTGATAGACAAAAGCATTCTCATTACAACCACAATTAACTTTCTTTGTGTAATCAAGAATAATGGGTAAAAACAATCACTCATAGACAAATGATTATAACTAGTTGAATAACAATAGTTCTTTCGACCCTTAAAATTATTAGCAACTAGTTAAACTTGATTCAACGCATGTCACTAAAAAACTTAATCACGATTGGATCTTAGAATCAACTTGAAATTGAATTAAAACATGTCATCACACTCATACGCATATCAATTGGTAATACACATCATCTAAGCAAGTGCACAAAGGCACTACCCACTCATAGTAAACATGAACATAATCTCAGCACTTTGAACATTAGAAACCATAATTGCAAGTCTTACAATGATTGGAAATAGATTACAAATGATAAAGTAATGATACCCCAAGGATTGGTGTTGATTTCTTGATGTTTTGACCTCCAAATAATGGCTTCTTGACTCTCCAACTACTCCTGGACTTTTAAGGACGAATTTTAGAGTATTTGATGAGTGGTGGATGATTACTAGTTTATTGATTAAGAATTAGAACACTAAATATTCCACAAATGAACCTATTAATACTCCTCCCACGGGTCTTGGTTCATTAATGCTTCACTTGTCCTCCAAGTAGTTTAGAAGAGCCTAGAATCCTTATTAGAAGGCCTTAGAACCGAGGGAGCCATTGTCCTGCTATCATGGTTCGAGAATGTCGAGTCGAAACTCAGCATCACTAAATGTGCTCAGCGAGATAATGTGGAGTTCTCATCCGGTCTACTACAAGGTCGAGCATTGACTTGGTGGAACAACCAGCTACAGACCAGAGGGAGAGAAGCTGCAAATGGATTGTCTTGGGCTGAATTCAAGAAATTACTATCTGAGGAGTATTGCAGAAAAGACGAGGTGCAGAAATTGGAAGCAGAATTTTGGAACCATGTGATGGTGGGAGTGGAAGTTGACAAGTACACGGCCCGTTTCCATGAGCTGTCAAGAATGGTCCCTCACATGGTCTCCACTGTGGAGAAGCTGATTGATCGATACATTTGGGGGTTAATACCTGAAATCAGGAGGGATGTCACTTCATCCAAACCAACCACACTTCAAGACGCTGTGGGCATGGCATATCGCTTGACAAATGATGTGATCAGATCTGGTGGGTTAACAAAAGGAAACGACAAAGGACAAAAGCGGCGGGAGGATCAGCAGGGAAGCCGAGACCAAGACCAGCAGGACAAGTGACAACGAGTAACCAGGAATTATGGAGCAACAACTCAGGAGCGCAGAGAGTATGCAGGCCCACATCCTAAGTGCACAAGATGTAACCTTCATCACTCAGGAGGTTGCCCAAGGTGCAACGGATTCCAGCAGACGGGCCATCTTAGTCGGTATTGCCCAAACAGAAATGGAGGTCAAGAGCGAAAGTGGACATGCTACGAGTGTGGGAGCCCGGATCACCTCAGAAATGTGTGTCCCAAGTTGAATAGGGTACAAAGGCCAGTGAAGGATAACCTAACTCTCGCTATGGCGATTGGTGAAAATGACCCAAACCGTGGAGGCAATGTCAGCCTAGCCCGAGAACGAGCGTACTTTCTAGGCAACGAGGAAGCTCACAAGGACCCAGCCATCGTGACGGGTACATTCTTTTGAACAGTCACTTTATGTTCGATGTAGCATTTACTTTTGTTCCCTATCCAGTTAACGATGACGACTAATATGAGACCTGACGTCATAAGCCGTATTTAAATGCCTAGCCTTTATTTGTTGATTAGATTTGGCTTAGAAAATTCCAAACTTGAGCCGAACCTTCCAGAGGCCTTCATATAAGATGTAAAAATCTTCCCTTCTAGCAACTTATTTCCAGCTTGATCTAGTGACAGTTCTTGTTTGATGAGCTGCGAAAATCAAGATGGAATCAAGTTGTTACTCAAACTCATGACAGTTCCCGGATAGGGAGTTGTGAGATTAATTGAGAATTCACTAACTAAAGGTCACGTGAGGGCTAAGCTCGAGAATGGAAAAGTTGACTGTCAAATCTAACCGCGAGGACGAACGTTAGTAGAGCTAACGAACTGAATCTCGAGGATGAGATTCCTTTTTAGGTTGGCAGACTATAACAACCCGTAAATTCCATGCTATTATTTTAATGATAATGTGATAGGTTATCTCACTTTCACACGGACTGACACCATACGCAAACCAGGAGCAGACAGAAAGTCATGAAATGTTAGAAATTAATTAAGTACTCGGAAATAATCTTAAGTAATATTTGACGACCCTAATAATGTGCACTTTTGAGATTAGAAACGGTTTAAGACGGATCCGAGGTTGACACAATTTAACGGGACACGGATAGTGTTGTACATAATATAAACCCACTTAAACATTAACTGAGTTATATTCACCTTAAATAAATCCTACTCACTCCACTAACACAAAAATCCAAACACCCCATCCCTATCCTCCTTTTTCTACGCCTCTTCTATCCCACGCTCCATCACCATCACCCACCCACTGCTTTCCCAAACCTTTTGACCAATGACCTTAATCACCAGATCACCTAGGATAAGGGTCTATATAAGTAGAAGTATCACAATAGAGGAAGGATTATGTTTCCCAAGCCGAAAGCTCCCATGGAGCTACTCCCTGAAAACCTCTATTTAAACTCAGCCTCCAAAGGTCATCAAATCACCACTCATCAAAAACACATTAAGGCTTTGAGAAGTACTCAAGAAAGATTAGTAGTGGTGGTGTGTGATTCGGTTTGGAGCAGTAGGTTCTCAGATTAAAGTCACTCAAGAGTTCGCCTATCAACAATCCTTGTAATATTTAATTCGGTTAGTCTCAGTTAATATTTTAGAATCAATGATGATAAAATAATATGAGTCAAATGAAAGTGAGATTAGTGTTGAGGCTATCATTATTATTTTTTTTGGCTTGTTCGAAACTATTTTCCCAAGAGCTAAAATAGGTTTTGAGGGAATATTTTTGTGTTATGGTAATTTAGATGGGTCGAAAGCTTAGTACGAACCGTCCCTTAGACACCCAAGAGCTTGAGCTAGGACATTGATCACCTAGTGAGACCTTAGTCATGAATTGGTAACACTTTAAAAACTCAAAGTGGAAGCCACAAAGAGATTGCCAAAGTATAAAACTAGGCGCTGGAAATTGTATTTCCTAAGTAAAAATACCAGGCAACACCAAAAGCCAGCCAAAAACCCACCAGACCAGGTTGTAAAACAAGCCCACTAGAGCCCAACTAGGACTAAGTTTATAAGCCCACTTAGGATTAGATGTCAAGCCCAACTAGGACCTTAATTTTACTAGATTATTAGAGTAATAGTACTTCAGCCCAATAAAGTGTTAAAATTTAATTCTGATCACAGATTATTGAGAGTTGTCGCGAGCAAATACAAATCGTATAGCCGTTCACAATGATAAATGATATTTATTAACAAATGGACCCATTAAAAACTCGTATAGCCGAGAGACAAGACATGGCAAATTATTAACTTAGATAAGACTTGAATTTGACTAATATAGTGAGACTTGTCGAAACATAAAACCTGTCGTCAACTCTAAATAGCCGAAAACACTTATACTTGTAAACTAAATGAACGTCACATATATTAAGTCATACTTTTAGAATCAACATAGACGTACTAAAATATTGAACTTAAATGTGAAAGAACTAGAAATTTAATACTTGAACTAAGACATCATTATTTAATCTAGGTTGCGTGTTGGTGTCGTGCACAGCGTTCACTGTTCAGACTATTGGAGGTGAGTATTCACAGCCCTCTTTTTACCGCTTTACTTATTTGGGGTGGAATGCATGACTTAAATTCTTATTTGAACTTATGACTTATATTTTATCTGAACTCTTTGAAATTGACTTTGAACCTTAGGACATTACTTTGAGATCATGACTTATTTTTAACTTTATGTGCCGTACATACTAAATGCAAAGTCTCCCTTGTTCGGAGCAACCTTGATAATAATTCTCGCCATGTCGGTGAGTGATAGTAATTCTCGCCTAGGTGGTGGAGTGGCATAAAGTCTCCCATGTTCGGAGCAGTATAAAGTCTCCCATGTTCGGAGCAGTCTAAAGTCTCCCTTGTTCGGAGCAGTCTTTATTTATTATGTACATGGCATTTTTATTGTGAACCTGATAAACATATATGTTTGACGCTACCTTCTCCATTTGGACTTTTCTTAAAAACCTTGGACTTCTTTTGAACGAAACGTGTATACTCACCAACTAATTTCATAGTTGACCCATTTTTCTCATGCATTTCAGGTGATCGTCAGTAAGTGTATTTTATGAAGACATTAGCACTAAGGAGTCTTCATCTGTCATGTTTAGTTGGATGAAATAAAAGTGTTATCTTTTGGAAACAAACCTTTATGTTTCAAATGCCGTTGTTGGCTAAAACGATGTTGTATTAATGTACTGTTTCTTTAAATTTAAATTATGGTATTGTTCTATATCACTCTGCGCTGTATATTGATTTCGTAGCACCCCAAGACCCGAACGCTTCCGATATGCCACATTTTTGGGGGTGTTACAGATTGGTATCAGAGACAGGCTGTTATAGAGAATGCCGATTTTTCTAAAATAAAAATCGCAACTATAACCAGAATAAAGTTTTCTTAAAACACCAAACATCATACCAGTTGACTAGTCCGAGCATTGCATCATTACTCCTCAATTATGCATAGCCTGATCACCTATGCCTAATTCGGGAAGAATCATGCAATGATGGGAGTAGAAGTCTCGAATCATGTTTGGTGGGGTCTTAAGAGTCTGATCACCTGAAACTGCATTAGTCGTGTGTGTATGCATGTCATGTTCGAACAACTATGTTTATATTACTATACTTTATATAGATATATTCATATATGTGCCTTCCCTCTTGCTACATTATGACTTGATAGACTAAGTACGTCCTTGTTCTCGTCGTGTCACAATCACTACGTCTCCAAAACTGTCATCGTCCAGCAACACCATCCGCCATCGTCCACGTAAAACTTACACAACCAAATGTTTTTGGCTTGTTGTTGAAACATGGTCAACACTCGTTCAGGAAGCATCAACAATGACACCCCAAGAGACAGTGCTGCTGGATTGGTGGATCTCCTCACTCAGATCGTTGCACACATTGAGGCAGGACGAACCAACGAAGGAGCTGGTACCTCGACCAACGGCCATGGATGCAGCTACAAGACTTTTATGGCATGCAAGCCAAAGGAATTTCATGGCACTGAGGGTGCCATTGGCCTGCTATCATGGTTCGAGAATGTCGAGTCGAAACTCAGCATCACTAAATATGCTGAGGGAGATAAGGTGGAGTTCTCATCCGGTCTACTACAAGGTCGAGCATTGACTTGGTGGAACAACCAGCTACAGACCAGAGGGAGAGAAGCTGCAAATGGATTGTCTTGGGCTGAATTCAAGAAATTACTATCTGAGGAGTATTGCAGAAAAGACGAGGTGCAGAAATTGGAAGCAGAATTTTGGAACCATGTGATGGTGGGAGTGGAAGTTGACAAGTACATGGCCCGTTTCCATGAGCTGTCAAGAATGGTCCCTCACATGGTCTCCACTGTGGAGAAGCTGATTGATCGATACATTTGGGGGTTGATACCTGAAATCAGGAGGGATGTCACTTCATCCAAACCAACCACACTTCAAGACGCTGTGGGCATGGCATGTCGCTTGACAAATGATGTGATCAGATCTGGTGGGTTAACAAAAGGAAACAACAATGGACAAAAACGGCGGGAGGATCAGCAGGGAAGCCGAGACCAGGACCAGCAGGACAAGCGACAACGAGTAACCAGGAATTATGGAGCAACAACTCAGGAGCGCAGAGAGTATGCAGGCCCACATCCTAAGTGCACAAGATGTAACCTTCATCACTCAGGAGGTTGCCCAAGGTGCAACGGATGCCAGCAGACGGGCCATCTTAGTCGGTATTGCCCAAACAGAAATGGAGGTCAAGAGCGAAAGCGGACATGCTACGAGTGTGGGAGCCGGGATCACCTCCGAAATATGTGTCCCAAGCTGAATAGGGCACAAAGGCCAGTGAAGGATAACCTAACTCTCGCTATGGCGATTGGTGAAAATGACCCAAACCATGGAGGCAATGTCAGCCCAGCCCGAGGACGAGCGTACTTTCTAGGCAACGTGGAAGCTCACTAGGACCCAGCCATCGTGACGGGTACATTCTTTTGAACAGTCACTTTATGTTCGATGTAGGATTTACTTTTGTTCCCTATCCAGTTAACGATGACGACTAATATGAGACCTGACGTCATAAGCCGTAATTAAATGCCTAGCCTTTATTTGTTGATTAGATTTGGCTTAGACAATTCCAAACTTGAGCCGAACCTTCCAGAGGCCTTCATATAAGATGTAAAAATCTTCCCTTCTAGCAACTTGTTTCCAGCTTGATCTAGTGACAGTTCTTGTTTGATGAGTTGCGAAAATCAAGATGGAATCAAGTTGTTACTCAAACTCATGACAGTTCCCGGTTAGGGAGTTGTGAGATTAAGTGAGAATTCACTAACTAAAGGTCACGTGAGGGCTAAGCTCGAGAATGGAAAAGTTGACTGTCAAATCTAACCGCGAGGACGAACGTCAGTAGAGCTAATGAACTGAATCTCGAGGACGAGATTCCTTTTTAGGTTGGCAGACTATAACAACCCGTAAATTTCAGGCTATTATTTTAATGATAATGTGATAGGTTATCTCACTTTCACACGGACTGACACCACACGCAAACTAGGAGCAGACAGAAAGTCATGAAACGTTAGAAATTAATTAAGGACTCAGAAATAATCTTAAGTAATATTTGACGACCCTAATAATGTGCACTTTTGAGATTAGAAACGATTTAAGACGGATTCGAGGTTGACACAATTTAACGAGACACGGATAGTGTTGTACACAATATAAACCCACTTAATTATTAACTGAGTTATATTCACCTTAAATAAATCCTACTCACTCCACTAACACAAAAATCCAAACACCCCATCCCTATCCTATTTTTTCTGCGCCTCTTCTATCCCACGCTCCATCACCATCACCCACCCACTGCTTTCCCAACCCTTTTGACCAATGACCTTAATCACAAGATCACCTAGGATAAGGGACTATAGAAGTAGAAGTATCACAATAGAGGAAGGATTATGTTTCCCAAGCCGAAAGCTCCCATGGAGCTACTCCCTGAAAACCTCTATTTAAACTCAGCCTCCAAAGGTCATCGAATCACCACTCATCAAAAACACATTAAGGCTTTGGGAAGTACTCAAGAAAGGTTAGCAGTGGTGGTGTGTGATTCGGTTTGGAGCAGTGATCTCGGATTAAAGGCACTTAACGGTCTGCTTAAATCAACCACGGATGTGGTCAACAAGAGTCAAACTAGAAAGGGCACAATGCAAAAATCCAAGGAGTATAGTTTTATTCCCGGGTCGTTATGTCCCAGCGAGGTGTGAATTCTGTAGTAAAACGAATCTGTGATCGGGTGATAATTGAACGGAAAAGGGTTTTGAATAATTTACACTAGGGAAACGTGAAATAAAGCTAGAAATATGAAAATTACTTATTTAAAAAGTTAAAAAGATAAATTCTATTAAATAGAAGCTATCACTATTTTTCTATTTCGTTTTTCGATAAGGTTTAAAACTAAAAGACGTACGTTTAAATTTAAATAAACGTAAACGTACGAAATAAAACGCGAATTTTAAGAAATAAAAAACCTACGAATATGAAAATTATATTTTTACAAACCTAATGACATAAGAAAATTATTGGAAAAGAAAAATATTTTTTTTAACTATTTAATTAATTATTATTAATTAATTACTAATTATTAATTACATATTAATTATTTAAATTATACTAAATTATAACTAATTATGAAATTACACTAAAAATATGAAAAATAAATTTGGAAAAATATAAAATATTATAAAACTAATTTTCAAACTTAAATATATTTTTCCTACTTTTTTTTTTTTTTTTTTTTTTTATAATTACTATTAATTATTAACTAATTATTAATTAATAAAAACTAATATTAATTATTAAAAGTACTAAATGAAAAGAGAAAAATATGAAAAAATTACTGAAATTATTTTAAGATATAAGGAACCTAATAAAAATATAAAATCACTAAGTTCTTAATAAAAATTTAAAAATGAAAATTAAGATTTAAATAAAATTAAATAGAAACTATCACTTAAAAATTAAATTGGATTTTCTGGATTTTTATTTTAGAAAACTATTTAATAACTAGAAACAACAAACTTTTGTGAAAACAAGATTTTTAGAACTTAAAAATAAGCTGAATATGAAAGAAAAAGCCAAACAGTTGACTTTGTTTGACCAATGAAGGAAATAAGCTAAAATGGCATAAAGTGGGACCCACTCTGGTAAAATCTAGTTCCTCTGACTTATTTGAACTTGTTTAAGTAAGAATAAGCAAAAGGGGTCCACTGGATAAGCCAATAAGCCACAATAAGCACTTGATTATTGTGGACTGAGACAGAAAAATGGGACAAGGTTCAAGGCTTAATCCAAGTGGGGTCCACAGGTCCTAAGGTCAAACAAATGGTCAACTATTGAAGCCTGGTAGGAGGGGGGTTGGGAGAACCAAAGATTGGACTGTGGGACCCACAGGGGTGGCCACAATCAACCACCAAAGGTGGTGGTGTTGCAGAGGTCTGCTGAAGCAGCCCTGCACAGGGCAAAATTGGCCTTTTTCAAGGCCTGAAAAAGCTAGGATAAGCTAATCTAAAAATCCTCAAAAAAATACCTAAGATAGATCAGCTAGGGAACTCTAATAATCCAAAAATTCAACTAATTTCAACTTAAAATGAGACCTATAGAAAATCTTGAAAATCTGCAAAAGTCTGAAAGTTTGAAACAAGGTACTGCTATGCTAATGGTTGACTGTTTTGAGTGAAATTAATCAACAAGACTATAGGATCCTAACCACACATTGAAATGGATGAAAATGGAACCTGAAAATGGAAAAATGAGCTCAGAGCTAGCAAGAGCTTATGGGAGCTTATGATGGGCAGTTTGAGCCTTGTGACTGCATCAACTTGGATCAAACCTGCAATAATACTCAAACAACCAAAGAAATGATGAAAACAGCTTAAAATAGCTGAGATTAGCTTAATCAACTTTGACCAAGAGGTAATGGAACAGTGACAAGTGGCTTTGACCCTCTTTAACCCATGCAGCCAAACACTCCTTAATCTATCTGTTTAGAAATTTAAAACTGATTTAGACCTAAAGAACTTATAAACCTGACTTAATAAAGTTTTAATAACTTAATGGAACTCAGAAATGTAAAATATACCTAGTAATAAGCTCCTAATAAGCTAATGTCCAATTTTGACTTTTATGACTGTTTTAAGCTTTTCAAAGCAAAAGACTATAATAAGCTGAGAATTTGATAAAAGATCATTAATTAACTAAATTTAAGCATGAATAAGCAATAAAAAACAGAATAAGCATAAAATAAGCTAATGTACAGTAATGTTGACCATGGGTTGACTTTTGACAAAACTTGAATTAGAACAGAACAAGACTTAGAACATGATTGCAAAAGCTTTAATAAACTCAAAAGAGCTTATTTAATCCAAGCAATAGCTTAAAATCTTAAAAACTAGTATGACTGAAATTGGCGGGAAAAGTAGTTTTACAAGAAACTTGAATAAAACTTGAATTAAACGATTCAGTTACATCTAAAACAACTTAAATTATACAAAAATTACAAAACCCAGAAGAAATTACAACTAAATTAACTAAACGACATAAAATTTACACTACTCCTACTATCTAACACCTACTACTCTCTTTTCTCTGTCTTGTGGCTCTCTTATACTTGAAATATCTCCCTTGGGACCTCTGAGCATTTCCCATCCATTGGATCTACTTGAATTAATCTTGGCCGCTTAAAACCAATTTTGGCGCAAAAATATCTATTGACAGATGTATGTTGAGTGTGAGGATTTTAAGGGCAATTAAAGGTTTTGGGAGGTTGTGTGAGGTGGAGGGATAGAGTGGGGAGAGTAGGTGATGAGGTGGTGGTGAAACCAGTGAGGTGGAGGTGATGGTGGTTTTGGCGGTTTAAGGGAAGGAGAAGAGACGGGTCAAACATTGGTTTGACCCCGTCTTAGTTAATAGGTGAGTTGGGCTTTTTAAGTTGGGCCAGGGAAAAGGATTTGGATTGGGTTTAGTAAATGGGATTTGGATTTAATAAGAGTCCGGATTTGGTTTGTAGTAAATAACAAGGACCAATTATGTAATTTGCTGAAAAGTTGAGGACTAAACCTGTAATTTATCCAAAGTTATCACAAGGGTAAATATTGCCAAGTTTAATTTACCAAAGGACCAAAAAATGTTAATTTTCCAATTTAAAATGTCCAGGGTAAATTCTGTCAATCATTGAAATTTTCAGGGACTAAAGTTGCCGTTTTGCAAAACTGAACTTTATAAGGCTAATTTTGACAACTTGAAAATCCCTGAGGGCCTTTTATGAAAAGTTTCAATGTTTTGAATAACTAGGGACTAGATTTGACAATTTATGAATAAAACACAGTCTAAATATTTTTCTGCCTTTTTGAGACTTTTGAAAGTGTTTTTGACTGTTTATGTGGGTTTAAACAAGGTAAATATATGTGTATTTAGACACATATCAAATCCCCCACACTAAACTATTGCTAGTCCCTAGCAATCTTTTATGAAGTTTTAATGGATTTTTCTCTTTACCAGATATCCATCATTTCTGGAGTAGCCAATTGTTTCAGTTCAAGTAAGAACTTTGGTACAATGATAACCAAATGATTTTGAGCAAATCATCAGCTGTCAACGGATTTGATTCGTCTTTACCAAAAGCCGTTTGCTTCTGGACTAGCCAACTCTTAGATAAATTATCAATATTATCTTTGGTGAGCTGATTACCAATTATGGTTTTTCCACTGCCTTTACCACAAGCCATAACCTTGCGGGCTAGCCAACTCTTCACTTATAAGGATATGGTGAGTTGAATACCATACAATTTTGGGCAAATTGCAAGCCATAAACGGATTTGATATATCTTTACCTGCAGCCGTTTGCTCAGGATTAGCCAGTCCTTATGTGGGTTAGACATGGTGGACTGATAACCATTTGTTGTGTTAGTGCAAAGCACTACCACCAAATGAAAAAATTTTAAAATTTTTGGTCAAAACGGGAAAACTAGGAATAGGGCACAAAATGTGATCAAATTCGCCAGAATTCCCCCCACACTTAGAATTGAATATTGCCCTCAATATTCAAAGTACCGGCTATTATGCCGACACTTAGAACATTGCAAGGGAATACTAATGGCCAAGCGTGGGAACACAACAAAATATATTTATTATTATTTTGAACATATATAAAATTTTGAACATATATACAACAGTGGAGGCAACACCCCACACTTAGGGTGTTAGAAAAGAGAAAGAAGTCAGAGACATGGGTGAAAACCCATGTTGTCGGCTAAGGTTTTTGTTCACCGAGTCACTAGCTTGACTCGACCCCGAATTAATTGGTTCTTGGGGAAGCACGTGGAACAAAAAATCTCCATCGGACTTTCGTTCAAGATGTTTGGATAAACACTGAAGTACATGAAAGTTCCACACCGATGAGATATACACAGAGATCCGGCTCATAAATGATAAATGAAAATGCCGGGATCAAAGATAGTGTCTTCATTCCCGAAGGAGTGAAGAACAGGAGATGTCACCGTGTAGGTGAAGAAAAGAAAGAAAATCATGATAAAAATCATGACTAACTCATCATTATCAGAAGAAGGAGAATTCATGCTTTCAGTATCATGAATCTCATCATTTAAGCTCAGATGATCAAGACATATTCTGGGTGGGAGGGATGGGATTTTGATAACAATCAAATTCTCAGTGTTGAGAACATCTCCCTCCGGAACACAGAGATTTTCTTTGTCAAGATCAAAGTAAAAGTTATCATACTCCGGCGGAGATATGATATGAGTGAGTTCACAAAAGAACTCATCAAAGATGAATGAATCATATTCAGATTTGATGCGAGTGAGTTCATCAGCGAACTCCTCAAATATAAATGATTCATAATCAGGGAGAGAATTATGAAAATGAGAAGTGGTGTTGCCACTAATCTTCTCTCCCATATGATCAAAATGGAAGGCTTCCATTTCCGGAATAGAATCATCGGAAAATATGTCACTATCCTTTATGGGGATAGGAGATGAAATGGATTTTTCTTTGAAAGCCTCGATTTTAGAAACGAGAAGACTGACATTCAATAATGTTGCTCGAAGAGCTTCATCTTTGATTTCAGTGTCAATTTCTTCATTATTCTCTTCTTCTAAGCTGACTAGCTTAGAAGGTAATTCTTCCACATAAATGATGTCTCCACAAGATAACGAATCGTCATCATTAGAATCGGAGAACATCTCAACATGATCTTTTGGGAAGATAAGAGGAGGAGGGATATCACACAAATGCTCGAGAATTCCCTGTGACTCTCTTGGGATTGGGACAAGGTTCTCGACACTAGACTTTATGAATACGTCTGATTCCTTTGCAGGAATTGTGTCAAGAAGCTCATCCCCCATGCTTAGAGAGTGAGTGTGAACCTCGGGTGTGGATAGCAGTTGTTTGAGATGGAATCTCAACTGCTGGGATATCAACTGATGATCTTGATGAATCTTTATAGAATTGAAGGATATCAAGTGTATCTTCATCATCACTGTCATCAGGAATAAAACAGAACTGAGAGCTAGATCTGGCTGCTTTTTCTTTTGCAATTGATTCCCTAACAGCTTTTTCAAAGGCATCATGGGAATCTATTTTAGCAACCTGCTCTTCAGTCAATAATTCCGCCATGGATTTCTCATGTGAATTTAGAATTAATGAAAATTGCGGGGGTGGGGATCTGTCAACACCAGAAGGTTGACATTGATTATCATCATGAGGACCCCCACAATATACATAAGAAAAACTGGGAGCATTCTGAAATGTTTTTTTATTAAACTCCTCAGCTCTTTTCACTAACTCTAGAAGCTCTAGATAAGTGTCTTGCTGGGTTTGCTGAGGAGTTTGAGTTATTTGGCACTGTGGAGGTTGGTCGTGATATGGATCGTCGTAATTGTTACAAGGAAATGGATTCCCTGTTTGACAATCAGAGCTAAAATGTGGGCCTCCACAGTACTCACAAGAAAAGTTTGGTGTATTTTGATACGATGCATCATTGAGATTTGGACAATATGATACTTGCTCGTATGAATGTGATGGGTAGTTGGTAAAATTCGAAAAGTCGTTAAATGAGTTCGGATTAGGATCATAAGAAAATGAATTCCTCGAACCACAAAACAAACAACTTCCGTCTCGACTATCATTACCACATTGTTCACATGTACACCAATGACATGGTAGACCAAAAAGCCGCTCACCACAACCAACACAAGGAATAAAATCCGGAGGTGGGACAAGTGGTGTGCTCTGAGAGCTAGGAATTTCCACCACTTCCGTTATGGTCTCAGGTTTTGATAAACGTGAAGATTAGGCAAGTCGTTCTTTTTAGTCACTGTTCTAAGTTCTGTACGTTTGCTTGACAAACTTTTAACCGTAAACCCTGAAAGGTTAGGATCGATTCTTGATGGTTTGTCATTAATAGCACGTATCTCGGGCTGTGGAGGGTAGTAGGAAGGACTTTGAGAATCCTTGAGAGACTCTTTAGTGGATAATTCACACCAATAACAAGATCCACAATCCTTTGGTGCATGCTTTCCACACCGCTCACACGCACACTTAGAACAACGATGGCTGTCAATCAACGGGCTTTTACAATCAAAACATTTGTACCCGAGAGACGCCATAGAAGAAAGGTATAAGAAGTTTAGAATCAAATGGATAGAGGGTAAAGGGATAAAGAATCAAAAAGGGTGAGAGGGTAAAGATGAATATTTTTTGGGTTTTTTGTGTTCGTTGAAAACTTGAATAAAAATTTTTTGGCAATCGTTTAGTCAAACGAATTAACTTCACGATTATTTTGGTTTTATCTGAAAATAAGAGAATATGAACAAAAGATGGTAAATATACAATGGGTGTATATTCAACAATCACTGATGCTTCAAATTCGTTCAACGCAGCACACCTCCCCGGCAGCGGCGCCAAAATTTGATCGGCACTTAACGGTCTGCTTAAATCAACCACGGATGTGGTCAACAAGAGTCAAACTAGAAAGGGCACAATGCAAAAATCCAAGGAGTATAGTTTTATTCCCGGGTCGTTATGTCCCAGCGAGGTGTGAAATCTGTAGTAAAACGAATCTGTGATCGGGTGATAATTGAACGGAAAAGGGTTTTGATTAGATTTACACTAGGGAAACGTGAAATAAAGCTAGAAATATGAAAATTACTTATTTAAAAAGTTAAAAAGATAAATTCTATTAAATAGAAGCTATCACTATTTTTCTATTTCGTTTTTCGATAAGGTTTAAAACTAAAAGACGTACGTTTAAATTTAAATAAACGTAAACGTACGAAATAAAACGCGAATTTTAAGAAATAAAAAACCTACGAATATGAAAATTATATTTTTACAAACCTAATGACATAAGAAAATTATTGGAAAAGAAAAATATTTTTTTTTAACTATTTAATTAATTATTATTAATTAATTACTAATTATTAATTACATATTAATTATTTAAATTATACTAAATTATAACTAATTATGAAATTACACTAAAAATATGAAAAATAAATTTGGAAAAATATAAAATATTATAAAACTAATTTTCAAACTTAAAATATATTTTTCCTACTTTTTTTTTTTTTTTTTTTTTTTTATAATTACTATTAATTATTAACTAATTATTAATTAATAAAAACTAATATTAATTATTAAAAGTACTAAATGAAAAGAGAAAAATATGAAAAAATTACTGAAATTATTTTAAGATATAAGGAACCTAATAAAAATATAAAATCACTAAGTTCTTAATAAAAATTTAAAAATGAAAATTAAGATTTAAATAAAATTAAATAGAAACTATCACTTAAAAATTAAATTGGATTTTCTGGATTTTTATTTTAGAAAACTATTTAATAACTAGAAACAACAAACTTTTGTGAAAACAAGATTTTTAGAACTTAAAAAAAGCTGAATATGAAAGAAAAAGCCAAACAGTTGACTTTGTTTGACCAATGAAGGAAATAAGCTAAAATGGCATAAAGTGGGACCCACTCTGGTAAAATCTAGTTCCTCTGACTTATTTGAACTTGTTTAAGTAAGAATAAGCAAAAGGGGTCCACTGGATAAGCCAATAAGCCACAATAAGCACTTGATTATTGTGGACTGAGACAGAAAAATGGGACAAGGTTCAAGGCTTAATCCAAGTGGGGTCCACTGGTCCTAAGGTCAAACAAATGGTCAACTATTGAAGCCTGGTAGGAGGGGGGTTGGGAGAACCAAAGATTGGACTGTGGGACCCACAGGGGTGGCCACAATCAACCACCAAAGGTGGTGGTGTTGCAGAGGTCTGCTGAAGCAGCCCTGCACAGGGCAAAATTGGCCTTTTTCAAGGCCTGAAAAAGCTAGGATAAGCTAATCTAAAAATCCTCAAAAAAATACCTAAGATAGATCAGCTAGGGAACTCTAATAATCCAAAAATTCAACTAATTTCAACTTAAAATGAGACCTATAGAAAATCTTGAAAATCTGCAAAAGTCTGAAAGTTTGAAACAAGGTACTGCTATGCTAATGGTTGACTGTTTTGAGTGAAATTAATCAACAAGACTATAGGATCCTAACCACACATTGAAATGGATGAAAATGGAACCTGAAAATGGAAAAATGAGCTCAGAGCTAGCAAGAGCTTATGGGAGCTTATGATGGGCAGTTTGAGCCTTGTGACTGCATCAACTTGGATCAAACCTGCAATAATACTCAAACAACCAAAGAAATGATGAAAACAGCTTAAAATAGCTGAGATTAGCTTAATCAACTTTGACCAAGAGGTAATGGAACAGTGACAAGTGGCTTTGACCCTCTTTAACCCATGCAGCCAAACACTCCTTAATCTATCTGTTTAGAAATTTAAAACTGATTTAGACCTAAAGAACTTATAAACCTGACTTAATAAAGTTTTAATAACTTAATGGAACTCAGAAATGTAAAATATACCTAGTAATAAGCTCCTAATAAGCTAATGTCCAATTTTGACTTTTATGACTGTTTTAAGCTTTTCAAAGCAAAAGACTATAATAAACTGAGAATTTGATAAAAGATCATTAATTAACTAAATTTAAGCATGAATAAGCAATAAAAAAACAGAATAAGCATAAAATAAGCTAATGTACAGTAATGTTGACCATGGGTTGACTTTTGACAAAACTTGAATTAGAACAGAACAAGACTTAGAACATGTTTGCAAAAGCTTTAATAAACTCAAAAGAGCTTATTTAATCCAAGCAATAGCTTAAAATCTTAAAAACTAGTATGACTGAAATTGGCGGGAAAAGTAGTTTTACAAGAAACTTGAATAAAACTTGAATTAAATGATTCAGTTACATCTAAAACAACTTAAATTATACAAAAATTACAAAACCCAGAAGAAATTACAACTAAATTAACTAAACGACATAAAATTTACACTACTCCTACTATCTAACACCTACTACTCTCTTTTCTCTGTCTTGTGGCTCTCTTATACTTGAAATATCTCCCTTGGGACCTCTGAGCATTTCCCATCCATTGGATCTACTTGAATTAATCTTGGCCGCTTAAAACCAATTTTGGCGCAAAAATATCTATTGACAGATGTATGTTGAGTGTGAGGATTTTAAGGGCAATTAAAGGTTTTGGGAGGTTGTGTGAGGTGGAGGGATAGAGTGGGGAGAGTAGGTGATGAGGTGGTGGTGAAACCAGTGAGGTGGAGGTGATGGTGGTTTTGGCGGTTTAAGGGAAGGAGAAGAGACGGGTCAAACATTGGTTTGACCCCGTCTTAGTTAATAGGTGAGTTGGGCTTTTTAAGTTGGGCCAGGGAAAAGGATTTGGATTGGGTTTAGTAAATGGGATTTGGATTTAATAAGAGTCCGGATTTGGTTTGTAGTAAATAACAAGGACCAATTATGTAATTTGCTGAAAAGTTGAGGACTAAACCTGTAATTTATCCAAAGTTATCACAAGGGTAAATATTGCCAAGTTTAATTTACCAAAGGACCAAAAAATGTTAATTTTCCAATTTAAAATGTCCAGGGTAAATTCTGTCAATCATTGAAATTTTCAGGGACTAAAGTTGCCGTTTTGCAAAACTGAACTTTATAAGGCTAATTTTGACAACTTGAAAATCCCTGAGGGCCTTTTATGAAAAGTTTCAATGTTTTGAATAACTAGGGACTAGATTTGACAATTTATGAATAAAACACAGTCTAAATATTTTTCTGCCTTTTTGAGACTTTTGAAAGTGTTTTTGACTGTTTATGTGGGTTTAAACAAGGTAAATATATGTGTATTTAGACACATATCAAATCCCCCACACTAAACTATTGCTAGTCCCTAGCAATCTTTTATGAAGTTTTAATGGATTTTTCTCTTTACCAGATATCCATCATTTCTGGAGTAGCCAATTGTTTCAGTTCAAGTAAGAACTTTGGTACAATGATAACCAAATGATTTTGAGCAAATCATCAGCTGTCAACGGATTTGATTCGTCTTTACCAAAAGCCGTTTGCTTCTGGACTAGCCAACTCTTAGATAAATTATCAATATTATCTTTGGTGAGCTGATTACCAATTATGGTTTTTCCACTGCCTTTACCACAAGCCATAACCTTGCGGGCTAGCCAACTCTTCACTTATAAGGATATGGTGAGTTGAATACCATACAATTTTGGGCAAATTGCAAGCCATAAACGGATTTGATATATCTTTACCTGCAGCCGTTTGCTCAGGATTAGCCAGTCCTTATGTGGGTTAGACATGGTGGACTGATAACCATTTGTTGTGTTAGTGCAAAGCACTACCACCAAATGAAAAAATTTTAAAATTTTTGGCCAAAACGGGAAAACTAGGAATAGGGCACAAAATGTGATCAAATTCGCCAGAATTCCCCCCCACACTTAGAATTGAATATTGCCCTCAATATTCAAAGTACCGGCTATTATGCCGACACTTAGAACATTGCAAGGGAATACTAATGGCCAAGCGTGGGAACACAACAAAATATATTTATTATTATTTTGAACATATATAAAATTTTGAACATATATACAACAGTGGAGGCAACACCCCACACTTAGGGTGTTAGAAAAGAGAAAGAAGTCAGAGACATGGGTGAAAACCCATGTTGTCGGCTAAGGTTTTTGTTCACCGAGTCACTAGCTTGACTCGACCCCGAATTAATTGGTTCTTGGGGAAGCACGTGGAACAAAAAATCTCCATCGGACTTTCGTTCAAGATGTTTGGATAAACACTGAAGTACATGAAAGTTCCACACCGATGAGATATACACAGAGATCCGGCTCATAAATGATAAATGAAAATGCCGGGATCAAAGATAGTGTCTTCATTCCCGAAGGAGTGAAGAACAGGAGATGTCACCGTGTAGGTGAAGAAAAGAAAGAAAATCATGATAAAAATCATGACTAACTCATCATTATCAGAAGAAGGAGAATTCATGCTTTCAGTATCATGAATCTCATCATTTAAGCTCAGATGATCAAGACATATTCTGGGTGGGAGGGATGGGATTTTGATAACAATCAAATTCTCAGTGTTGAGAACATCTCCCTCCGGAACACAGAGATTTTCTTTGTCAAGATCAAAGTAAAAGTTATCATACTCCGGCGGAGATATGATATGAGTGAGTTCACAAAAGAACTCATCAAAGATGAATGAATCATATTCAGATTTGATGCGAGTGAGTTCATCAGCGAACTCCTCAAATATAAATGATTCATAATCAGGGAGAGAATTATGAAAATGAGAAGTGGTGTTGCCACTAATCTTCTCTCCCATATGATCAAAATGGAAGGCTTCCATTTCCGGAATAGAATCATCGGAAAATATGTCACTATCCTTTATGGGGATAGGAGATGAAATGGATTTTTCTTTGAAAGCCTCGATTTTAGAAACGAGAAGACTGACATTCAATAATGTTGCTCGAAGAGCTTCATCTTTGATTTCAGTGTCAATTTCTTCATTATTCTCTTCTTCTAAGCTGACTAGCTTAGAAGGTAATTCTTCCACATAAATGATGTCTCCACAAGATAACGAATCGTCATCATTAGAATCGGAGAACATCTCAACATGATCTTTTGGGAAGATAAGAGGAGGAGGGATATCACACAAATGCTCGAGAATTCCCTGTGACTCTCTTGGGATTGGGACAAGGTTCTCGACACTAGACTTTATGAATACGTCTGATTCCTTTGCAGGAATTGTGTCAAGAAGCTCATCCCCCATGCTTAGAGAGTGAGTGTGAACCTCGGGTGTGATAGCAGTTGTTTGAGATGGAATCTCAACTGCTGGGATATCAACTGATGATCTTGATGAATCTTTATAGAATTGAAGGATATCAAGTGTATCTTCATCATCACTGTCATCAGGAATAAAACAGAACTGAGAGCTAGATCTGGCTGCTTTTTCTTTTGCAATTGATTCCCTAACAGCTTTTTCAAAGGCATCATGGGAATCTATTTTAGCAACCTGCTCTTCAGTCAATAATTCCGCCATGGATTTCTCATGTGAATTTAGAATTAATGAAAATTGCGGGGGTGGGGATCTGTCAACACCAGAAGGTTGACATTGATTATCATCATGAGGACCCCCACAATATACATAAGAAAAACTGGGAGCATTCTGAAATGTTTTTTTATTAAACTCCTCAGCTCTTTTCACTAACTCTAGAAGCTCTAGATAAGTGTCTTGCTGGGTTTGCTGAGGAGTTTGAGTTATTTGGCACTGTGGAGGTTGGTCGTGATATGGATCGTCGTAATTGTTACAAGGAAATGGATTCCCTGTTTGACAATCAGAGCTAAAATGTGGGCCTCCACAGTACTCACAAGAAAAGTTTGGTGTATTTTGATACGATGCATCATTGAGATTTGGACAATATGATACTTGCTCGTATGAATGTGATGGGTAGTTGGTAAAATTCGAAAAGTCGTTAAATGAGTTCGGATTAGGATCATAAGAAAATGAATTCCTCGAACCACAAAACAAACAACTTCCGTCTCGACTATCATTACCACATTGTTCACATGTACACCAACGACATGGTAGACCAAAAAGCCGCTCACCACAACCAACACAAGGAATAAAATCCGGAGGTGGGACAAGTGGTGTGCTCTGAGAGCTAGGAATTTCCACCACTTCCGTTATGGTCTCAGGTTTTGATAAACGTGAAGATTAGGCAAGTCGTTCTTTTTAGTCACTGTTCTAAGTTCTGTACGTTTGCTTGACAAACTTTTAACCGTAAACCCTGAAAGGTTAGGATCGATTCTTGATGGTTTGTCATTAATAGCACGTATCTCGGGCTGTGGAGGGTAGTAGGAAGGACTTTGAGAATCCTTGAGAGACTCTTTAGTGGATAATTCACACCAATAACAAGATCCACGATCCTTTGGTGCATGCTTTCCACACCGCTCACACGCACACTTAGAACAACGATGGCTGTCAATCAACGGGCTTTTACAATCAAAACATTTGTACCCGAGAGACGCCATAGAAGAAAGGTATAAGAAGTTTAGAATCAAATGGATAGAGGGTAAAGGGATAAAGAATCAAAAAGGGTGAGAGGGTAAAGATGAATATTTTTGGGTTTTTTGTGTTCGTTGAAAACTTGAATAAAAATGTTTTTGGCAATCGTTTAGTCAAACGAATTAACTTCACGATTATTTTGGTTTTATCTGAAAATAAGAGAATATGAACAAAAGATGGTAAATATACAATGGGTGTATATTCAACAATCACTGATGCTTCAAATTCGTTCAACGCAGCACACCTCCCCGGCAGCGGCGCCAAAATTTGATCGGCACTTAACGGTCTGCTTAAATCAACCACGGATGTGGTCAACAAGAGTCAAACTAGAAAGGGCACAATGCAAAAATCCAAGGAGTATAGTTTTATTCCCGGGTCGTTATGTCCCAGCGAGGTGTGAATTCTGTAGTAAAACGAATCTGTGATCGGGTGATAATTGAACGGAAAAGGGTTTTGATTAATTTACACTAGGGAAACGTGAAATAAAGCTAGAAATATGAAAATTACTTATTTAAAAAGTTAAAAAGATAAATTCTATTAAATAGAAGCTATCACTATTTTTCTATTTCGTTTTTCGATAAGGTTTAAAACTAAAAGACGTACGTTTAAATTTAAATAAACGTAAACGTACGAAATAAAACGCGAATTTTAAGAAATAAAAAACCTACGAATATGAAAATTATATTTTTACAAACCTAATGACATAAGAAAATTATTGGAAAAGAAAAATATTTTTTTTTAACTATTTAATTAATTATTATTAATTAATTACTAATTATTAATTACATATTAATTATTTAAATTATACTAAATTATAACTAATTATGAAATTACACTAAAAATATGAAAAATAAATTTGGAAAAATATAAAATATTATAAAACTAATTTTCAAACTTAAAATATATTTTTCCTACTTTTTTTTTTTTTTTTTTTTTTTATAATTACTATTAATTATTAACTAATTATTAATTAATAAAAACTAATATTAATTATTAAAAGTACTAAATGAAAAGAGAAAAATATGAAAAAATTACTGAAATTATTTTAAGATATAAGGAACCTAATAAAAATATAAAATCACTAAGTTCTTAATAAAAATTTAAAAATGAAAATTAAGATTTAAATAAAATTAAATAGAAACTATCACTTAAAAATTAAATTGGATTTTCTGGATTTTTATTTTAGAAAACTATTTAATAACTAGAAACAACAAACTTTTGTGAAAACAAGATTTTTAGAACTTAAAAATAAGCTGAATATGAAAGAAAAAGCCAAACAGTTGACTTTGTTTGACCAATGAAGGAAATAAGCTAAAATGGCATAAAGTGGGACCCACTCTGGTAAAATCTAGTTCCTCTGACTTATTTGAACTTGTTTAAGTAAGAATAAGCAAAAGGGGTCCACTGGATAAGCCAATAAGCCACAATAAGCACTTGATTATTGTGGACTGAGACAGAAAAATGGGACAAGGTTCAAGGCTTAATCCAAGTGGGGTCCACAGGTCCTAAGGTCAAACAAATGGTCAACTATTGAAGCCTGGTAGGAGGGGGGTTGGGAGAACCAAAGATTGGACTGTGGGACCCACAGGGGTGGCCACAATCAACCACCAAAGGTGGTGGTGTTGCAGAGGTCTGCTGAAGCAGCCCTGCACAGGGCAAAATTGGCCTTTTTCAAGGCCTGAAAAAGCTAGGATAAGCTAATCTAAAAATCCTCAAAAAAATACCTAAGATAGATCAGCTAGGGAACTCTAATAATCCAAAAATTCAACTAATTTCAACTTAAAATGAGACCTATAGAAAATCTTGAAAATCTGCAAAAGTCTGAAAGTTTGAAACAAGGTACTGCTATGCTAATGGTTGACTGTTTTGAGTGAAATTAATCAACAAGACTATAGGATCCTAACCACACATTGAAATGGATGAAAATGGAACCTGAAAATGGAAAAATGAGCTCAGAGCTAGCAAGAGCTTATGGGAGCTTATGATGGGCAGTTTGAGCCTTGTGACTGCATCAACTTGGATCAAACCTGCAATAATACTCAAACAACCAAAGAAATGATGAAAACAGCTTAAAATAGCTGAGATTAGCTTAATCAACTTTGACCAAGAGGTAATGGAACAGTGACAAGTGGCTTTGACCCTCTTTAACCCATGCAGCCAAACACTCCTTAATCTATCTGTTTAGAAATTTAAAACTGATTTAGACCTAAAGAACTTATAAACCTGACTTAATAAAGTTTTAATAACTTAATGGAACTCAGAAATGTAAAATATACCTAGTAATAAGCTCCTAATAAGCTAATGTCCAATTTTGACTTTTATGACTGTTTTAAGCTTTTCAAAGCAAAAGACTATAATAAGCTGAGAATTTGATAAAAGATCATTAATTAACTAAATTTAAGCATGAATAAGCAATAAAAAACAGAATAAGCATAAAATAAGCTAATGTACAGTAATGTTGACCATGGGTTGACTTTTGACAAAACTTGAATTAGAACAGAACAAGACTTAGAACATGATTGCAAAAGCTTTAATAAACTCAAAAGAGCTTATTTAATCCAAGCAATAGCTTAAAATCTTAAAAACTAGTATGACTGAAATTGGCGGGAAAAGTAGTTTTACAAGAAACTTGAATAAAACTTGAATTAAATGATTCAGTTACATCTAAAACAACTTAAATTATACAAAAATTACAAAACCCAGAAGAAATTACAACTAAATTAACTAAACGACATAAAATTTACACTACTCCTACTATCTAACACCTACTACTCTCTTTTCTCTGTCTTGTGGCTCTCTTATACTTGAAATATCTCCCTTGGGACCTCTGAGCATTTCCCATCCATTGGATCTACTTGAATTAATCTTGGCCGCTTAAAACCAATTTTGGCGCAAAAATATCTATTGACAGATGTATGTTGAGTGTGAGGATTTTAAGGGCAATTAAAGGTTTTGGGAGGTTGTGTGAGGTGGAGGGATAGAGTGGGGAGAGTAGGTGATGAGGTGGTGGTGAAACCAGTGAGGTGGAGGTGATGGTGGTTTTGGCGGTTTAAGGGAAGGAGAAGAGACGGGTCAAACATTGGTTTGACCCCGTCTTAGTTAATAGGTGAGTTGGGCTTTTTAAGTTGGGCCAGGGAAAAGGATTTGGATTGGGTTTAGTAAATGGGATTTGGATTTAATAAGAGTCCGGATTTGGTTTGTAGTAAATAACAAGGACCAATTATGTAATTTGCTGAAAAGTTGAGGACTAAACCTGTAATTTATCCAAAGTTATCACAAGGGTAAATATTGCCAAGTTTAATTTACCAAAGGACCAAAAAATGTTAATTTTCCAATTTAAAATGTCCAGGGTAAATTCTGTCAATCATTGAAATTTTCAGGGACTAAAGTTGCCGTTTTGCAAAACTGAACTTTATAAGGCTAATTTTGACAACTTGAAAATCCCTGAGGGCCTTTTATGAAAAGTTTCAATGTTTTGAATAACTAGGGACTAGATTTGACAATTTATGAATAAAACACAGTCTAAATATTTTTCTGCCTTTTTGAGACTTTTGAAAGTGTTTTTGACTGTTTATGTGGGTTTAAACAAGGTAAATATATGTGTATTTAGACACATATCAAGCAGTAGGTTCTCGGATTAAAGTCACTCAAGAGTTCGCCTATCAACAATCCTTGTAAGATTTAATTCGGTTAGTCTCAGTTAATATTTTAGAACCAATGATGATAAAATAATATGGGTCAAATGAAAGTGAGATTAGTGTTGAGGCTATCATTATTATTTTTTTGGCTTGTTCGAAACTATTATCCCAAGGGCTAAAATAGGTTTTGAGGGAATGATTTTTGTGTTATGGTAATTTAGATGGGTCGAAAGCTTAGTACCAACCGTCCCTTAGACACCCAAGAGCTTGAGCTAGGACATTGATCACCTAGTGAGACCTTAGTCATGAATTGGTAACACTTTAAAAACTCAAAGTGGAAGCCTCAAAGAGATTGCCAAAGTATAAAACTAGGCGCTGGAAATTGTATTTCCTAAGTAAAAATACCAGGCAACACCAAAAGCCAGCCAAAAACCCACCAGACCAGGTTGTAAAACAAGCCCACTAGAGCGCAACTAGGACTAAGTTTATAAGCCCACTTAGGATTAGATGTCAAGCCCAACTAGGACCTTAATTTTACTAGATTATTAGAGTAATAGTACTTCAGCCCAATAAAGTGTTAAAATTTAATTCTGATCACAGATTATTGAAAGTTGTCGCGAGGAAATACAAATCGTATAGCCGTTCACAATGATAAATGGTATTTATTAACATATGGACACATTAAAAACTCGTATAGCCGAGAGACAAGACATGGCAAATTATTAACTTAGATAAGACTTGAATTTGACTAATATAGTGAGACTTGTCGAAACATAAAACTTGTCGTCAACTCTAAATAGCCGAAAACACTTATACTTGTAAACTAATTGAACGTCACATATATTAAGTCATACTTTTAGAATCAACATAGACGTACTAAAATATTGAATTTAAATGTGAAAGAACTAGAAATTTAATACTTGAACTAAGACATCATTATTTAATCTAGGTTGCGTGTTGGTGTCGTGCACAGCGTTCACTATTCAGACTATTGGAGGTGAGTATTCACAGCCCCCTTTTTACCGCTTTACTCATTTGGGGTGGAATGCATGACTTAAATTCTTATTTGAACTTATGACTTATATTTTATCTGAACTCTTTGAAATTGACTTTGAACCTTAGGACATTACTTTGAGATCATGACTTATTTTTAACTTTATGTGCCGTACATACTAAATGCAAAGTCTCCCTTGTTCGGAGCAACCTTGATAATAATTCTCGCCATGTCGGTGAGTGACAGTAATTCTCGCCTAGGTAGTGGAGTGGCATAAAGTCTCCCATGTTCGGAGCAGTATAAAGTCTCCCATGTTCGGAACAGTCTAAAGTCTCCCTTGTTCGGAGCAGTCTTTATTTATTATGTACATGGCATTTTTATTGTGAACCTGATAAACATGTATGTTTGACGCTACCTTCACCATTTGGACTTTTCTTAAAAACCTTGGACTTCTTTTGAACGAAACGTGTATACTTACCAACTATTTTCATAGTTGACCCGTTTTTCTCATGCATTTCAGGTGATCGTCAGTAAGTGTATTTTATGAAGACATTAGCACTAAGGAGTCTTCATCTGTCATGTTTAGTTGGATGAAATAAAAGTGTTATCTTTTGGAAACAAACCTTTATGTTTCAAATGCCGTTGTTGGCTAAAAAGATGTTGTATTAATGTACTGTTTCTTTAAATTTAAATTATGGTATTGTTCTATATCACTCTGCGCTGTATATTAATTTCGTAGCACCCCAAGACCCGAACGCTTCCGCTATGCCACATTTTTGGGGGTGTTACAGAAACCATAATTGCAAGTCTTACAATGATTGGAAATAGATTACAAACGATAAAGTAATGATACCCCAAGGATTGGTGTTGATTTCTTGATGTTTTGACCTCCAAATAATGACTTCTTGACTCTCCAACTGCTCCTGGACTTTTAAGGACGAATTTTAGAGTATTTGATGAGTGGTGGATGATTACTAGTTTATTGATTAAGAATTAGCACACTAAATATTCCACAAATGATCCTATTAATACTCCTCCCAAGGGTCTTGGTTCATTAATGCTTCACTTGTCCTCCAAGTAGTTTAGAAGAGCCTAGAATCCTTATTAGAAGGCCTTAGAACCGGATATATGAAAAGACAAAACTTAATGATGAAGTTTTGGTAAATCAGCAAGCTTCCAACCAATCGGTAATATGTCCAACCAATCGGATGGTCTTCGGAATTGCCTTCATCCGAATCGGTTGCGGGCAGCCTCCGATCGGATGGATGGTTGCTGTTTTGGAACATTTTGGACTTTTGTCGTCTTGGCTTGATTTTTCCTTTTTGGATCTTTGGTTCTTCATCCAAACTTGATCTTTTCAACATCTTTGAAGCTAATCAATATGAATACTTGGACCTTCATTCTTTGAAATGCCTTTTTGATTGGGTCTTGGTATAAGAATCATCGCACTTTCATAAATATTTCCTTCTTTCTCCTTTTTCTCATCTTTTTCTTCCTTTTTCCTGTTTTTGGTCACATATACTTCGCAAACACACTTTGGTACGATTTAGTAACAAAAGCATATAAATATAACCAAATAACATGCATAAAAACACGAATAAAGCTACTAAAAACATGCACAATTTGAGCGTTATCAAATCCCCCACACTTAAACTTTGCTTGCCCTCAAGCAAATCTAGCAATAAAAACACTTATCCACATGGTACACAAGGATGTTTAAAAAGATGTGATGCAAATCTACCAAGTACGGGTACAAGTTAGATTCATCATTTTAAGCTTTTATGGTTGAAGCATCGAGATGTTTGACAATACCCAAATGATTTTCTTGCTTGATATACATTACTAAACACCTCACGAAGGGAAATGAAATATAATTCACTCAAAACACTCATTTGTATGGTGGAGTATATAAGAGAAATCACACTCATTTGCTCAGTCATGATTTAAATATTACCATAAGCTTGTACAAGAAACAAAACTACACCGAAATGGCGTGAGCACCAAGTATAGATATCAAAGAGGGCTTTTATTCAGGTTTAAGGTTTCGAGGGATAAGCAAGACTGATGTGCAACTACCTTACGCAAAACATAATAGATCGCTAACAACGAATTCTCGCATCACCAAATAACGGATGGTCACTAGGGTATATCTTAGATCGCTAGCACGCTATTCTCATAACGGATGGTCACTAAAATACACACTAGATCGCTAGCAACGTTATTTAATTCCTCAAGAAATCAGATGGTCACTACATGTCCATACACTTGATAATTTCACAAAGTCAAAAGGGTAGGAATAAGGCATGGGATATTATATTTTTTTAGAAAAGGTTGAAGGGAATGAATATACAAAATAGTCAAAGTCTACTGCCCAGATGTTACTAGCTATTTCGAACCACTATCATGCATTCTTGAAAAACTCCACACTTGATTGCACTTTACATTATTTCATAGCTCATTGGCTATTTTTGTCACCTTATTGTTGCGATGACTTATTCTCCTTTCTTCTTTTTCTTCTTTTTTTTTTTTTTTTTTTTTTTTTTTTTTTTTAGAACATAATCTCATGTCATCTTATAGTTGTGATGACTTCACTTGGATAACTACTTTTGGAGTTTACAACTTTCTTCGTACTTTCATGATTTCCCACATAACATCCATCTTGCCAAATAGCTAGCAACCAACCAAGACTTGACTAGGGGTAAGGCTAGGCTAAAGGTGCAAAATCTTTTTATATTTTTCTGGATTTTATCAAAGAAAAAGATATGCTCAGAGGGTGTAACTAGGGGTATCTAGCGCTAAAGATAAACGCTAACAAAAGGTTTTATACTGGTGGTTAACTAGCCAATGCAACTAGCTAAATATCAATTTGGAAGGCTTATTTGGGTTAAATCCTAAGGTTGCCTCTTATCAAGCATATATACTTATATCACTAAGAAAAATGATCTCACAACGGTCTCGTAATGATTTGCAAGCACAAGTTCTAGAATAAATAAAATCACCGGCACACTCATAGCATAAGAATTAAAGCATAAGAGATGTATGCTAAATATGATACAGGCTTAAATTCCTTACATTGTAGTGAAAAGGGCTATAATATGTGCTAGCTAATGTTATCGATCCCAGAATGGATTGCAATATTAATCGGGACACATCTCAAATTTTCAAAAATTACAGGTTTTACCAGTGGATAGATCTAGTTACTTTAATATATAATCCTTTAAATGACAAAGAACTAGATCATAAGGGCAAACAAAATTTAAAATTTAGCTCAGAATTTACAATTTATCCTTATTTCCTATTCACCCCCCTCCCCCACACTTAAGTTAAGCATTGTCCTCAATGTGATATACGAAAAGAATGAAAATAGGGAAATAAGAGAATAAACCATATTTTCTTGCTTCAGAAGATTCTTTGATTCAAGTGTCCATACTTTGTAATCATTACCTACAGTAATCTTAAAACAAAAAAAACAAAAACACACGAAGTATGTCTACGTTTTATTAAAAGTTAGTGATACACCCCCACACTTAAGTTCAACTAAGGGATTAGAGAAACTTTGGGATATAATCACCTTTGAAAAATAAACTAAGAAATAAAATTGCAAATAGAAAACACACGGGTTGCCTCCCGAGAAGCGCTTGTTTTATTAACGAGCCATCAGCCGGACTCAAACTTCCTTCTTGCTACGTTGGTGTAATTTTCGATTTCTTCTTTGAGACTTTTGGAACATACACCACGTTTCCTATCACTATTCCTTCTCCAGTTTCATCTATGTTTTCCAATTTGATTCTTTCCCAAGGTCTAGGAAGAACATAATAGATATAACCAGATTCCTCGGCCCATGGAGTGTTTTTCTTGAAATCGGCCGGAAAGGGTGCCATGAATGTTATTGCTTCATAGTCTGATTCAGGTGGAATTTCTTTAATAGAAATCTCGTTCATTTGCTCCTTATCATAATATAATTTAATTCGGTGACCATTAACAATGAAACTTCCACCTTGCTTTTCATGTAATTCAACATACCCAGATGGAAATCCATGTTTCACTATATATGGGCCAAACCGTTTTGGTTTTAGCTTAGGTGCTTTGAACTTGTATTTCATATTAAAAAGCAGAACTTTGTCTCCAGCTTTGAATTCTTTCCGAATTCTAAGCTTTCTGTCATGATACGCTTTGGTTCTAGCTTTGTAGAGCTTGGAGTTCTCGTAAGCTTGGAGTCTTAGTTCATCGAGTTCATGCAATTGCAAGAATCTCTTCTCTCCAGCTATTTTGAGATCAGGGTTACAGATTCTGAGTGCCCAGTAAGCACGATGTTCGATTTCGAACGGCAAATGACAAGTTTTTCCATACAAAAGTCTGTATGGTGTTGTACCAATTGGAGTTTTATAAGCCGTACGAAATGCCCACAGAGCATCATCGAGTTTTCTTGACCAAACGGCAGGATTGTCTTTAACCCTTTTTTCAAGTATCCTTTTTAAGGCTCTGTTGGTATTTTCGACTTGACCACTGGTCTGAGGGTGATAAGCTGTGGCGAAACGATGATGTACTCCGTATCGTTTCATAATTTTCTCCATTTGTTTGTTACAGAAATGGGTTCCTCGATCACTTATTAAAGCTTTGGGAATTCCATAACGAGCGAAAAGCTTTTTGAGAAAATTGACAACAACTCGAGCATCATTTGTGGGTAGAGCTTCTGCTTCAGCCCATTTGGAAACGTATTTGTGCGATTTGGGAAGTGGTCCCATAAAACCGATTCCCCAAATATCGAATATTTCACAGACTTGAATGCTCTTTTGAGGCATTTCATCACTACGAGAAAGACTACCGGATTTTTGGCAAGCATCGCAGTTTTGGACAAGAGTATGAGCTTCTTTGAAAATAGTCGGCCAATAGAATCCAGCATCAAAAACTTTTTAAGCTGTGGTGGAAGGACCATAGTGTCCCCCAGTCGGGCCATGATGGCATTCATCAAGAATTCTTCTTGTTTGAGAACCAAAAACATATCTTCTTATCATTCCATCGAGACACATCTTGAAAAGATAGGGCTCTTCCCAATAGTAATGTTTTATTTCTGAAAAGAATTTACTTCGTTGGGCATGAGTTAATCCTTTTTTGAGAATCCCTCCAACGAGGCAATTTGCATAATCAGCAAACCATGGAATTTCTTTCTCATCGGCTGTGTCAATAGTCATGAGAGTTTCATCAGGAAAATAATCGTCAATCTCGTCTTCCTTTAACTCTTCCAAGTTCGGATTCTCAAGACGAGACAAATGATCAGCAGCTAGATTTTCTGCTCCTTTCTTATCTTTGATTTCGATGTCAAATTCTTGGAGTAGCAAAATCCATCGGATAAGACGTGGTTTTGCATCTTGTTTGGCAAACAGATATTTGAGCGCTGAATGATCAGTGAACACAATTGTTTTTGAAAGCACAAGATAAGATCTGAATTTGTCGAAAGCAAAAACAACGGCTAATAATTCTTTCTCCGTAACCGTATAGTTTTGTTGCGCATTATTGAGTGTTTTGCTGGCGAAGTATATAGGACGAAAATGTTTTCCTTCACGTTGTCCTAATACAGCTCCAACTGCAAAATCGCTTGCCTCGCACATGAGCTCGAATGGTGGTGACCAATTAGGTGAAACCATAATGGGTGCACTAGTCAGTTGGGTTTTCAATGTTTCGAATGCCTTAATGCAATCTGCATTGAAGTCAAAAACATAATCTTTTTCTAGAAGTTTCGTCATTGGACGAGATATTGTGGAAAAATCCTTAATGAAACGACGGTAAAAACCGGCATGTCCTAGAAAACTTCTAACGGCTTTAACGTTTGTTGGAGGTGGTAATTTGGTGATAACATCTATTTTTGCTTTGTCAACCTCCATTCCTGCACTGGAAATTTTGTGATCTAGCACAATTCCTTCAGTCACCATGAAATGGCATTTTTCCTAGTTGAGAACAAGATGTGCAGCTTCACATCTTTCGAGCATTTTGTCGAGATTAGAAAGACAAGCTTCAAATGAGCTTCCAAAAACTGAAAAGTCATCCATGAAAACTTCCATCGATGTTTCAAGCATGTCTTGGAATATAGCAATCATACATCTCTGAAAAGTAGCAGGTGCATTACACAATCCAAAAGGCATACGCCGATAAGCGTAAGTTCCAAAGAGACATGTGAATGTAGTCTTTTCTTGATCAACAGGATCAATGGGAATTTGGAAATATCCTGAAAAACCATCAAGGAAACAAAAGTACTCGTTCCCTGTTAATCTCTCAAGCATTTGATCCATGAATGGCAAAGGAAAATGATCTTTTCTGGTGGCTTTGTTTAATTTTCTGTAATCAATACATACTCGCCATCCTGTGACAGTTCTAGTAGGAACTAATTCATTCCGTTTGTTAGTCACAATAGTCATTCCTCCTTTTTTCGGAACACAGTGAACTGGACTCACCCAAGGACTATCCTCGATTGGGTAAATGATACCAGCATCAAGAAGTTTGATGATTTCTTTTTTAACAACTTCTTTCATGTTGGGATTGAGTCGACGTTGTCTTTCTACAACGGGTTTTGCATGTTCTTCGAAATTGATTTTGTGTTTACAAAAATCAGGACTGATTCCTGGAATGTCAGATGTTTTCCATGCAAAAGCTCTTTTGTGCTTCTTGAGAACAGAAATGAGGCATTCTTTTTCCTTATCTTTGAGCAACGAAGATATGACTACTTGAAGAAGTGATTTATCCTCCAAGTAAGCATACTCAAGATTTTCGGGAAGTGGTTTCAGCTCAAGATCAGTTGGTGGTTCTTGAAGAGATGTTTTGATTCTCAATTGATCATTAAAAGTGATTTCCTCAAAATCTTCTTCTATTTCTCCTTCTTCAACTTCTGTTTCTTCTTCTTCTTCAAACTTTACTTCCATAAAATCAGCGAATTCTTTATCAAAGTTTGTTTCACTAATTTTTTATGAAGTAGTCATGAATGGATCAGAATCGTCAAGTAATGCATCCAATTCTTCTTCAGTGACTTCATCGATTACATCAACGTTAAAACAAGTGTCATCACTGGAATATGGATATTGCATTGCTTTATCGATTAAAAAGGTGATTCTATCATCTCCAACCCCAAGATTGAGTTCTTTTCCCTTTACTTTGATGATCGCATCAGCGGTGTTTAGGAAAGGTCTTCCTAAAATAAGAGGTACTCTACTATCTTCCTCCATTTCTAAGATCACAAAATCCACAGGAAAAATGAATTTACCAACTTGAACAAGCATATTCTCAGCAATCCCAATAGGATATTGATAAGAATGATTTGCTAATTGAATACTCATCCTTGTAGGTTTCAAGGTATTGATGGAAAGTTTAGAATACAACCAATAGGGCATCAAATTGATACTTGCACCTAGATCAGCTAAAGCATCGCATGCGATGTTGTTTCGTAACATACACAGAATCAGAAAACTTCCAGGATCTCCTAGTTTCGGTGGAATTTTGTTTTGAACAATAGCTGAACATTCTTCACTCAGAAAGGTAGTGGATATTTGCTCCAACTTGTTCTTGTTATTAAGAAGTTCTTTCAAAAATTTCCCATAATTGGGCATTCCAGCTAAAACATCAACGAGGGGAACATTTAGTCTAACCTCTTTGATTATTTCAACAAACTTCTTATAATGTTCTTCCATTCTTTCTTTCTTAAGGCTTTGAGGATATGGAATTTTTGGTGTATACGCCTTAATTGGTGGGATGGGTTTGGGTGGTGTTTTTTTGGTATTTTCCTTTTTTGCTTCTTTTTCCTCCTCACTATCATCATCGATGATCGTGGGATCGTTTGGATTGGGTGGTGGATCATAAGAAAGACCACTTCTTGTGAATACAGCATTGATATGCTCATTTCGAGTCTGTGGTGGACGGTAAGTTTTATCGTTCAATCCAGATGATGTCGGCTTAGGGTTGGTTTGGGTATTACTTGGCAGTGAACCAGATGGTCGGGAAGAAATTTGATCTGAAAGTCTACCAAATTTGTTTTCAAGATCTTGAATAGATGTTTGATGATTTTACTGACCTTGCTCAACTTTGGTTTTGAGATTGAAAAATTGATTCTTGACGAACTCATTGGTTGATTTTTAAGCAGTTACGAATTCTCATCATTTTCTCAAAATCGGATTATTCCGCTTTTTTGTCAGAGGTTTGTGTGGTTTGATTGTCTACTCGTGGTTGAGAATCACGGTTGTTATCCCTTTGTTGACGATCTTGCCAATTTACAGAATTTCGTCCGTAATAATTTCCACGATAACCGCCTCCACGGTATCCTCCTTGGACATAATTGGCTTCTCCTTCTTTGGGTTGGTCCATTGGTTGGTCGTCACATTCTGATGATGGGTGATTACCTCCACAGTTGTTACAACCGTCTCGCATTTCTTTCATTTCTCCTTTAAGGTCTTTGTATTGCGAATCGATTTTGGAAGTTAATGTTTCCATTTTCTCCATGAGTTTAGAGGTATCGAAACTTTCAGCAAAAGCAACGGTTTTTCGTAAGGGTTTGATTTTGGCATCTTTTGACCAGTCGAGTTTGAGAAGAACTCTGTCTTCTAGCAATTGGTATGCCTGGTTTCGAGTCTTATAAATAAAAATTCCTCCAGCATCAAGAATTCCTTGAGATGCTTCATCTAGTCCATGGTATAAGATTTGGATAATGGTTCCTCGTCCTAAACCATGTCCATGACAACTACGAAGCAAATCTTTCATACGAAGCTAGGCTTCGACGAGCGATTCGTTAGGGTTTTGTGTGAAATCACGAATTTCTCCCATGAGTCGATCAAACATGGCAGGTGGAAAGAATCGGATTACAAAAGCTTGTCTCATCTCCTCCCAAGTATTGATAGTTCCTAGGGTTAATTCATTATACCACACTTTTGCGTCTCCAGCGAGTGATGATGGAAAAAGTTTGAGTTTAATGGCATCCACATTGGTGTCGCCATATCGGAACATCCCACAAATTTCGTTGAATTCGCCAATGTGCTTGTGAGGATCGGCCCTCGAACGGCCATCGAATTGACGGTCTTTGATCATAGAAAGATGATGACCTTTCACGGTGAAATTGTCACCTAGGTTGACAGTAACAATAGCAGCTCCAGGAGTGGGTGCTACGGTTCGGTTGGCTTCCCACATGGGTCTATCGTCAGCCATGGGAAAAGGTTGCTCGGTGAATGGGTTATAAACGACTTTAGCTTCACAAAGATTTTCAAACGGTGGGTTTCGTACTCTTGGTACACGGTTGGCTAATGGAACAAATGGTTTTCTTTTCTTTCTTTGTCTTCGGACTAAACGTTCGGGATCTGAAAAAGGTGAAATTGGTTCTATTCCGGTTGATCGAGTGTTCATACAATTCCCAAGAGAATCGAGGCAATGTTTAAACACACGATTAAAGAATGGAAACAGTTTGAAAAATTAGGTTTGGTGATCCGATCGGATGGGTGAAATACCGATCAGATACTTTTCTCGGTAAAATTGATTTTGGTGAAAACCGATCGGATGGAAGTTACTACCGATCGGATGGAGCTCTCGGTAAAATTAAAAATTGGACAACCGATTGGATGGATGAAATACCGATCGGATGATCAGCTCGGAAAACTTTTTTTTTTTATGAAAACGAACTATGAACTTCTAAAACCTACAGAAACACGATCAAAATCCTCGCAAACGGCGCTAAAAACTTGATGTGTCGTGTGTGAGTACAAGTTTTAAATTTATAAAGGTCGAATTACCGAATCTAGAAACAACACATACGAGCAAGTGAACTCGTCCGTTATAGCAAGATTATGATGGTAAGTCGGGATCGTTCGCAGGGATTTGTGTAGTGAATAGAATTGTAAGCTACTAGAAGTAAATTTGTTAGCAAGTAATGAAAAATAGAATAATTCAAATGATTAAAAACTACACTTGCTTAGACTAGCATACTACTCATTGATAAGCATGATTGTGATAACTTTGGACAACATGTTGGTTATGATAATTAGTTTGGTGAACTAATCTATTGTTTCTACAAATTAAACCTTCGTCAAGATTTTAGTTCATAAAAACAAGCATTACGTTTAACCACTCAATTCAAGATCAATTCAAGGTTCATAAGTTGGTGTACCTTAAACAATAAAATCATCTTTTGCTTAATCAAATAGCTTAGGAAATGGTCAATACAAAAGGTAACCGATCATAGACAAAAGGTCACAATTGAGAGTAAACTATTAATCTTTCGACCCTTGAAATGGTTTACCATCAATCCTATTTTTGATAGACAAAAGCATTCTCATTACAACCACAATTAACTTTCTATGTGTAATCAAGAATAATTGGTAAAAACAATCACTCATAGACAAATGATTATAACTAGTTGAATAACAATAGTTCTTTCGACCCTTAAAATTATTAGCAACTAGTTAAACTTGATTCAACGCATGTCACTACAAAACTTAATCACGATTGGATCTTAGAATCAACTTGAAATTGAATTAAAACATGTCATCACAATCATACGCATATCAATTGGTAATACACATCATCTAAGCAAGTGCACAAAGGCACTAGCCACTCATAGCAAACATGAACATAATCTCAGCACTTTGAACATTAGAAACCATAATTGCAAGTCTTATAATGATTGGAAATAGATTACAAATGATAAAGTAATGATACCCCAAGGATTGGTGTTGATTTCTTGATGTTTTGACCTCCAAATAATGGCTTCTTGACTCTCCAACTGCTCCTGGACTTTTAAGGACGAATTTTAGAGTATTTGATGAGTGGTGGATGATTACTAGTTTAATGATTAAAAATTAGCACACTAAATATTCCACAAATGATCCTATTAATACTCCTCCCAAGGGTCTTGGTTCATTAATGCTTCACTTGTCCTCCAAGTAGTTTAGAAGAGCCTCGAATCCTTATTAGAAGGCCTTAGAACCGGATATATGAAAAGACAAAACTTAACGATGAAGTTTTGGTAAATCAGCAAGCTTCCAACCGATCGGTAATATGTCCAACCGATCGGATGGTCTTCGGAATTGCCTCCATCTGAATCGGTTGCGGGCAGCCTCCGATCGGATGGATGGTTGCTGTTTTGGAACATTTTGGACTTTTTTCGTCTTTGCTTGATTTTTCCTTTTTGGATCTTTGGTTCTTCATCCAAACTTGATCTTTTCAACATCTTTGAAGCTAATCAATATGAATACTTGGACCTTCATTCTTTGAAATGCCTTTTTGATTGGGTCTTGGTATAAGAATCTTCGCACTTTCATAAATATTTCCTTCTTTCTCCTTTTTCTCATCTTTTTCTTCCTTTTTCCTGTTTTTGGTTACATATACTTCGCAAACACACTTTGGTACGATTTAGTAACAAAAGCATATAAATATAACCAAATAACATGCATAAAAACACGAATAACGCTACTAAAAATATGCACAATTTGAGCGTTATCAGAAATCCTATACATAGTGAGAATTTTTGGTGTTCCAAATGTCTCACACTATACTCTTATGCTAAAGGTTTCTCCTATGACCCTCACTGGATCGGCAAAAAGATGGTTTAATCGACTTCCTCTAGAATCAAAGGCTACTTGGGATATTCTACGGAGAGCATTTTGTACAAAAATTTTGTGCACCCTCCAGACTAACAACCCTTCTTAGGAAAATTCACCAGTTTGTGCAAGAAAGGGAAGAGACACTTTACCACACTTGGGAAAGATATAATGCACTTATCTATAGATGTCCCACACATGATCTTAACAAACATAAAAAGATATACATCTTCTATAGAGGGTTGGATGCTAAAACTCGCCAAATTCTAGATTATCAAAAGCCCATTCCAGGAATGACACCAGAACAAGCTCTGCAGTCTATCCAGAGGATAGCGGACCACTGTCATAAGTGGCATGTTGAGACAGGATATGGACCTAGAGACAGCTTCAAACACAAAGTCATGAAGACAATAACTAAGAAGGGAAATGACTATGCGCTTGAATTTGAGAAAAGAAGGAAGGACAGAGAAAGAGAGCAAAATGCTCAAAGAAAAGAGGAAGTAAAAAGTATGACCGGTACTAAGGATAGAAGTTGCTTAGAGGAGATAGTATACAGGTACATTGATGAGTCCACAAAGAGAAGCACGTAAGGAAGAAATGCTAAAGACGTTTGTTGAAAGCACCGTTTCGTCTCTTAAGGCTTACGATATTGGGATAAAAAATCTTGAAATAAAAATATAACAATGTACCAATGCAATCAAAAAATGCTTAAAAGAAAAAGATGATGAAGCAAAAGCGAGTGGTGTCAAAATTACTGACGAAACAAAATTGGTGTCAACAGATGAGGGATCAAATGAACCTACAACATTCTCCAAAAAAGTAAAAAGAAGAATTGTGAAGGAGCAGCTTTTGCTCGATAGATTGGAAACTCTTCCTATTAATCTGCCCTTAGTTAATTCAATTAAAAATAAATCTAGCAGTCTTCATATTTGCAGAAATTAATTGAAAAGAAGGACAGCTTGGAAGGGGTTGAATCAGTAAAGCTCAATGCTAGGTGCTCAACCGTACTAAGAAATGAATTACCTCATAAGGAGAAGGATCCTGGAAGTTTTACTCTCCCATGTGTGATTGCTAATATTAAAATTAGCCATGAATTAGCAGATCTAGGAGCTAGTATTAGCATAATGCCCTACTCAATGTTTACACATTTGGGAGTTGGGAATTTGAAACCGATAAAAATGGAGATTGAAATGGCTGACAAATCCATGCAATCTCCTATGGAAATAGTGGAGAATGTATTAGTAAAAATTGCTAGGTTTGTTTTCCCAGTAGATTTTGTTATTTTTGAGATCGTAGAGGATGAGAAAATCTCAATTATATTGGGAAGGCCTATGCTTGCCACCGCACACGCTAAGGTAGATGTTTACGGGAAAAGAATGACCTTAGAAGTTGGAGGGGAAGAAATTACCTTTAAAGCTAACGAAATTGTTTCTCTTCCCCAAAACAGAAGTATTTTTGTTGTTCAGCAGGTACAGGAGCCTGAAGAATTTGATTTTGAAGAATTCCTACATAACGAAGAGACCATTCAAGGAAATTCTTTGGAGCATGACGATCTCTCTCGAATAGGAAACTTCGATGTTTTCGTAGAATTCAAAGAGAATGATCAAAGAACAGGAATGGAGATGGAAGATTCAAACCATGAACTAAATTTTATGGTTTAGTTTCATGGGGGGGAAATAAGAGCAACCCATGCATGGAACCAACTCAACCTAGATTTTTTGAAGCAGGGACGAGGGTTCACCATCGGAACCCATACAACTTGCAGCTTACTTGCAAAATCGGGTTTGTTGAATTTCATCCTTTCGTCAACACTAGCTCACCAATAAATATTATGTCTAAAGAAAGTTATAATCAGATTATTAACAAAGAACTAGAGTATAAGGGAAATAACTTTCTTGGGGTAGCTAGTAATATTCATTTATTTATTGGAATTTATACATTTCTAGTAGATTTCATGGTGTTTGATGATATAAGCGAATTTGTAGAAAATGGATTAGAAGGAGTTATTCTAGGAAAACCATTCAAGGAAATTTCAGGGCTTGAGGAAGATGCTATCAAAGTGTTCGTATGGCTAACAAGTAAAAACGACAAAACTATTTTTAGAATGCCAAGAACAATGTCCAACTTCAAACATTGGATGAAGAAACAATTGAAGGCCAAACCTCTGTTAGAAATAAGTGAAGAAGATAAGTCAAACGGGTACAATTACCAATATCAAAAGATTAAAAATTTCTACAAGGGGTGCTTAGAACTCGAAGATAAGTACAAAAGGGATGAGAAGGTTGTTGATTGGATTGAACGTGGGCATGTTAGCTCTCACGAGATGACTAATAATCATTTCTGACCATGGCCTTGAGTCTAACTTAAAGACTCGTTAATAAACAAAAGTGCTTTTTCGGGAAACAACCTGATATGTGTCGTTTTACACATATCTTTTCGTCCAATTTTCGAGTAAAAACAACCAAAAACACTTTAAAACGATCAAATAATGTTAAAAATATCTTTGAAATGTGTTTTTGTGTATTCCATATGCAAAATGATTGAAAACGATTGAAAAACAAACAAAATTTGCATAAATGGCAAGTCTAGTCCCTCAAGCTTGAAAAAAATAAAAATAATAATAAAAAATCAATTTTGGTCCTTGTACTATTGAAACTTGGCAAGTCTTATCCTTGGGATATATTTTTCATAATCGGCAAATTTGGTCCCTCAATTTTCAGGAATTACACATATAGTCCCTAAACTTTAATCCCATTTAACCTAATCCTAAAACAAATACCCACTAAACCTTAAACCAAAAAAAAACTAACCTAAACCTAAGCCCACTATCCCCAAAAGCCCGACCCATCAGCCTTTAATAATAATAACACGGGGTCAAAACTCACAAATCGGTCAAACCCCAAACCAAAAGTCAAAATCCCTAATCTCTGTTCTTCCCTCTTCTCCATTCCCGCCAAGAGCCCTAACTGCCAAAACGCCACTCTTCCCCAAACCCTTCTCCCATCACCTTCATCTCCACCTCAGTCCAAAGCATCCTCACATGTTTCACCTCCACCTCAGCGATCCGTGGGGAGAGAACCAATCCAACGGCCAAGATTGAGTTGGGAAGATCAAGATAATCCCACGGTGAAGAATTAAAGAGAGAAGACAGAAGAAGAAAAAGACCCTAGCTTATTATTTTTAATTTTATTTTTCTTTCTTTTTGGGTATAAATAGTTTGAGTAGTTGTTAGTGAAAGACAGGTTATTATTAGCTTTTCTTTCGGTATGAATTTCTTTTTTGTAGTGTAATTTATTTTTTTTAATTGTAGTTTTAATCTGAGAATAGTGTAGATTTAATTTCAGTAGTAAGAATTTAGGTTTTAGCTTATAGTTGGGTAAATCTTAATTCAGTCAGTTTATATTCTTGTTGAAGTTTCCAGGTTTTAATTTAGCTTAATATTGGGTATGATTTTCTTTTACTGTAATAATTAGTTTCCGAATGTAATTTATCCTTCAGTTAATTCAAATTTGAGTTCTTTTCTTGATTTTTATGTCTTGGTCAAATTTGGTCAAACTGCTTATTACAGCTTATTTTATTGTTAACTGCTTATTTTTTTTATCCATGCTTACTTTCTTCCTTTGATGAACTTTGAAGTTAGTTTAGAGTTTTAGTTAGTTGGATGACTCCCCCTGCACCCTGGGTAATCAGTGCAGGTTGTTGTTAATCTCCTGAATTCATTGCTTAATTTACCTTCTTTTTTAGCTTAGAGTTAGTCCCATTTCAGCTGTTCATTAGCTCAAAATAGTGTAGTCCTTTTAGATGTTGGTTATTGTGTTGAAGTCACTCAAGATTCAAAAAGAAAAAAAAAAAGAGAAAAAAAAATGTTTGAGAAAAAAATGCCAGACCTAGGGTTCGAACCCAGGTCAGTAGGCTCACACTCCCACTCATCCAACTCAGCTATTAGTGTTTTTAGATTATAATGTGCAAAAGTTTTTATTTACCCCTGTTCTTTCGTACTTTGCTTATTATTAGAATAAGTTTTAAGAATTTTATGTATTTTTCTTTTCAAAAATTATTTTAAATCATGTTTAATTAAATTTTAATTAGAAAAAAAAAATGTAATTCTTTTTCGTAAAATTTTCTTTTGTTATTTAGGATGTAAGAAAATTAATTTGGAATCCGTAGGTTTAATATTTCATCGTTTTGTCATTTATCGTTTAGTTACGTTTTTAGCTTTCGTTTACGTTTTTAATTTGGTGTACTTTAGATTATCGTTTTTCTTAGATATTTAATCGTTTTTAATTTATGTTCACGTATCTTAGATTAAAAACCCAAAATCACATCTTTTCCATCATTCAAACACGTTGCACGAATCGAGATCACGAATTCCATTCACGCCTTCGTTGGGGATAACGACCCGGGAATACAACTTCCATTGTATTCCTTGGAAATAAATACGACTTGATTTTAACCAGTCAAAAAATGGCGCCGTTGCCGGGGAAGGCTTGACGCGAATTTTTAAATCTCGTTTGTCGTTGCGTGTTTCGTAAATATTTTCTCATAAAAACCCAAAAAGATTTTATTTTCTAATTTATTTTCCTTTTTCCTTTGTAAAAATGTTTCTAAAAATCCAAAAATATTCTTCTTATTCCTCTTATTCGTTTAATTCTTACCTTCTTATCCCTTTATCCGTTTAATTCCTCTTCTTTATGTCTTCATCTTATCATCATTCTTGTGAGTGGTGTGGGGGTTCTCATAATGGTGGAAATTGTCTCGGATGTAGCATGGTGGAATCGAGAAACGGGTTTGTCTATGACCAAAACCCTTATTCTTACCATGAAACAACCGACTTTTTCAACCGACCCCCACAACACCAGATGGAGACATACTTGTGTGAATTATGTGGAGGTTGTCCTCATCCTGAATTTGATTGTCGAACGAGAGACATGCTTGTCTATGAGCAGAACCTTTATAACGATCAGACATCGTCCGGATTTGACACATCTTCATATTATTCACCACCACAACAGTTTTACTGTTGTGAGTACTATGGAAGTTCGCATTGTAGCTCTGATTGTCAAACAAGGTACCCGCTTATCTATGAGCATGGCCCTTGTAACAATTATGATTATTCTTATCCTTCACAGTATCAAACCACTCAAAATCAGCCTCAGCTATCTCTTGAAGATATATTCCAAGAACTTCAAGAGATACGAATTGAACTTACAAATTTGGCTGTTAAAACCAACCCAGAAAGTCGTCATGGTGAATCTATGGAAGATTTACTCGCCATAGAACGAGCAGCACGCAACCGTTTTTTGTTTGATCAAGCGTGCATGCTCGATGACGAAGATGAGGAAGGGGAGAATACAATTCTTATGAGTAATCCTATTATTCAACCCCTTCAGACCACTGCATCCACACCCATATCACATACTTTGGACTCTGAAGACTCTCTCATTATGGGGGATGAGCTTCTTGACACTATTCCTGAAAAGGGATCGGACGAATTCATAAAGTCTAGTGTTGAGAACCTTATCCCAATCCCAAGTGAGTCTGAGGATATATCATATAATGAGTGTGATTGGTCTTATTGTGATCCTCATGACATTTCTGAGGATACTTCCGGGATCTTCTCTAACCCTCTTTTCAATTCAAATGACGATTTATCCTCTAGTGATGATGAATCACTTTCTGATGAGGACGCTTCAAATGCAAGTCTCAAAGTCTATTCGAATTCTCTTTTGAATTTGATGATGAGTACTTTTCTAGCGAAATAAATCCTCTCTTTGATCGAGTGTTAGAGAACGATGAGGTCGAGGACTCTACTAGTCCTAAACTTGATGATATGACCTCACTTGATCCCGAGATTCGTACGGATGCTCTTTCTCCGACATATGTGACACTTCCCTTTGAGGATCGCCATTATATTGACGTCACATATGTCGTTCGAGTTTTTCTACCTTTCCTCTCTTACAAGGTAGATTGTCCTTTTATTCACTCGTTTGGGAGTGAAGACAAAGTTTTTGACCCCGGCATCTTCATTCATCATTCTTTAGAGCCGGATATATCTCATCGGAGTGGAACTTTCATGTACATCAATGTTTATCCAAACATTTTAAATGAAAGTCCGATGGAGATTTTCTTTTCCACATGCTTCCCCAAGAACAAATGAATTCGGGGTCGAGTCAAGCTAGCGACTCGGTTAACAAAAACAGTAGCACACCATATGGGTTTTCACCCATATCTCTGACTTCTTTCTACTTTCTACTACCCTAGTGTGGGGGAGATGCCCCCCGCTATTGTATATAAATTTAAAAAAAAAAAAAAAAAAAAAAAAAAAAAAAAAAAAAAAAAATTAACCACAAAAATAAAATAAATGGCCCGTAATATTTCCCTTTTACGTTCTCAGTTTCGGCATAACAGCCGGTACTTTGAATATTGAGGGCAATATTCATTTCTAGTGTGGGGGGAATTCTCACGAATTTAATCACGTATATATACCATCTAATTCCCCCGTTTTTGGCCAAAAATTTTTTTTGGTGTAAGTGTTTTGCACTTACACAACAAATGGTTATCAGTCCATCATGTCTAACACACAAAAGGATTGGCTAATCCAGGAGCAAACGGCTCTTGGTAAAGATATATCAAATCCGTTTATGGCTTACAATTTGCCCAAAATTGTATGGTATTCGACTCACCATATCCTAAAAAGATGAAGAGTTGGCTAGCCCGCAAGATTATGGCTTGTGGTAAAGGCAGTTGGAAAACCATAATTGGTCATCAGCTCACCAAAGATAATAAGTTGTTTTATCTAAGAGTTGGCTAGTCCAGAAGCAAACGGCTTCTGGTAAAGACGAACCAAATCCGTTGGCAGCTGGTGATTTGCTCAAAATCATTTGGTTATCATTGTACCAAGGTCTCACACACTGAAACAATGGCTACTCCAGAAGTAATGGCTTCTGGTAAAGAGTTTTTAAAATCAATTAACTTTTCATAAATAATTGCTAGGGACTAGCAATTGCTCAGTGTGGGGGATTTGATATGTGTCGTTTTACACATATCTTTTCGTCCAATTTTCGAGTCAAAACAACCAAAAACACTTTAAAACGATCAAATAATGTTAAAAATATCTTTGAAATGTGTTTTTGTGTATTCCATATGCAAAATGATTGAAAACGATTGAAAAACAAACAAAATTTGCATAAATGGCAAGTCTAGTCCCTCAAGCTTGAAAAAAATAAAAATAATAATAAAAAATCAATTTTGGTCCTTGTACTATTGAAACTTGGCAAGTCTTATCCTTGGGATATATTTTTCAGAATCGGCAAATTCGGTCCCTCAATTTTCAGGAATTACACATATAGTCCCTAAACTTTAATCCCATTTAACCTAATCCTAAAACAAATACCCACTAAACCTTAAACCAAAAAAAAACTAACCTAAACCTAAGCCCACTATCCCCAAAAGCCCGACCCATCAGCCTTTAATAATAATAACACGGGGTCAAAACTCACAAATCGGTCAAACCCCCAAACCAAAGGTCAAAATCCCTAATCTCTGTTCTTCCCTCTTCTCCATTCCCGCCAAGAGCCCTAACTGCCAAAACGCCACTCTTCCCCAAACCCTTCTCCCATCACCATCATCTCCACCTCCGTCCAAAGCATCCTCACATGTTTCACCTCCACCTCAGCGATCCGTGGGGAGAGAACCAATCCAACGGCCAAGATTGAGTTGGGAAGATCAAGATAATCCCACGGTGAAGAATTAAAGAGAGAAGACAGAAGAAGAAAAAGACCCTAGCTTATTATTTTTAATTTTATTTTTCTTTCTTTTTGGGTATAAATAGTTTGAGTAGTTGTTAGTGAAAGACAGGTTATTATTAGCTTTTCTTTCGGTATGAATTTCTTTTTTGTAGTGTAATTTATTTTTTTTAATTGTAGTTTTAATCTGAGAATAGTGTAGATTTAATTTCAGTAGTAAGAATTTAGGTTTTAGCTTATAGTTGGGTAAATCTTAATTCAGTCAGTTTATATTCTTGTTGAAGTTTCCAGGTTTTAATTTAGCTTAATATTGGGTATGATTTTCTTTTACTGTAATAATTAGTTTCCGAATGTAATTTATCCTTCAGTTAATTCAAATTTGAGTTCTTTTCTTGATTTTTATGTCTTGGTCAAATTTGGTCAAACTGCTTATTACAGCTTATTTTATTGTTAACTGCTTATTTTTTTTATCCATGCTTACTTTCTTCCTTTGATGAACTTTGAAGTTAGTTTAGAGTTTTAGTTAGTTGGATGACTCCCCCTGCACCCTGGGTAATCAGTGCAGGTTGTTGTTAATCTCCTGAATTCATTGCTTAATTTACCTTCTTTTTTAGCTTAGAGTTAGTCCCATTTCAGCTGTTCATTAGCTCAAAATAGTGTAGTCCTTTTAGATGTTGGTTATTGTGTTGAAGTCACTCAAGATTCAAAAAGAAAAAAAAAAAGAGAAAAAAAAATGTTTGAGGAAAAAATGCCAGACCTAGGGTTCGAACCCAGGTCAGTAGGCTCACACTCCCACTCATCCAACTCAGCTATTAGTGTTTTTAGATTATAATGTGCAAAAGTTTTTATTTACCCCTGTTCTTTCGTACTTTGCTTATTATTAGAATAAGTTTTAAGAATTTTATGTATTTTTCTTTTCAAAAATTATTTTAAATCATGTTTAATTAAATTTTAATTAGAAAAAAAAATGTAATTCTTTTTCGTAAAATTTTCTTTTGTTATTTAGGATGTAAGAAAATTAATTTGGAATCCGTAGGTTTAATATTTCATCGTTTTGTCATTTATCGTTTAGTTACGTTTTTAGCTTTCGTTTACGTTTTTAATTTGGTGTACTTTAGATTATCGTTTTTCATAGATATTTAATCTTTTTTAATTTATGTTCACGTATCTTAGATTAAAAACCCAAAATCACATCTTTTCCATCATTCAAACACGTTGCACGAATCGAGATCACGAATTCCATTCACGCCTTCGTTGGGGATAACGACCCGGGAATACAACTTCCATTGTATTCCTTGGAAATAAATACGACTTGATTTTAACCAGTCACAACCCGAATTATCCTTTCTTTTTCATTTTTGTTAGTATAGAATGGTTTGGTTTTCCTGGTTATAGCTTTTTGCAGGTATTAGAGAAATAAGGATGGCTTGGAAACGACTTCATGAAGTTTTTCATTCCTGGATTCGTCTCATAGAGTTTCTACGGCGTAACCAGTAGCATAGGTTACGCCGTAACCATCGTCAGATATTTTCAAATTTGTCAGGTGTCATTACTTACGGCATAACTCAACTCATGAATTTACGCCGTAACTTTCCTCTGTACCTGAAAATTTTTAATTTTGAATAACTTTTCATTCCAAAACCTTGTATTAGTTTATAAATGAACTTTGTGGGTGTGTTCCCTATAAACCCTCACGAAACTTCACTCGTCCACTTGGGACACCGAGTGGTTTAAAAGGTTTGTTGCATACGCTAAATGCAACCGTGATTCCTACGAAAGTGAGTTAGGATTTTTATTTTGCTTTTATTTTGTTTTTATTTTTAGATTTATGCTTGTGGGTTGTGACGTGATTTCATGGATTTGGAGTTTGCTCATTAGGTGAAGTGAAGGCACGTTTTCTCAAACAGGATCCTTCTATCATTTTCAAGAACAAATTTCAGGGGAGTTCTCGTTCTAATTCTACTTTTCTCCTTTATTATTGCATGTTTACATACAAAAGGGACTTTGTACATTTCAAGTAGGGGGACGGGAGTAGAATTATAACTTGAACATTATTTGCCCATTTTTCTAGTTTATTTTGAAAAATTATGCCATTATTAAACTTTTGACATGTTTTTCTTAACCTAACTAGAATAGACCTTAGTCGAGCGCACTATAACCTTTGATTTCCTTGGCGAGATTTAACCTTTCCATTTCCCCATATTACTCAAATCCACCAAATTATGAGTGTGCCGGTAGTTTGTTAACTTTAGAACTTGGCTTTTACATCATTTCAAGACCATAGGCGAGTAGTGTATCGAGTTAGCTTGATACATTTGGGAGGGACATTTTGTGAAGGCAAATTTTTAGGATTTACACCAAATAGCCATATGTGTTTAATTGCGTGCATTTATCGATTAGTCACCTCGATTTTTCGACCCCCATGTTAAACCCTTTTGTTGCACTCACCTTTAGTGCAAGATACCCCTAGATTCACTCTTCCGAGCCATTCTTTCCTTTTCTTCACCCATATAATGTATTGTTTCGTTACACCTATTCGCCTTAGCCTACCGGGTAGTCTTAGTTTATGATTGGGAAGTCACCGTTTGCCTAAGTTTGAAGTTTGGGTAGAGAGATACAGGAATCACGCCTACGTTGAAGACATAAATCTGAAGATCATTGAAGACCCCCGTATTCCTCATATACGATTCATCTCAAGTGGGGCGATGAGTTATTTGTATATATTAGTAAAAAAAATAGAGAAAAAGAAAAAAAAAGGTAGTTGTTTTTATTTATTTGTTGTAAAAAGGATAGTGCATGTATCTTTAGCACTAGTATTGGGGCTTATTGCGCTAGAATTGAGGATCCTACCTCGATCACATTTGGAGATTGAAGTTGGTGGTTTTTCTACATCAACTATTTGTTGAAGACTAAGTTAGTGTGCACCTCGCCATATGATATCCACTATTGGCACACTAACTTGCTACATCATGATCTGGTTTTCACGTTTTGAAGCTTGGACTTTGGATGGACGGTGGGCAGTGACAACTTGGTTATAGGCTAAGACTATTTGCTTGTTTATTTTTATTTTTCATCATTTTTTGTGCATCCCATGTCTTATCCTACCCTTTAGTCAAGAATCATGTTTAGGTGAGGGAGTGAGCAGTCATTGGTGTCTTGGTCATGGATTTGGTCATGTATCGATGGTCTTTGTCGCCTTTGCTGTAACATGCTAGTAATGACAATTCACCCTAGCCTTATAAAAATTGTTCACCCAACATTGCCTTTAAGGATTGTCTTGACCTTAGCTTCAGTGGTGGAGATTTGTGTAACTGCCAAGCCTATGATAAAATACATGCTACAACCGTGCAATGAGTGACCACCCCAAAATTGAGACTTAGAATAGAGAGAGTAAGAGTGTTTTGTTCCCTTTTCGTGAGGTGTTCGGCTTTGATAAATTCTAGCATAGGAAGTTTTTAAATTCATATTTTCCAAGTCTTTTGGGAGATATGTTTTTGAAAATGATTCTAATAAGGTCTACTTGAGGGCAAGTAGAGTTCAAGTGGGGGGATATTTGATAACATCAAATAGTCCTGATATTTTAGTGTCAATTTCCCCCTAATATGCTCATCATTTGTATCATTTTACTTGAATATATACTCATATTCATTAATATTTCATTTTCAGGTAAATAATGAGCATAGGAATGAAGAGACGTGGATTTGGAAGGTTATTATTGAGTGTTGATATATAGACCTAAAACTAAAACCTACTAATAGACCTAATCCATTCATTTCATGACAAGTGTCATACACTTATTATCTCTCATCATTTTCACCAATCAATTTTTCAAATGAACCAATCACATCTTTAGGTCTACATTTAGGTTTTAGTTTTAGGTATACAATTCATTTTCCTTAATGAAAATATAAAAGAGTATGCTGACCAGACAAGAGTTACGGCGTAAATCCATACTCTACTTACGCCATAACTTGGATTAACACTAGAAGACTGAAGTCAAGGCTGACCAAGGTTACGGTGTAACTCCTACACAAGTTACGCCGTATATATTTTTCGAAGACTTAGAAGAATTTCGTGGTTCAAGGAGTTACAGCATAACCATTTCCATGGTTACGGCGTAAAGTCGTTAACGAAAGTTCTACGATCGTAACTTATCACTAAGTTACGTCGTAACATTATCACTGAGGATAAGATCGTCCTAGATTTGAAGGTTACGGCGTAACTAACCCTAGTGGTTACGCCATAACATAGTCGAGGCTATAAATACAAGCCCTAATTCCGCATTTTTACGTATCTTTTCCACACACAACAACCAGAAAACATTTTAGGGCTTCAAGGAGGACGATATTCAGCAGCATACAAGTCATTTCTAAGGTAGAATTCACGCCAATCTATACATAAGTTTTAGTATTTCGTATTACATTTTTGTATTGAATTCGATGTCATTCATTATCATGTTAAACATTGAATTTCTGGCATTTATTAATATGAGCGACTAAACACCTTTGGTGTTAGCCTAATTATGAAATTGTTATTGCCTTGATGTAGTTTTCTCTTTTTCATATTCGCTTTATATGTATGCTTTCTTTGTTTATTCACGGGCACCCTTGTTTCGTTAGCATTGAGGTTTGGTAGTATCTAGGACCTAGGAGAATTGACCATAGGAACCTAGCATAATAGGTTGCGAGTTATGGTAAGAATTGACTATAGGAGTACCATTATCTTGTGTGAGAATGGACTAAAGGATAGCTACCAAAAGGAAGTGCTTAAGAAGTTAGGGGGAACCTAAGTTCCGACAGGCCGGGTTTCGTAGAATAAATCTTAGATCATAGCGGTGCTTAATGACTCTTCCTTAGGGTAAACCCACGAACTCTTGTAATCATTAGGTTACAGAATAGGGCGCTACGGGAAATAGGCTAGACAAATTGACCATAGGAGTCTAGTGACTTTAAACCCCATATGAAGCGATAGAAAACATTAATAAGAAAACTTAATCATGGCATAACAAGATTAGTAATTAGGCTAGCACATTTCTCTCTACTGAATATCTATTCCACTTTATTTGCTTTCGTATTTTATTTCATTTCTTAGTTTAATTAATCAATTCATAAAACCCCCTTTAAAATCTGTGACATTTAGAACTTAGATTAGATCCACGCGCATAGCTCTTGAGACGACCTCGGCTTTACCGAATACTACACTACACATGACCGGGTACACTGCCCGTTAGTGTATTAGGTAAACCATAGGTAGATGAGACTTTATAAATATTAAAACCTGGTCAGAAATCCTGCATCAGGCGTAAATGATGCAACTCACGGATGGGATTCACGGTTGATACGGGTAGCATAAGAGCACAAGGTGGGGTACACTATAACACCTCATTTTTTGTGCCACCTTAGCATTCTCACTTTTAACATCAACACACCAAAATACCTAATTACTAGTAACATGTTAAAAACACCCACTTTTTGGCCCACCATTTTATTTTTCCATTTGTTCAAACCAACTAATTTTTCATTAATTAAATAAAAATACAAATTACAAATAAAAAATTAAAAAAACAATAAAAAAATTAACAGAAATTAATTCATCGCACATTATCATTTTCCCAACCATACATAATATATACCGACTACACACATCATTTTCCCACAATTTAACAAAAATAAATAAATAAATAACTTCTTCGACACACGCATCCTGAACACACACTAAAACACACACACTTCACACACAATCACCCTTCACACACCAAACACGAAATAAGACAAATATAAACTCAACGCACATTAGGCTCCACGTGGGCATAACGCCCCTCCCCACGTTACCGTACCTTGCCCACTAATTAAATATATAATACTTTATAATGTATTTGTCGGATATTCCTAAAATGGAAGGATTAAAATTTTAAGAAAACACTTACTAATAATGGAAAATAAAGTTACATCTGGAAAATTAAGTGTATTAAATTTGTAGACTTGTAACAACTCTTCAATAAATACCCAATAAATGTTATTTTTAAAACACCCCTACATTGACAAATACATGTTATTATACATACTGTACAAACTAATAAAACAAACAAAATTTCATACAATTTATATGAAAAACAAGTTGATGGTATATATGGTTTTAAAAACCGGACCGGACCAACGGGTTCAACCGGTTTAACCGGGAATCAAAGTCACCATCGGTTCGGCTAGCCAATAAAAGCCGTCCGAAAACGAACCTGATAGGACTGTTTGAACAAGTAAAAACGGATAATCAAGCCGGGCCGGGATCATTTTCTTCTTGTTTTTCTCAGGTTAATCAGCACATCATTGTCATTTTATTTGTGTCTGAACTTTAATCACATGGTACCCACCATCGCAATGCGCGGGTACCCTGCTAGTTTTATAAAGAATAGAAACAAAAATATGTATGACCTTTGAAGCTTCTATTGTCTTTGGACTTAAATACTAAACATCATTATATTTTGACCAGTTAACAGATATTACAATCAATTTCCAAATATTAAAAGATAGTGTGCTAATCTAAATGCAATTTTATGGCTATAAGAGTAAATTTTTGAATTTTCCTTATCATTATTATGTTTATAAATTTAGTTAGGGGTTCAAATAGAAAGTTCGCTCACTCCTAAAAAGGATAGAAATGGCATTTAATCTTGGCACGTGTCCCTTACTTCTCCCTCCAACCAACGCAGTATGATGAACATCCAAGTATATAATGAACATAACAATTTGATGAACATAAAGATATGATGAACTTTAATTGATGAACATTCATCAGACCATGATTAATAAATATTCAGAGCATGATTAAAGAATATTTATTAATCAACTTATGGGCAGAGTATTGATAAACATTTCGTATTGATTAACTTACATTGATAAAAAAAAAAAAAAAAAAAAAAAAAAAAAAAAAAAAAAAAAAAAAAACTAACGAACATTTCGTATCATTGAACATAGATTAATAAACATTTCGTATTGTTGAACATAGATTGATGAACATAACAAACATTCTTTTGATTTACATTACCGAAAATATACAACAAGTTGGTTGAGCTACTGAAGACAACAACTAACAAAAAACCAAAATCACAACACTCACATCCTCAAACAACACCTTCAAACTCTAATTTTGATAAACTTTTAATTCTTGAAAATTGTTGTAATTTGTTGCGATCGAACAGGTTTATGATGCAGTTAAACATAAATTGAAACTTAATTTTGTGATTTTCAATGATTTGAAACTGAATATGGAGAAAAGAGTTGTAAAATTATGAATCTGAGGGAAGAAAGATGGATGAAAAAGAGGAAGAAATAGTGGGCTAGGAAAGGGGAAGAAAGACCGTGATGGGAAGAACACGTGTGAGACTATGAGGCCCTTTCTAGACTTTGTAGGAATTGGGTTTTCTCCCACTTTCTACACGATCACTACTCTCTGGGCCAGATTTGAGCATGTGCGAGGTAATCGATCGCATAAGGCCTCATCTATTCAGGGGGCCCAAGTAGGAAATTTCAAATACACTCATTTTTGGTTGTTTTTATCCAGATAACATTTCTGATGGATAGTATGCATTTGAAATGATTATTAACTTGCTATCGAAGAAAGACTGAAAAATAAAGCTTTTGTTTGGGTATTAATGGAGTTAGCTTGAGATGGCCGGGGAAGATGACCCATTTGTTCGTATTTTGTAAAAGGATACGGGACTGCCATATTGTTTTTCTTTATGGCCTTAATATTATGTAAAGTTTCAATTTAGCTCATGTGAATTCTTTAGAATATAAATTTAACCCCAACAAGAAATACTCGGTATAAGGTTTACAATCCTATAGGTTGCAAGGCCAAAACAAGACCAGTTTTTTTTCAAGTACTGTAATTTATGCTACAAAAAGTTTATAAAACACATAAGTTGCCATTAAAGAAATTATATAAAATATTATGTAGAATCAAACAAGCTTTACACATCACCAATCGGCCCTTTTAGGGGCGATAGTTTGACACTTTTAGAGAAGAAATTTTTTTTTATCTGGGCTTACATAAATTTTTTTGCACATGGCCTTCAAAATCAATGAGACGACCTTGACTACTCTATATATTTAGTATTATCTCGTGAACTTCAACTTTTGAAAAGAACCACATATCTCATAATATATTTCACAAATGTCTGCAGCGAGACTTGTATTCACAATTTTTAGGTTGGTAGACAACTCACATATCGCTAGACCAAAAGGGCTTGGTTAACAATTTTATTATTATTATTATTTATTATTATTATTATTATTATTATTTATTATATTATTATTATTATTATTATTATTATTATTATTATTATTATTTTAAAAATCACTTTATTAGAAACAAATAGGATTTACAAGAAGTTAGTAGGGAGCCGAGATACTAATTGAGCTCCCACTCCTCTAGCTATAGAAAAGCTAATCCTACTAAAAATATGAGCCGAGATACTACTATCTATGCCCCCGCTCCTCTAACTATAGCAAAACAAATACTACTAAGAAACCTCGGTACAGTGGCTGATGTCTCAAGCCTTAGCCGACAACACGAGTTTAAGGTGCCATAAACCATACCGGACCTCGTGCCATCGTGTCTCGGCTAGTAATTACCAGCTCACGCTATCAACTTTTTCCTTCTTTTTTTTTGTGTGTGGGTGTGTGTGTTTAACTGTTTTAGTGGGGTATATGTGGACCCCATGACACCACTTTTACTCCATGTCATCACTTTTGTATTAGGGAGGTTGTTTGGGTGCTATGGGCAAAAAGTGCTGATGTGATACCACTTTTGCCTATGACACCACTTCACGGCACCAGCTATACCTAGCGCTCTAAAAATATAAGTAATTGTTGGGTCAGGAAAAACCCAAGAATACTTAAAACATGATTTGGACACAAATTAATTAAGTGTTAACTTAAACCGAGAACAATTCAAGTCACTGAGAGAACAGCCTCTCAGTGAGTCATCTTCAGGATGCTTAAGGCGAATTCAAGTAGAAGGATTCACTACTCAGGAAGGCGGTACTCCCTGATGTAACACTTAAGCCAAAGAAGAAGATGATGGTTCAGTGAGTGTTTGACAAGAACTCACTGAACCCCAGTCTCCTCAATAACAATGAAGTAATTAAGAGTGATAACTGAGAAGCGTGTCCTGAAGAACTAAGTGCCTGAGAAGAAAGGCAGAAATATCTAGGAAGGATTTAAGATAAGATCAAATCTTATCTTGTCAGGAAGAAATCCTTCCTAAGACGGCTTAAAGTCTTGGAGTGTCAAACCAACCACTCCTAAAGACTTAATATGTTAGACCCATATCCCGGTTACGAGTAGGCCCCACCCTAGATGAAATATGCTAAGGTTGGATGTAATTGGTTGGTCAACGAAGTTACGTGGAAAGTCAAACCCGATGGTCAAACTAGTAGTCAAAGTATGATTCATGTGGTAATATGAAATGTGATGTATAAACTAGAAGGACCTAAGTTGCCAATTGTTAGTTATGTGTTATAAGTTAGTTGTGGTTAAAATAGTAGGAAAGAGACTTTAGGGACCAATCTTGCCAATGGGCCAAAGTTTCTACCTAACTAGTATATCTAGCTTATTCTAGATTTCTCCATCATTATGGAGATAAGATGAAGGCCGGATTTAGAGGAGAGAAAAAGGAGGGAAATAGCACTTGTTGGATAGCTTAGAAAGGAAGAAGATATAGACTTTGTGGTTATGATCATCTCTAGCAAAGACCCCCACAAGTAAGTAAACTTAATCTAGTGTTTTTAATGATTATGAGAGGGATTCATAAGGGTCATGGTGGGTTTGGTAAACCCTTGTTAGAAAGTGTTAGTTTGATGAGAAAGTAAGTATTTGGTATGTAATTTTAGTAGGAATAATGATGATAATGGTGATGGTGATGAAGTGATGTTGGTGGCTAGTGAAGATGAAGATGATGATGGTTAGAAGATGTTGATGGTGGGATTCATGTTATTAGCTTAGCTTGGATTCAATGTAAGTAAATCGGTTATGATTTAATGTTATAATGATTTCTTACATTATGTGTTATATGAATGCTTTGATGAGGTTACTTGAATGTGTTTAAATTAGTGTGGGGTGAACGAAGTAGATGTAAGGCTAGTTTGGCATAACTAGCAAATGGGAATGAGTGTAGAGTTGGATTAGTGTAGGTATATAGGAAGGGTGTGATGAGTTGAGAGGGCTTGAAATGGCTAAGGTATGAGTTATGTTTAATGTTGTGATGAAATAGTTGGATTATGATGCTTAATGTGTGAATAAGTTATGATGTTATGTTATAATCGTTTTACTTACTAAGCGTAAGCTTATTCTTTTAGTTATTAATGTTTTTGTAGGTTTATGTGCGGCGAAATATAAGGACTTGGACTATAGCCTAAGGAATTGGAAGCGGATTGGAGGATAAATCATAATTAGGAGCTTAGTATAGAACACCGAGCTCAAGTGACAAGGTTGTACCCCCACGAGTCTTCTATTGATTTGTAAAGTGTAGTCGAGTGTCAATTTGTATGTTAGAAAGGTCATAACGATTTGGGAGTCTAACGATGGGTCAAAGTGTGTTTTAAGTGTTTTTGAGTAATGATAATGGGGTGTTTGGTTTAAGCGTGTTCGTACCCATTTTGGGTTGTAAACGGGTCAAGTGTTGTTGGAACGTGTTAGTTATGTTAAATTAATGAAGTGGATCAAGTTTGGTGTAAAACGGAAGTGGTATAAGTGGTTTGTCATGAAATGGGTCAAAATGGGTTTTAGTGGTGAAATTGCAGTTTTGTTCTTGATGGCCTTCTTGACGCCGTCACCCTTTAAACTCCAAAAAATTCTCTGGCCTATCAAGGCTTGATGGTGAAACTGCAGTTTTGTTCTTGATGGCCTTCTTGACGCCGTCACCCTTTAAACCCCAGGAATTCGTCTGGCCTATCAAGGCTTGACGCTGTCAGGCTTGGGCTTGACGCTGTCAGAGCCGACTGTGCAGATTTTTGGCAGTTTTCGAAAAATCATATCTTTTAATCCGTAAGTCGAAATGGGTCATGCCACCTATCGTTTTGAAGGTAATTGAGTCTACTTTCATCTAAAAATAGTTTCAAGGTCTGAAAGTTTATATATTTTTTTCAGTGGTCAAAAGAGTAAGCTGGTGTCCGTAAAAGTGAGTCGTTTCCGTGTAAAAAGTTTTAAATTTTGGTCTAAGCGGGCACGGGGTGTTACAACTTGGTATCAGAGCTTCGGTTTAAGTGAATTAGGTTTCCACTTTAGGTTGCCTAGACTTAAACCACTCGTAGACGCGTTAAGTTAAGTTTGAGATAGGCGGGCTAATAGTTTGTGAGTTATAGGATGTGGATGTAGAGTTTGAAACGAATGATGTGATCGTTATATGGGTAGTATGATGGGGACTTAGGGATGTGTCTTATGTGATATATGGCATGGGAGACTTGACGTGTGAGTGATAGGATGACCGTGCACCTCGGGTTGTATCGGTAATTATTATACGATTATGTGAACGTAGTGAAGTATAGAAGTAATGATTTAGACGCGAAAAATAAATGCCTTAGTGGTGCGATGTGAAAGAGCTTAGAGCAATAGGGGGATTAGGCTTTGATTGGATATAATGTGAATATTGAGAATGTGGATTTACTAATGGTAGAATTAATAAGTTGAACTTGAGTCTTTGATTGTTTATGAAGTGGAATGCGTGATATGTTGTGTGAGCATAAAGTGTTAGGAGTTGTTTATGTTTATAGTATTGATGTGAATGTAATGTAAGTCCATGGTGGACTAGACGTGCTTAAATGATAGATTACCGTACACTTGGATATTGTCGGTGATCGTTATATGATTAGGTGATTGTGTGCCATGGTAGTTAGCGAGGGTGAATAGGTGTAATAAGTTGTGTGGTGGGTTATAAGAAATGTGACTAAAAATGAAAGTGCGTAACTTATATGATAGTGGTGACCAAAGCATGGCCTTGTGAGCATTTATACTTAGTATGAAATCAATAATAAGGTATTAGAGACGGGTTAGTGGAGAGTTAAAGCAGTAGGGGCATAAGTATGAACATGTGGTAACGTTGAATGTGTGTGGTGAAGAAATGAAATAAAAATATATACATAATAAGTTTGTGATGAACTTAGTTACAAGATGAGGAAAGGCATGGTGATTGAGTAAATAGTGAAATAGAACGAAACTTCATAAGTAATAATAGCTAAAATGAGATGAATATGTGTGAAGCTAAGGTGTTGTCATGAAATAATTATATTACAGCTAAGGCAATTAACTGTAATCATTAATAAATAATGAGCGTGTTATAATTGACGATCTATGTAAGGTCTACATGTAAAGGAAGCGAGTGAGACTAAAAGAAGAGAGATAAAATATGGAAATAAAAAGGTGATGGATTAAAAACGTAAGAAAGAATGAGAGGGGTATGTGTGAGATAAAGAAGTTGTCTTGAGATTATCATATTACGGCGCTGTAATCACTATAATGAATGCATGAGTTAAGGTTGGTAAAATGTGAGAGGTCTAGATGTAAATGAGTCGGGTGGACTAAAATGTAAAATAAGAATGTGAAATTGATTAATGAAGGCTAAGAATGCAAGAGGTAAAGTAAAGATGTGAAAATAACTAAAGCGGATTAAGAATGTAAGGAGTGTGTATGAGATAAAGGCGTTGTTCTAAAATTATCATATTACTGCTAAGGCGATTAGCGGTAATTACTATAATAAACTAATGTAATAATGAGTGTGTGGTGCTTATGACTTGGATCCGGTGTTAAAATGTAAAAGTGGTAAAGTGATGAATGTTAATTATCTTTCGGGATGAATGTTAAATGTGGTATCCCTCGGGATGACCAAGTAAAGGAATGTTAAGGAATCCTTCGGGATGAATGTTAAAGATCCTTCGGGATGAAAAGTTTTGCCTTCACCGGCAAAGGGTTGCCTACGTCCATGGCATATAAAAGTATCCCCATGATGAATGTGATAATGTGAAGGATCCAAGTCTAAGAAGAGTAAAAATAATGTAATAAAAACAATGAGGAAATAATAAAAGTTAAATTGGGAATTAGGAGTAGTGGTGTTATGTCGGGAGTACATAACCACTAGTTTATATTTCTTGATTTACATCGATTGGGACGCCTCTCCATGTAAATGAGGAATTATAAACGAGTTGGCTATGTGTTGCCGACACGGCACGAGTAGGGTTAGAGAAGTAGAAAGCGAGAGTTTAGAATTCGTAGAAATTGTAAGGACTAAGATAGGAGGATTAGGAGAACCTTGATGGGATAGAGAAATTGTAATGGTGGCATAATGTGCCTTGCGGTGTGGTACAAAATATGATGAATGAAAGAAATGGAATGTGAACGTATTAGTTGAGTGTGATTATGTAAAGTCAAATAGTACGAGTTTCTTAAGTATCGAGTAGTCAAGAATGAGGGTAGAGGATAAAGCGAGTGAAATAATGATGTGCGGTAATAGGGCGGATTAGGATGATGATTGGCAATAATAAGTAAGTCTTGTATTATGTAATATCTAAGCGAGAGTTGTGTGGTATAAAAGTAAGCGGGGGTAATGTGGATTAGGGCATGTGATATGTTATAGTATGCGTAAATTGCAAGATCACTTAGATCGTCGAACTAAGTAAACAAGGGGTTAAGGTGCTAGTAATGAGATGAGTTATGTGACTAAGTATAGGTTAGTAATGAATGGCAGATTTCGGGGACGAAATCTAAATAAGGGGGGTAGAATTGTTAGACCCGTATCCCGGTTACGAGTAGGCCCCACCCTAGATGAAATATGCTAAGGTTGGATGTAATTGGTTGGTCAACGAAGTTACGTGGAAAGTCAAACCCGATGGTCAAACTAGTAGTCAAAGTATGATTCATGTGGTAATATGAAATGTGATGTATAAACTAGAAGGACCTAAGTTGCCAATTGTTAGTTATGTGTTATAAGTTAGTTGTGGTTAAAATAGTAGGAAAGAGACTTTAGGGACCAATCTTGCCAATGGGCCAAAGTTTCTACCTAACTAGTATATCTAGCTTATTCTAGATTTCTCCATCATTATGGAGATAAGATGAAGGCCGGATTTAGAGGAGAGAAAAAGGAGGGAAATAGCACTTGTTGGATAGCTTAGAAAGGAAGAAGATATAGACTTTGTGGTTATGATCATCTCTAGCAAAGACCCCCACAAGTAAGTAAACTTAATCTAGTGTTTTTAATGATTATGAGAGGGATTCATAAGGGTCATGGTGGGCTTGGTAAACCCTTGTTAGAAAGTGTTAGTTTGATGAGAAAGTAAGTATTTGGTATGCAATTTTAGTAGAAATAATGATGATAATGGTGATGGTGATGAAGTGATGTTGGTGGCTAGTGAAGATGAAGATGATGATGGTTAGAAGATGTTGATGGTGGGATTCATGTTATTAGCTTAGCTTGGATTCAAGGTAAGTAAATCGGTTATGATTTAATGTTATAATGATTTCTTACATTATGTGTTATATGAATGCTTTGATGAGGTTACTTGAATGTGTTTAAATTAGTGTGGGGTGAAGAAGTAGATGTAAGGCTAGTTTGGCATAACTAGCAAATGGGAATGAGTGTAGAGTTGGATTAGTGTAGGTATATAGGAAGGGTGTGATGAGTTGAGAGGGCTTGAAATGGCTAAGGTATGAGTTATGTTTAATGTTGTGATGAAATAGTTGGATTATGATGCTTAATGTGTGAATAAGTTATGATGTTATGTTATAATCGTTTTACTTACTAAGCGTAAGCTTATTCTTTTAGTTGTTAATGTTTTTGTAGGTTTATGTGCGGCGAAATATAAGGACTTGGACTATAGCCTAAGGAATTGGAAGCGGATTGGAGGATAAATCGTAATTAGGAGCTTAGTATAGAACACCGAGCTCAAGTGACAAGGTTGTACCCCCAAGAGTCTTCTATTGATTTGTAAAGTGTAGTCGAGTGTCAATTTGTATGTTAGAAAGGTCATAACGATTTGGGAGTCTAACGATGGGTCAAAGTGTGTTTTAAGTGTTTTTGAGTAATGATAATGGGGTGTTTGGTTTAAGCGTGTTCGTACCCATTTTGGGTTGTAAACGGGTCAAGTGTTGTTGGAACGTGTTAGTTATGTTAAATTAATGAAGTGGATCAAGTTTGGTGTAAAACGGAAGTGGTATAAGTGGTTTGTCATGAAATGGGTCAAAATGGGTTTTAGTGGTGAAATTGCAGTTTTGTTCTTGATGGCCTTCTTGACGCCGTCACCCTTTAAACTCCAAAAAATTCTCTGGCCTATCAAGGCTTGATGGTGAAACTGCAGTTTTGTTCTTGATGGCCTTCTTGACGCCATCACCCTTTAAACCCCAGAAATTCGTCTGGCCTATCAAGGCTTGACGCTGTCAGGCTTGGGCTTGACGCTGTCAGAGCCGACTGTGCAGATTTTTGGCAGTTTTCGAAAAATCATATCTTTTAATCCGTAAGTCGAAATGGGTCGTGCCACCTATCGTTTTGAAGGTAATTGAGTCTACTTTCATCTAAAAATAGTTTCAAGGTCTGAAAGTTTATATATTTTTTTCAGTGGTCAAAAGAGTAAGCAGGTGTCCGTAAAAGTGAGTCGTTTTCGTGTAAAAAGTTTTAAATTTTGGTCTAAGCGGGCACGGGGTGTTACATAATAGGCCATTTCTATTGGTTCTTGGGAATGACAATTACTGTTGTAATTGTCAGACACGCTTGCTCAACAACTTGTAATATTTTAATTACTTTTACTCAGTTTACTTGTGTATAAATAGATTGAGAAGGAGAGAAGTTGTGTGTGTTTTGTACAATTAAAGCTTAGACTTTTGTAAAACAACTTCTCTCCTACAAAGAGTAACGTATCCCTGAGATAGCTCAGTGAGGTCGCATTGTTACCACTCAAGCAAAACTTGAGTTTAGATAGGAGACACCACCATACCTTGTCTATTCAATCCCAAGTGTTTGTTCCGCAAAACACTTGGGTATAGATTCTTTGATTCATTTCTAATAAGAATTTAAACGTTGAAAATTATATTGAGTTTTCTATATTCACGTTTTATAACTGTTAGAATTAATCATAACATTGTATTAGTCATAAACACAAATAGATTAATTTTTTAGTTAACTCTAAACGTGTAAAGGGACCAACAGTAACACCAAATGCCCTAATTATTATTATTATTATTATTATAAACATCACTTCATTAGAAACTCATAGGATCTACAAGAAATTCGAGGGGAGCCGAGATACTAACTGGGCCCTCACTCCTCTAGCTAATGCAAAGCTAATCCTAATAAAAAATATGAACAGCGGCGCGCACTCCAATGTCGTGGGTCACATAGAACTTTCGGATCCGCTTCAGTAGGGCAACCGCATCCTTGTCAAGTTCCCCAAAAGAAGAAAATGAGAAGGGGAGAAACTCATATCCAATATCAGCACACTTGGTTTCATATTTGACACGTTTGCGTTGTGTTGCTTCAAAAACCACTTGTCCTGGCACAAAATCAACCATACCGGTTTTGGTCAAAGGAGATAACCCTGTCAAATCTACACAAACATCTTGCCTACTGTCTCAAGAATAGAGCAATATATCAGCTGGGCGCAAGTTTTTGTCCCTATCTCTACAAAGGCCGATGTCAACCTCTTTACGAAATACGAGTCAATTGCAATATAAAAATGAATACATAAAACTTGTACTGAACAACTATTTTCGCTAGGCAAAAAATATGCAATGATTATAAGATTGGTGTTTTAGAATTGACGTCTCTCTTTATTTGATTTATTCATAAATTTTAGAAAGTTAAATTCGTAACGTACGGAAAGGCTACAAAGATTAAGAAACGTCAAAGGCACATGTGTAACTAAATTATGTACCCATTTAGACTTCATTCGATTTGCTTATACCGCAAGTTCCGACCCAGCCTTTGAACAAGTCGTTGCCAATTTTAACAAACAAACAAAAAACATTCTAGCGCGTAACTAAAACACTTTTTGCACTTGTTTAAGATCAATCCATGATAAATATATTTAAAAAAAGGATTTACATTTCCTTTTTGCATGAGTTGTTTGCTATATTTAGCTAGCAATGTGATAAGGCATAAAGCTAATAAATATTTACTCCCAATGTCCTTAAATAAATATCTACTTTTATTTTTTGTAATCTTTCTTGTTCATCTTTTACTTTAAATATTATTTGTGTTATATAATACTTGATGAAAATTATACGAATGAAAATAAATTTAAACTACAATCCATTTATATATTTTGCATCAAGTATTATATTACACAAACAAAAATATTTAATGTCAAAATTGAAAAAGAAAGACTAAAACAGTCTAAATGGACATTTATCTAGGAACGGAAGGAGTATTATTTTAAAATTTTAAAAAAAATTGTATTTTCTTCTACATGTCATACTATGATTTAAGTTTCGGTGAGAAATTGAGAAATTTAAAAAATCATGAAAACGCAATTTGAAGCTTTGTTTCAAGATTGTTTACATAAAAATATTTATTTACTTGATTAGAAACAAACTCGTAATTCAATGTTTTGAAAATTTAACATTTGATTCATATTATTGGCATTATAAATGATAATTTTTTGAATCAGTTTACAAATTTCTATAAATCTATACTAAAATAGCTATTGTGAATCACTCATTTGTATTGAAAAAAAAAAAAAAAAAAAAAAAAAAAAATCTACTTATAAAAACTACCGATCAACGCGATCAAATGTATTTCTCACGTTTATTTCACAATTTTCAAATGTATTTCTCACGTTTATTTCACAATTTTTCATGTTAAGAATTTATTATTTGATCCTCATTAATTAGTCATCTAATGCTTATGTTTATACGTTGATTAATAAATAAATTAAGAGAACGTATGACCCCTAATTGACATGCGACGATAGAACAACAATTTATTGCTTGCAATGCATATTCGTTGCGCCAATTAAACCTTGGGTTTGGATTTCGTTTGCCAACTTCATCACATTAACTATTGAGGTACTTTCATATGCTGTCCTTCAATGTCGTCAAATCATTGTTGAAGAATAATACTTTTAGTATAAAAAGAAAATGTCACAGGAAACAATTAGAACAAAGTGTTAGTGGACTAGTATTTAGTGTTAGTTTAGTTTGTATCGGGCTAAACCTGTTAGATCATTGAGCATTATTTATATTGTATCGACACTCATTATTCAATCAACTAGAGATTTAGAGATTACACAAGTTTACATAGTATCACAGCCACGATCCTCTCCAAAACCGTAATCCTCAAAATCACGTGTCATTTTTTTCTTCCTCTTTGCATATTGCCATCATAAAATTCTCCATTATTCTTGCATACATGCTTGTGTCCCACTACAATTAATCATTTTCATTTCTCATACACATACGGTGCTACTTTTTTTTTCCCTTGCATATTACTGTACAAATTATTATAACCCACGTACAGTACTACAATTTTGTTTTCCCTTGCTTATTACAAAGTATTATAATCCCTAGAATTAACGCTCCGCTGCCCAATTGATCTGTCATCAGAAGCTAAAATAAAAGAAAGTATAGTAGTTGTTGTGTTGTTTCGATATCAACAACCAAATATTTATCATGGTAATAAACCTAAGTGGAACTGTGGAATGGCACAAACCCATCTTTTACGGCTTGCATATACCCAATAAAGACTAATAGCCTAATCTGATCGCTTACACCAAATATCTCAAGCCCAACAACAGGTATACAGTTCAAGCCCACTCTCGTCTCTGAACAGGTGAACGTCAATTTGTATTTGCAAATTTCTTTTATTTTATTTGGTGTAAGTGAGAGTGAAAAATGTTAGTGAATTAAATTGTAATCAAATATTTAATAGATTGTATTTTTTTTTTTTATAAGTAAGAAGTATTTTAATCTAACAACATTACTTGTTTTTTAAGTTTTATATAATTGTGTTTTCTCTTTACACGTAGTATAGATAGAATAAAGAAAGTGAAAAGATTTTCAAAAAATATTTAAAATAAACTAAAAAATAAAAAATCAAATTTATCGGTTTTTATTCGAGGACATCAAAATACACAAAATTCCAAAAATAGCAATACCAGCATAAGATAAAATGAAGTTTAAAATCAATCTTATTAATTGTAACAATGGTGTTTATTCAAAAGTTAGATTTAACTAGTAATACCAGAAAACAATTGTTAAGTTATTATAAATGAACTTAAAATGGAAAAGAGTTTGTTATTTCTTCTTACGGAAAAGTATACATTTTATCCTACTTAACAATAATATTATATTATGTCGTTTTATGTGCAAGTAATTGTTTTATGCACCGTGTTTGACGGTTTTTAACACTTCGTAATACCAAAAGAGTCAAAATATTCAAACCCTTTACTCTTACTATAATTTTCTTAAGGTCCAAGAACATATGTGTATGATTTTGATTTTGTCTTCGAAAATTCAAGATTCAAGATTTCTTTAATCTATAAATAACCATTTTAAATGCCAGTATCAAAAACCCAATAAACATTACACAACAAATCTTCAAAGCACAATTAATATACAAACTCAAACTCACCTTTTAATTATATTCGATCACCCATGCAACGTTCAATTTCATCAGCCAAAAATGTTCACCGTAACCTCCTTCAATACCACAAGCCACCAAATGCCGCCATCATCACAAGGCAGCAGCCGTCATGTGATGTTTTCATCAACCACCGTGGGATCGACACAAAGAAAAATGTTGCAGGATTATTATATCATCATCTTAAGAGGTTAAGACTAAGACCTTTTTTGGACAGTAAGAATATGAAACCTGGCGATAGATTGTTTGATAATATTGATAGTGCAATAAGCACGTGTAAAGTCGGGGTTGCGGTTTTTTCTCCACGTTATTGTCAATCTTATTTTTGTTTGCATGAATTAGCTCGTATAATGGAAGCTAAGAAGAAGGTTATACCGGTTTTTTGTGACGTCAAACCATCTGAGCTAATAATTAAGGATGACTGGAAGGCACCTAAACATGAGATAGATCGATTCCAGTTAGCTCTTGAGGAAGCTAAATACACTGTTGGGCTAGACTTTAATTCGTCAAACGGGTAAATACCTAACAAGCTAACACACATTTGCATTTCCACTTTACCATTTTTTTTTTTTTTTTTTTTTGAATACGAAACACTAGCCTAAACTAAGAAACACAAATAATGACATGGTATCAACCCATATTGCATGAAGATACAAAAATGTGCCATGAAAATGGTTCTTGAAATACAAAAGCTATTTAACTGGAAGTGATTAATTTGTACAAATGAAAATGCATTCATACACCATCATACCATCACACTTATATTTATGATATAATTAAGTCACAATAGCATCGTGCAATTAGCTTGCTTGCGTATATATTCAACATTTTGTATATGAAAGGTACGTTAATTGCTTTCATAGCAAGGCAACATGCATATGAGAAATACTATTGAAGTTGCATCAAGATTTTTACTGTACAAGCCACAATGCAATTACCCTTCTTAATTAAACGGATCATGTTATCACATTGTATAGTAACCAAATTACAAAAGTATCATCGTGCATAAACTTAGTATCGATTATTTATCTTACTTTCGTATCTTTTTTTTTCTGGGAATAACCATTGTATATGTGATGACTAACTAATTTTTATTTGTCCGATAAATGCAGGGACTGGCCAGAATTTTTAAGGACCGCAACCGAAGCCATTATTGCGAATATGATAGAGCTGGAACAGGAAGCTAAGAGCAACGGCAACAGAAGTTAATCAGCCAATTTAATTGATGGAGAGGCAGATATTGACACATTCCATTAACCATGCACAAATGTGACGTTCATTTCATTCAATTTAATTTGCATATAAAATAAAACTAATTAGTTGATTCTTTTAATTAATTAATTAATTAATTTTTTGTATATCCACATAAAACTTTAATTTGGTTTGAAAAATCAAATTTCAAAGTCAGATTTGTATTTTATTCTTCTTTGATCCAAAATTGTGTAATTTTCTCCTTTCATGTAAATTACTATGTTTTTTTTTTACCTGGGTTCCGACTCGACATTGCGAGCCGACTAATCCCAGGGCGACTACCCTTTTGGATAACCCGAAGTCATCGCAGGTGAACCTCCGTGGCCACATGGGGATTAATTTTCATGTAAATTATCTTTGATATCAATAAATTGTGGAAACGATTATTGTGTTCTTAATTCTGGATCTGTGGATATTACACACAATATTTTCGCCAGAAAACCTTTGTCCGTTGGGTAAAACTTCCATAACAAATTAACGGATTTGTATATGATTCATACGAGAAAAAAGAAAATACTGTTCATTTATCATAGGCGTGCAGAATAAATATATGTATGCATAAATTATTCAAACAGAAGGACCATGACCATGACCATGCATGCAACATTGGAAAAAAACGTGCATATCTCTTTCGCAAACACTAGTAGGACTAGAGTTTGAAAGGAATTCTTAAATCATTAACTTAATTTACATACTAAGACCACAAGGTATCATGACTTAAGCCATATCAGCTTTATTTTAGTATCTTACTTATAACACTCACACACCATGATACCCCCTCAATCATGACTTGAGGCATTTTCACCTTTTGAAACCCATCACACCCAATTAAAACACAACATTCACACACAAAACCCGTTTAAAAAAAACAAAACAAAAAGTGGGTAGGCGTAAGCCAAGGAATGGCTTCCAAACTGGGGGGTGGGGGCACTACAAGAATCATGAGAACGGGCGACTAACAAAATGCCGACGATATTTTTGTCGTCGGCATTTTACACTAGACGACAAAAACCACGCTTAACCGAGCCAAGAATGCGTTGAATTTTTAAGCTGTTAAAATCCCGACGACGTGTCGTCGGGATCATATTGGAAACATTTGACTTTTCTAATCATAGTGAAAAATTGGGCGGAAATTTGCCCCGCCAGGATGTTATCGATGACATGTCGTCGGTAACATATAAACCAAAAAATTTATTGCAATTAGCGTTTGATTACTATTTATTTTATCATTAGTGTTATTGTCTCGATGACATGTCGTCGGGGCTTATTTAGACCAATTTTTGTCTTGGCCCCGCGTGTGAATAATAGTGAATAATTGGACGGGGTTTTTTCCCGCCTGTTTTGTACCGACGACATGTCGCCGGGATTTTCTTCCCGCCAATTTTTTTTACTTATGTATAACGAATCATCCTTAACTCGGCAAAACGCACATAACCCAATCGTCAATTCTCACAAAACACACATAACAATGGCTGGTTACACGCCGGAAGAGGAGTGGTCAAAGGTTTTATCGTCGGAGGGTCTTTTTAATGAAGTTCTTAATACATATGGCTACGAAATTTATGATGAATATGGTTCTTATAAGAACATTAGCCCGTGGATGAGAGACCAGATTCTGGAATGGTTGAGGAAAAAGCCGTACTACAGAGAGATGTTGGATGCTCAAGCTGATGATGTTGGAGGAGAAAGCACGTTGGAAACCAAAATTGATGATCTGGGAAATAGGATAACAAATCTTGAAGCTATGTTTGAACATTTCATCAAGCAAAGGAAAGCAAGGAAGGGAAAAGATGGTGCAGGTTCTAGCAAAGTGGGAAGTAGCAGCAAAAAAAATGAATGGGCGATGTTTGTTATGGTCTATGTCGTGTGTTTCGTTTGCTTGTCGAGTTGTTTCGTTTGAGTTGTTTCGTTTGCTTGTCGAGTTGTGTCGTTTGCTTGTCGAGTTGTTTCATTTGCTTGTCGAGTTGTTTCGTTTGAGTCTGTATGAAATGTATGTGGTTGAGAACTCTTGCGTGTTTTAAATAAAAGGTTTGCCTTCGTGTTTGTTAATTGTGATATTGTTCCTTCAGTTCCATTCTTTATGCATATATGTAAACCGTCTTCAAATACAGGTTTAGAACCGGATTCGAGCTCAGGAGATCCCGCTTCCATGTAATTATCCTCTAGTTCATAATAGTCGAGATCACCACTTTTACATAATTCTCAACACATTTAATGTACGAGAAGTCTTCTTCACGGCCATCGGTTGATACAACAAAATAACAACGACTTTCTTGGAACTTTGTAAACTCTTAAAAACATTTATTATAGCATTTATAGCAAAACTTATTTGCATTTATAGAAAAAACATCAGTAAGGGTTTGGTAAACGTATCCAAGAAGAGTCTTCTTTTGGTTTCAACCATAACATACATCTAGAACACATAAAAGGATTATATCGCTCCATTCTTTATGCATATATGTAATTTTCACAACAACAACAACATATATATGCATAACTAAACATAGTTGATAACGTACGTACAATATCACATTAGAACACATTAGAAAGACATCTTCATTAACTAATGCAGATCTAGGTCAAAAGAAAACCAAGAACTCGGAAACTCTTATACATCGAACCCATGACTCCAACTCTTCATCTAAACACTCACCAACAACATCAACCAACCTTCCCTTTTCTTGATAAACATTAGGACTAATCAATAATGTACGAGAAGTCTTCTTCGGCCATCAGTTGACACACATCTATTCCATCTTTCTGATTAATTACATTGTCCAAACTTAACTATATGACATATGGGCGTTGCATGTTTCTATAAGTATGAACGTATCTGATATATAACTATTCCAACCCCAGTACCAGTTAAAAGTTTTGTGCAAATATATATATGTAAACATGTGAATTAGTTTTCATCATTACAATAACACAACATTTTATTAAACAACAACAACAACAACAACAACACTACATATGAAGATTGTCCATGTCACCTAACAGCTCACGGAGTATTGCAGCCGACTGACATGCGTGGTCGTGGTCATCGGGATTCGTTGCCATTTCAAGTCTTGCCTCCAGCATCCTTACTCTTGTCTCTAGCACCTGTTTTTGTGATTCCAGCATGTTTATCCTAAGATCTTTGGCATTACAGTTTGAGCACTCTGTTGGTGCAGATCCATCACCTTGAGATGTTGAAGCAGAAGAGATTACTCGTAACCGGTCATCAAATTCACTCTTCCACATAAAATATCCATATCCATAATCTTTTTCCCTTGGCTGTTACATAAATAAGGAAATGTTATGATTGTTTGTATATTTACATAAATAAGAAATGTATGATTGTTCACCTTCGGAAGAGGACATGCATAATATTCTCATCCAAATGTATCTTTTTTATGTGATTTTCTTAGTTTTATATTTCCTATTCCACAAGAACACATAAAAGAATTATATCGCTGCATCTCAGGTTTTGAATATGGTGTGAAGATAAGAGGTTGTGAGGTTGAGTGGTTTTGAGGATAAGAGTGTACATAATGTGTTTGTGAGGATAAAGCAGATATTTTACACAAACGTTTTGGTGGGAAATTTTGGCGCCAATATTTTGGTGGGAAGTTTTGGTGGGAAATTGTTGGGAATTAAACCAACAGTTAGTACTGTCAGGTATAAAGTTACAACTGCTGAAGATTAACACTAGCATTACTAACTGCTAGTATAAAAAGTTAATACTGCTTATAAGCTGAAGACAGAAGATGAAAGACGTGTGAAGATAAATATAGAATAGATATTGTGTATATCTTATTATTATAGTTTGATACGAATGTTAGTTTACTTGTAAAGGACTCCTTGTTCTATAAAAGGAGATCCTAGGTTAGGTTTTCAGTATCTCTCATATACGTATTATTGTAAAAGCTTCAAGGTTGTTAAACCCTAGAGATAGTCGAAGATCACTCGTATTATAATAATAATATTGAAGCTATTTGGTTGATTAAACACTTGTGTTCATACATTGTTCATTCACTGTTACATTCATTCATCACACAAACAATATCTTCTAAGTATTAGCTAGTAAATTCCGCGTGCTAGTTACATTCATTCACTGTTACATACATTGTTCGTTCACCGGTCAAGTGGTATCAGAGCCAGGTTCTGATACTTTGAATTAGAAGATCCAGAAGTACTTTTTCTCTTTCAACAAGGAAAGATGGACATGGAAACTCCACAAACCTCAATCCTTGCCAAACTCCCAATGCTCAAACAAAACGAATATGATCTCTGGAGGCTCAGAATTGAGCAGTACTTCATGGTGCAAGATTATGCACTATGGGTAGAATATCTGTACCTTAATCCGCAAATGAAAGCATATCAGAAAACACAAGGATCAGAAGTTACTCCTTCTTCAGCGAATCTACACGAATTAATGATCATCTTATTATTTAAGAACCATTTCATAAGTTATTACTGATTCATCACTTGTTGTTCAGCAGATTAACATATTAGGGTTTCTTTCTATTTTTAGAAACTTTCCACATTTAGTAACTTTCCATATTTAGTTACTTTCCATATTTAGTAACTTCCCCGAGTTAGTAACTTTCCGAATTAAGTGAGTTTCCCAAATTAAGTAACTTTTCCGAATTAGCAACTTTCCATATTTAGCAAGTTTCCATAATTAGTAAGTTAGGGTCACATTCATAATTAATCACACTTAGGGTTTATAGCACTTCCAATTCATATAACACTTAATTATGACATATTAGTGAATCTGAACCATATTCTTATGATTTTTAAGGCCTACCAATTAAGCTCCAAAACTTTTGAATTAATTCTCAGTGATTCCCATATCAGTTAACTACCTTCACAAATTTTTATAGATTTTATTACCCAACTCAAGTACTATTTAAAAATCACATTTCCTAGACCTGTTCAGAAAGTTAACTGCAGATACACACAGAAAGTTCGCCTTTATTATACCCATTTCAACACTTCATAAAAATCCACAAAAATTTCAAGAAGTCACAAATAATCTAAATATCACTCCTGTAAAAGGAGAGCTTTCATTTCCTTGTGGATTGAAAACTAAAATTCATAAACACCGACTAATTTTTAAGTTCCCAAAACTCAGGTTTGACACATGATCCCATAAATTCATAAACATGACTAATACGACTCCAATTCACTCCAAACCAATTGGAAAACTTAATTAGGACATTAAACTAGGTTTACATGCAAAAATCAAGTATTAAAAACTTATTAAACTCATGTTCTAGTGTAACCATATTCAGCTTGCAAAATAGTCCAATTCAGAAATCCATTCTAGACCATTATATGACATGTTTACTTAAACAAACGCCCACGTGACTTTTAAATAAAACGAGACTTGCATTAATTATAATCTTAACATGTTCATTTAGTTTTCGACTCCCACATAAACGTCACACAAACAGCCCCCACACACCATAAGATTTACAAGCCAAAACTAAGACACAAACCTCACATAAAATCATGGTTCTTTCGTTAATAAACCACACCTAGGGTTTCTATCTTTGTAGTCATATTAATGATTGTTCATAACGGATTTTTAGGGCTTGATTAGTGTTGTATTATAATCAATATGGCTAAAAACAAACGACACCCAAAACAGTCCATATAACTCGAAACAAAATAGTTTTACATAAGCGCATATATTCATGATTTCATGTGATAAATATAACGAGGCAAACAAATGTTTATAAGCATATTCGAATAGTATATTTTAAGGTTGTGATTTCATATGTATTATGTCGAATTAAAGGGAACAAAAGGAGGACATATAACCTATGAATCGACCTAGGAAGAAAACCGAATAGAACAAGAACTTAGGGCTCGAATTGCGTGAACACACCAACGATTACACCAACACCAATCACCAAACCACGAACACATCAAGCTGGGACACCAAGAATCGATCACTACCTTGCTTCCTTCGTACCAACGTGATTTCTTGGGGTGGAAAAATGAGGCAGCAGATTGAAATTGTTTTAGGGTTTATGTTTGTTTCGGTTTGGAGGGAGACAGAAAAAAAAAGATCCGTATAATATGTTGTAAAGAAGAACGTGAATATGAATATCCAGGAATACTGTGTCTAATGGGGGTATGGGTTGGACTCATTCTTTTCAAATTTTTCAAATTCATTAGCCCATAACGTAGGTGATGTAGTTTGTACAAATTTTTATTATTTTTGGCCTATGTATGTATCGTGTGATATTTTATCTTAGGTTTCATGTGTGTCAACTTTTATTAGCTTTAGTTATAGGTTTTTTTTTAGTCTTTTGTAATTCTTGAGTTGTAGCTTATAGTTACTTAGGTTACAATTCGGGTTCAAGGTTCAAGTTAGTACGGATTTTAGAAACCACATCTTAGGTTATTAAAATTCTTCCCCTCTAAAAAGAAAAATTTCATCCTCGAAATTTGAAGTCTCAAAAGTTAGACAGAGACGTATTAGTCACGAACAGAAATGAAAATAATTAGCCTCACGCTCGGAGAGGTCCTTCCAAAAGCATCTTCCACAAACGGAATAGTTTTATTTCTCATGGCTCGATCCCAACAAACTAGGATAGCCCCGGGCTCCCCATCAGAACACAAATCATAACAAATATGATCCAACGAATACGAAACAAATACGTAGCAGATGATAGATGTAATCTCACGAAGAGGTACATGACACATGTATACACGAGGCAATACAGAGGTAGTGCTAAACGATAAAACTTCATCAACTCTATCCAGATTTTGATCGAACTAAGGAGCTTACCAATAATCAGAGAGCACATACCGAATCATTAAACGTATCAAGAGTTTCATAAAGAGGTGGGTAACATATTCGTACCGACGATCAACTAAGCACATATCGGAATATCAAAACTAATCAGAATGTATAATGGAATAGGTAGGATAATCGTGCGGATAAGAACGAATCTAAGGACTAACGTATCGAGCTAAATCTTCCTTATATGCCAAAACGTCTAACCTTTCAGTACGAAAACATCATACGAAACACACAAATTCCCGGTCTTAAGTTTCAAAATTTCTCTTCCACAATGATAACTAATCCATTAGTCATTGAATCAACTCAGGGCCTTCAATAAATAGCTACCTGACCTAATTTAACTGAAAGGTGTTCTTAATCTCTGTTCATACAAAACTCTGAAAGGAAAACCTTGCTACTTACGAGCTATCTAATCATAGTGAGCACCTACAACCAGAGCTAACACTTGTCAAGTTCCTGCTCAACACATCTTCCAAGCTCGAATAGTTTTTCTGCTTATCCATCAGTCTGGAGGTGCAAAGCATTACTAAACTTGAGTCTGGTTCCTCAAGCCTTCAGTAGCTCTTCCTAGGAATGTGAAGTAGAAACGCGAATTTCTGACACGATCACTGCAGGTGCGCCATGTAGCTTGAATAATCTTCTGCCGAAAGAAATCTCTGCCAACCTTCCCAGTGAGCCGACCTCGTCAAGCCATCCACTACAACTCAATTCATGTTGTCCTTCCTAAATGTGCGCGGAAATCCCGTTACAAAGTCCATGAAGATTAAATCCCATTTCTACCTAAGAACATCGAACTAAGGAAAACCACTTGTATGCTGAGGTTGAATCTTAACCTGTCGAGATACTAAACACTTCGCCACCAATGTAGTTACAATCATCTTCATACCATTCCATCAAAATTATGCTTCAAATCTCTATGCATAATAGTACAACTAATATGAATAGGGTAAATAGAACTGTGTGATTCAATCAAAACCGCTTCCTTCAAATCTTCTATCATAGATCTGATTCCACCGTCTTGCTCCTGAGCTTCTTCATGTCTGTCACCAACCACTCCCAAGTCATGCGTCGGATAGTTCACTTCCCACGGTTCTAGCTGTACTGATGGATAACCAACCATCTTCCAGTGTTGCATAAGGCCATAACTAAGTCTTCTTCTTGAGCAGAAATAAATCTCTTTCCATCTTTTCAAAATTTTCCTCTCATTCTTCAACCCAACCAAATTTACTCTTCGGAAATATTTCATAGAGCTTCTTCTAACGTAGAAGTTTCAACACAGAATACGAAGATGATCCCCGTGTTTCTCTTTCGTCTCTGAGTATACCAACATGTCATACTATGAAAAATTGTCCAATTATTCATGAAAGACATGATTTAACAAGTCCATAGGAACAATCGGAGCAGTAGCCAATACAATTGGCATCACAACACTTATAGAGATCATAACGAATACGGAAAGCAATTCTAGGAACATCTCGCTCCTTTAAACGTAACTGAAAATAACCGGATCCAAACTCAATCACTGAGAAAAACTTCACACCCTAAAATTGATTAATCAAATCGTCGATTCGAGGTAATGTAAAACGGTTCTAACCATAATACAATTTAGCTTCCGGAAATCAACACACAACCCCATGCTATCATCATTCTTCTTCACAAGCACAACACGGAGACACACTTAGACGAATAAACCACTTCCTAGAAGTTGGTCCTTCAATTCTTTCCCTTCAACTGATGAATAATCAATACAGAGTTTCAGAATTAAGCAAAACGTCACTCTTATATGGGTAAAGTTCTAAATCAACCAACTTACAGTTCTCAAACACTTTGATAACGCTCATTTTGTACATGTTTTAGTCGCGTTATTTCTATGTTTGTGCATTGTATTTGGTTGTATTTGTGAACATATTATGCTTAAAAGGTACAAAAGATGTATTCAGGTTCAGGTACAATCAAGTCCAAAGGAATAGCGAGAAAGATGTGAAAAAGATGCTAAATCAAGGGCTTATGCACAATGGAAGATTCTACCCATAATAAAGACCTCGGAAAGAGTGCTAAAGATAAAGAATTAAGTTACAAAGATTTCCGATGCCAAGAAAAGATCAAGTGTTGATATGATGGATGAGAAGTTACATGCATAAAATTATGGCTTGCTTCTTCAACCAAAGGTTCAACAATGTCATGCCAAACCTTACTCCAAACCTTGGGCTGGAATCTGAACCTCAGGTTGAGACTTCAACGTTGGGCTGATGCAATTTCTGGCACACTTAATGACTATCTTTAATTAACTAACTCTTCATATGGGTTGTCATTACACTTCATTTACTTCAAGTCCAGAATTTTTAGGACACTTTATGCTCAAGACATTTGCTTGGTGACCAAGGGGAGTCAATCTATTAATAAGAAAACTTGGCCTAAAGAAAGAGGCTACACATTTTTACATCTACTACAACTAAATCTCATAACAAGTACTCTCTCAAGAAGGTTACAAAGAAGAAAAACGCAGGAAGAAGTTGGCTTATATTCATCATCCATCATCATAATTGTCCAAGGAATCATTGTTGATAACATCAATATTGTTCCAAACTCTTGTAATCATCATTACAGCTTTTGTAAGACTTCTTAATCATGTTTTCAAGTGATATAATTTCTTTAGTTATTTCTTTGTTTGCTATGAGTGGCTAAGTGCCTTGTGCACTTGCCTAGATGATGTTTGTACATGAATATTGATTGATTATGATTATATGGTTCTAATTATATGAAAAGCTAATACTAAGATCGAATTGTACTTTTGAAGTTTTCATAAACAAACAAGTTATCAAGTTTGGTTGATTGTTAATGGTGTAATAGGTCAAAAGAGTCATTGTTATTCAATCAATTGTAAACCTTTGTCTATGAAGGCGTTGCCTTATGTATTGACCATTTCATAAGTAACTTGGTTAAACTTAGAAAACTAAAAAGTGTAGTTGTCAATTGCTTGTGAAACGAAAGCGAATCAAGTGATTGAATTGTGTTAGTCTTGGTTGATCAAACCTTGGTATTGTTTTTGTTATCTTCAAATCTTGACGAGGATTGAAAGTTGGGAAAACAATAGGATTAGTATACCAACTAATCAAATTAGAACACCATCTAATTTATTGATCATAATCAAAAGGAACCATTGTCATAATCATAATTAAGGGAATTGTGCAAACTAGTCTAGGCAAGTGTAGTCTTAATATATTGAATTACATCATCATTTTTATTTGCTTGCTATTAGAATCATTGATAAGCTTGATTTTATATTCAAACTCACATAACACAAAAACTAAACAAATCCTTGCGAACGACCTCGGCTTACCATTTCACCTCTTACTATACACGAATGAGTATACTTGCTCGTATGTGTTGCGTTTGAAACATTGGTAGATCGTGTTATAAATTTAAAACTTGCACTCTAAACGGGCACATCAAGTTTTTGGCGCCGCTGCCGAGGATTTGATCACGTTTTTATGAGTTTTTGTTTATAATTTTCTTGTTTATTTCGTGTTCTTTAAGCTTGAAAAAAAAAAAAAAAATAAAAAAAAAAGTTTATTTTTCTTAAAAAATTTGCCCAGTTTTTGCCGGCTCAATCCTGAACCGTGCGGCTCAAACTCTCGGTAAAATTAAAAAATTCTGAACCGCCCGGTCCAAGTCTCAAACCGAGCCGGTTCAACTCTCGTAAATTTTAAAAACAAGTCCAGCCGCCCGGTTCAATCTCCCAGCCAACCGGTTCAACCTTTTCTGACCCACCGAACCGACGGTTCAAAAGAGAACCGCCCCGGTTCAACTCTCGGTAAATTAAAAAAAAAATCTAAACCGACCGGTTCAAAACTGAACCGATCCGATTCAAAGTTTCTGTGAACCATCCAATTTCAACCGCCCGGTTCAAATTCAACGGTCCGGTCTAACCTACTGTTCAAATTAAAAAAATAATAATAAAAAAAAAATTCTTTTTAAGTTTCTAATCCTTTTCGATTGGCTCGTTTTTCTCGTGTATGACCACTCGCTCTTCAAGCGACGAATTGAGTACATCATTGTCTAACCCCGAAAGATTATTTCGCAAAAAGAGAACCCCATTTGTTCCACCCGATCAAAGAATACCAAAAACCGTTAATCCACCATTTGATAATCTTTCCGAAGTTCATCCAATCGTTAATCTTTTTCTTGAATTACCATTTCCAATGGCCGACGATCAACCTATGTGGGATACCAATAGGGTTGTAGCTCCTACACTTACTGCCACCATTGTTCCCGTTAATCTTGGATAAAACTTTACTATCAAAGGTCATCATCTTTCAATGATTAATGACAATCAATTTGATGGTCGAGTTAAATCCGATCCACACAAACATATCGCCAATTTTCTTGAAATTTGTGACATGTTTCGTTATGGAAATACCGTTGCAAGTGCAATCCGCCTCAAACTCTTTCCATTGTCTCTCACTGGAGAAGCGAAAATTTGGTTTAACGAATTAAGCCCCAGAGTGATCACAACTTGGGACCAAATGAGAGAAGCATTTGTTGGACGTTTCTTTCCACCGGCCATGTTTGATTGTCTATTAGGTGAAATTCGTAGATTTACTCAAAAGGAAGGAGAAAATCTTGTCGATGCTTGGCTTCGAATGAAAAACATGCTCCGAAGTTGTCATGGGCATGGATTGTCTCGTGGTAATATCATTCAAATCTTTTACCATGGTCTCGATGACACAACTCAAGGCATCCTTGATGCCGGAGGAATTTTCCTTTATAAAACCCCTAATGAAGCTTACACTTTATGAGAAGACCGTGTACTTCTTAAGCTAGATTGGTCTAAGGATTCCAAAACCAAACCTCAACAAAAAACCATTGCATTCGCCGAAGGAACGAATGAAAATTCCATAATCATGGACATGATGAAAGATCTCACCACTAAAATCGATTCTAAATTCCAAAGTATCCAAAAAGAAATCAAAGAAATGCGTGATGGATGCAATTATTTTGGTGGAAATCACTCATCATTCGAATGTGATGACAAACCCATGGGAGGTCCCGAAGCCGAAGCCAATTATGTTTATGGAGGATATCGAGGAGGAGGATATCGTGGAAACTACTACTGTATAAGTTCTAGAGATTGGCAAGATCGTCCACCGAGGGATGATAATCATAGTTCTCAACCTCGTGACGACAATCGTCAGACATCGTCTCGTGATGATAACCGTTCATCATCATAAATACGTGAAACGAAAAATGAAGAAACGGAATTCGAAAAAAACATGCATGAATTCGTGCATGCTCAAAAGCAAACAAATGAATTCATGAAAAATCAGTTCTTCATGCTCAAAAGCAAAGTCGAACAAGGTCAAAAGAATCATCAAGCATCTATCCAAGACCTTGAAACCAAATTTGGTCGTCTTTCTGATCAACTTGCTGCAAGACCATCGGGTACTTTGCCAAGCAATACTCAATCTAACCCGAAACCATCATCATCTGGATCTTATCGTCCACCTCAAACGAGAAATGAGCATGTAAATGTTGTATACACTCGTAGTGGTCTATCTTATGATCCACCACCAAACCCAAACCAAACAACCACTATCATTCATGATGATAGTGAGGATGAAGCAGAGGAAGAACCAAAAGATAACGAACCAATTCCTACACCAGCTGTTAAACCCACTCCTCAGTTCAAGGCATATAAGCCAAGAATTCCATATCCTCAACGTTTGAGGAAAGAAAAGATGGAAGAGCAATATGGCAAGTTCATTGACTTAATCAAAGAAGTTAGGATCAACGTTCCACTTGTGGATGTCCTAGCTGGAATGCCCAATTATGGGAAGTTTTTGAAAGAACTTGTGAGCAACAAAAGCAAAATGGAAAACATTTCCGCTACCTTCTTGAATGAAGATTGCTCAGCCATTGTTGAAAACAAACTGCCGAAAAAACTCGGTGATCCTGGAAGTTTTTTCATCCCGTGTACTTTGGGAAATTCAATCACTTGTGATGCTTTAGCTGATCTCGGTGCGAGTATCAATCTTATGCCATACTCATTATATGCGAAGCTTTCGATCGATACCTTGAAAACCACAAGAATGAGTATACGCTTAGCAAATCATACTATCCAATATCCTGTTGGAGTAGCTAAAAACATGCTTGTTCAAGTTGGGCAATTCGTTTTTCCTTTTGATTTTGTGATCCTCGAGATGGAGGAAGACAGCAAAGTTCCATTGATTTTAGGAAGACCTTTCCTAAACACAGCTAATGCGATAATTCGAGTCAAAAACAAAGAACTTAATCTTGGAGTTGGAGATGAAAGAATCTCTTTTTCAATTAATCAAGCCATGAAATATTCTCATGCAAATGATGACACTTGTTATAGCATTGATGCTATCGATGAAATAACGGAGGAAACATTCGATGAGTTACTTGATGAAAGAAATAAGACTCATGAAACATCTGGTCAAATAAGCAATGAAGATCTCGATAGAGAATTCGCTGAATTTATGCAGATAGACACCGAAGAAATTCCTGAGGAAGAAACAACCAACTTTGAGGAGTTGGAATTCAATGATGAAATGAGGATCAAAACCTCAATTCAAGATCCGTCGGTAGATCTCGTCTTGAAACCTCTTCCCGATCATCTGGAATATGCATTCTTGGAAGAAAAGTCTCTTCTTCCGGTTGCCATATCTTCAGCACTCAAACCGGATGAAAAAGAACGTCTTGTATCTATGCTCAAAAATCATAAAGAAGCTTTCGCATGTAAAACTTCTGACATTCGTGGAATTAGTCCACACTTTTGCAAACACAAAATTAATTTCGAAAACGATTCCAAACCCGTTGTTCAAAGACAATGAAGACTCAACCCAAACATGAAGGAAGTTGTTAAGAAGGAAACAATCAAACTTCTTGATGCTGGTATTATTTACCCCATTGAGGATAGTTCATGGGTGAGTCCTGTTCATTGTGTTCCTAAGAAAGGAGGAACGACGGTTGTAACTAATGAACGTAATGAACTTGTTCCTACCAGAACCATAACTGTTTGGCGAGTGTGCATTGATTATCGCAAATTAAATGACGCCACCAGGAAGGATCATTTTCCTTTACCGTTCATGGATCAGATGTTGGAAAGACTTGCGGGGAACAATTCTTTTGTTTTCTCGATGGATTTTCCGGTTATTTCCAAATTCTAATTGATCCAGCTGATCAAGAAAAGACCACATTCATGTGCCCTTTTGGCACATATGCGTATAGGCGTATGCCTTTTGGTCTTTGTAACACACCAGCAACATTTCAAAGATGCATGATTGCTATTTTTCAAGATATGCTTGAAACCTCCATGGAAGTTTTCATAGATGATTTAATAGTTTTTGGAGACTCATTCGAGTCATGCCTGTCCAATCTTGATAAAATGCTTGAAAGATGCAAATCCGCTCATCTCGTGCTAAATTGGGAAAAATGTCACTTTATGGTGACATAAGGCATTGTGCTTTGTCACAAGATTTCTAGCAAGGGAATCAAAGTGGACAAATCAAAAATATATGCTATTGCTAAGTTACCACCCCGAACTAACGTTAAAGGTGTTAGGAGTTTCTTGGGGCATGCGGGATTCTACCGCCGATTCATCAAAGATTTTTCAAAAAGTTCTCGTACTATGACGAAGCTTCTCGAGAAAGATTCAGTCTTTGATTTCAATGAAGAATGCATCAAGGCATTCAAAACACTCAAAGATAAGTTAACAAATGCACCGATTATGGTTTCACCAGATTGGTCACCGCCATTTGAACTTATGTGTGATGCAAGTGATTTTGCCGTTGGAGCAGTATTAGGACAACGTGATGGAAAACATTTTCGTCCTATTTACTTTGCTAGAAAAACCTTGAATAGTGCTCAACAAAACTACACGGTCACTGAAAAAGAACTTTTGGCTGTAGTTTTTGCATTTGACAAATTTCGTTCTTATCTCGTTTTGTCAAAGACAATTGTATTCACCGATCATTCAGCTCTTAAATATCTGTTTGCCAAACAAGATGCCAAACCACGTCTTATCCGATGGATTTTATTGCTTCAAGAATTTAACATAGAAATCCAAAATAAGAAAGCTGCGGAAAATGTGGCAGCAGACCATTTGTCTCGCTTAGAAAACCCTAATTTAGATGAATTCGGTGAAGACGAGATTGATGATAATTTTCCCGACGAAACTCTTATGGGAATTGAAAAAGAAGAAGTTCCATGGTTTGCTGACTTTGCAAATTATTTAGTCGGAGGAGTATTACAAAAAAGTCCAACTCACGCTCAGCGTAGTAAATTTTTCGCAGACCTTAAACACTATTTTTGGGATGAACCGTATCTATTTAGAATGTGTCCCGATGGGATAATTAGAAGATGCGTGTACGGTTCAAAGACCCGGAAAATTCTCGATGAATGTCATCACGGCCCAACTGGAGGACATTACGGTCCATCCACAACCGCTAAAAAAATTTTTGATGCAGGATTTTATTGGCCGACGATTTTTAAAGAAGCTCATACGCTTGTGCAGAACTGTGATGCTTGCCAAAAGTCTGGTAGTCTTTCTCGTAGAGACGAAATGCCACAAAAGAGCATACAAGTTTCTGAAATCTTTGATATATGGGGAATTGACTTCATGGGTCCTTTTCCTAAATCTCATAAGTTTGAATACATCCTCGTTGCAATTGACCATATCTCTAAATGGGCCGAAGCGGAAGCTTTACCCACTAATGATGCACGAGTGGTTGTAAATTTTCTGAAAAAGCTTTTCTCTTGATTCGGAATTCCAAAAGCCTTGATAATCGACAGAGGAACTCACTTCTGTAACCATCAAATGGAGAAAGCTATGAAACGATATGGAGTCCATCATCGTTTCGCAACAGCATACCATCCTCAAACCAGTGGTCAAGTTGAAAACACCAATAGAGCTTTAAAAAGAATACTTGAAAAAATGGTTAAGGATAATCCGTCCGTTTGGTCAAGGAAACTCGATGATGCTCTATGGGCGTTTAGAACGGCATATAAAACTCCAATTGGCACAACTCCGTATAGACTCATATATGTAAAAACTTGTCATTTGCCGTTTGAAATTAAACACCGCGCCTAATGGGCGTTGAGGCAATGTAACCCTGATCTCAAAATCGCTGGAGAAAAATGATTCTTGCAATTGCATGAACTCGATGAATTAAGACTCCAAGCGTATGAGAATTCCAAATTGTACAAAGCTCGAACAAAAGCTTACCATGATAGAAAACTTAGAATCCGGAAAGAATTCAAAGCCGGAGACAAAGTACTTTTGTTCAATTCTAAGTACAAATTCAAAGCTCCTAAGCTAAGAACCAAATGGTTTGGTCCATTCGTGGTAAAAAATGGTTTTCCATCCGGATATGTCGAGTTATACGACAAGCACGGTGGAAGTTTCATTGTTAATGGACATCGTATCAAACTCTATCACGATGAGGAGCAATTGAATGAATTGTCAAATGAGGAAATTCCACTTGAATTGTTTGATAAAAAGAAATACACTGATATTCCATTCATGGCACCTTTTCCCGCAGATTATAAAAAAGCAATACCATGGGCTGCGAAAACCGAATACATCTGGGATGTTCTTCCTAGAACTTGCGATACCGCAAAGCTACATGATATTGATAAAACCGGAAAAGGAATAATGAAAGGAAATGTAGTTTATATTCCCAAGAAGTCGGGAAAGAATCCCAAACATAAACTACGAAAGTAAGGAAGATCGAGTCGGGCTGATGACTCGTTAATAAATTTAGCACTTCTCGGGAAGCAACCCGTGTGTTTTTAATGTTTGTTTATGCCCCAATGGTTTCACCATAAGTGTGGGGGCCCTGTCGAATAAAAAATAAAAATCCAAAAATATTTTGCATTTTGTGTGTTTGTTTGCTTTTGTATATGAAGATTACTGAAGGTTATGATGCTTGATCTCGATGATGTGGAATCGTTTGATATCAATATCTCATTTGGAGCTCGATATGCATTCTGATGAACTCAAATAAGTACATTTTATTACTATCATTTATCCTATTAATTTGACTTGTTTTATTATATTATGTATGAGGATTGATACTTAATCGTTTACTTTTGTAATTCTCAGGTAAAAACAAGCATTTGGTGAAACTTAGCGATTTTGGACTAATTATGGAGCAAAACATGCATGAAGTTAAGAGTCTACTGAAATGAAGAAGATCAAGACTAATCTGCTCCAGATGCGCCGCATCTCACTCATTACATACGGCGCATCTCTATTAAGATATCACCAGATACGATCCAAGATACAAGAGGACATGCGCCGCATCTAATCATGGAGTTACGCCGCATCTTCTGGCGGTGTACGAATATTCCTGAATATTATAATCTTGGACCCCACGCGAAGTTAAGTCAATGCGCCGCATCTACTTAATAGATGCGCCGCATCTTCCCTCAGACAGAAACTATAAATACCCCAAGACCAGACGAATTTCGGGGCAAGATATTAGATTCGAAGACCGAAGTAGCAGAACCCTAGGACGAATTCAGTCAAGGAGGCAGCACAAGACACACCAAACGAAGATACAAGAGCTGTAAGAAGGTGCTGCATGTGTTTAATTCATTAAGTAGTTTTGTTTTATTGTGTTAGCAAACTTTAATTCATCAGGATTGGTGGCCTGTGTAATGTGACAACGAAAGATTGCACTCCCTTTAATACTTGCTTTCCCATCAATTAAAGTTTATATGTTGATGTCTTTGGTTACTACTTATTAGTGCATTGATCACCTCTGTGTTTATTAGTGGCTTGCGGGCATTTGACTGCGGAAAATAATGTGGCTCCCACGGTTATTACTAAATTGATCACTTAGGAATAACTTTTAGACATAAGTAATCATTAAGGGTTTACTCGCCGATAAGAATAGGACCAACGAGAAAGGGTTAACTACATACACTTCATATAAAGCTATCAATAAAACAAGTGACAATCTACTTAATCATAAGGACAGCCCTCTTATTGTCTCGAGTATTTATCTGTGTACGTGTGTGCTACTTGCTGATTCGTGCCTATTGGTTTATTTTATTATTTAATTGCAAACAAATCGTGCCAGTCTCTCAGGCTGAAACCCCCTTGCGTTAGGATATTAAAATACTGATTAGAATAACGAGATAATACGTTCCACTCTTAGTGATCGACACTCTACTTACCATTATATTCATACTGACCGGGTACACTGCTCGTTAAGTGTGTGTGTTATTGATAAGTCGGCTAAATATAAATTTAAAACTTGAGTAGGCATTAAAACTGCTAAACCACAACGACACATCACGCGCATCAAGTTTTTGGCGCCGCTGCCGGGGAGTGAATTGTTATTATCTGTTAATTTGATTAGTATTTTAATTAGATTTTTCTTTTTATTAGATTAATTGCATCATTGTATTATTTTGCATATTTGTTGTTTTGTGTGTTATTTGTTTGCCTTTATTTTTGTTTTTGTGTTTATTTTGTTTGTGTGTTTTTATTTGTTTTTATTTTTCGTATTTTTTCTGTTCTGCTATCGTTGTACTGTGCTAAATCAAACGATACGGCGCATCTGATCTCTCAGATACGGCGTATTGCGTTTAATTTTTTTTTAAATACAACGCGTTTAATTAATTCGATACGACGCATCTTTTCCCCAAGATACGGCGTATCTGTTTTTAATAAGAAATTTTTTTTTTCTAAGCGATAAAGTAATACGACGCATCTGCTTTTGCAGATACGGCGTATCTGTTTTTGATAAAAAAAAAATTTTCTAAACATTAACGCCATACGACGCATCTGCTTTCGCAGATACGGCGTATCTATTATTTTAATTAAAAACAGTTTTCGAATTATTAAACAGATACGGCGCATCGATCTCTGTCGATACGGCGTATCCTCTGAATCAAAAATCTCGTATTTTTAAACATAATGAAAGTACGGCGCATTAACTTTCGTTAATACGACGTATTTAATTTTAAATAAATATCGATTTTTGATTAATTAATTCGATACGGCGCATTCATAAATTCTAAGCGGCGTATCTATTTTCTGAATAAAGTCTGATTAAAATTTTAACGATTATTAGATACGGCGTATCCAACTCTTTGGATACGGCGCATCGTCTGCAGATATCAGCAACGTTTATTTTTCTAATTTCCGAACGGAAAATATTCTGACTTACCCTTATACTAGGAAGCTTTTACTTTGAAATCTTCTTGTTCTTAATTTTCAGGAACAATGTTCGATATTTTCCCATACTGGTTCGGAAGACCACAAAGAAACCTTACTATGGAAGAGTTTGCACTACTAATCGCTCAAGCTAATGAAAAAGAACATCATGAAGCAAGAAACTTTATTACTGAATTCAAAGGCAGTCATGAGCTGTTACTAAAGGAACAAAACAATATGATCAATGGTTTGGCAATTGAAGTGCACCAATTGTCAACAGTGCTTAACAAGGTTCTTTCGGTAAGGCACGATCTGAAAGGAATTACAACCAGAGGCGGAAAGTCAACCTTTCAAATCGGAGAGACACCCGAGGATGACAGTACCAAAAAAATTTCCCCTGAATCTTTATCACCTGAGCAAGAGCAACCAAAAGAGACTGATCCAGAACCTGTAATTAGAAGAGAACCTTCTGTTGAACCTAAACGATCAACACCACCTTTCCCATATAGGGTAAGGAAAGAGAAAGAAGATGCCTATCAAAAGAAATTCCTGGAGAATCTCAAGCAGCTGCAGCTAAGCATACCATTTATGGAAGCCCTAGTGCAAATGCCGAAATATGCTAAATATCTGAAAAGCTTGCTTACAAACAAGTCTAAACTCGAAGAGGCTTGCACCATAACAATGGGGAAAAGAAGCTCAGCGGCATTGCTCAACAAACTTCCGTCTAAAGAAAAAGATCCAGGGAGTTTCACTATTCCTTGTCAAATTAAAAATTTGCATATTGAAAATGCCTTAGCCGACCTAGGAGCTAGTATAAGTCTTATGCCCTCTTCTATGTATGATAAATTAGGTCTTGGTGAACCAAAACCTACTAGGATGTGCTTAGAACTAGCTGATAGGTCCATACAATACCCATTAGGAATAGCGGAAAATATATTAATAAAAGTTGATAAATTTGAATTACCTATCGACTTCGTTATCCTTGATATGCCTGAAAATTCTAGAACTCCTATAATATTAGGACGACCATTTTTAGCCACTGCTAGGGCCATGATTGATGTTTTTAATAAAAAAATAACTCTTACCATAGGAAAAGATGAGGTTGAGTTTAACATGGAACAATCTATGAGTAAAGATAATTCCGATGATGATGAATGTTATAACATCGATGTTTCTGATGACACGATTAATCAATTTACTCAGAGATTGTTAAAAAATAATTTGCTTGATTCTTTTCTGCTTAAAAATTTAGAAAACACAATTGCTATAGAAGATCAAGTTGATGAGAATACTATTGATTATAATTTAGCTGCTGATTCTGCTGTATGTAACGCGATACGGCGCATCGAAAACCTCGATGCGGCGCATCTATCTGATGACAGCAGCGATATAATTAAAGAACAGGTTTATTCCGCTAGTGCTACTGAAATTGATAATGTTAAACCTGTGCTTAAGGATCTTCCTTCTACTTTGGAATATGCTTATTTAAATGGAAATACTAATTCACCCGTTATTATTGCATCTGACTTAACGCCAAAAGAAAAAGAGTCTCTTTTGCAGGTACTATATAAACGAAGAGGAGCATTAGCGTGGAGTATGTCTGATATTAAGGGAATTAGCCCGTCATTTTGTACACATAAAATCCTTATGGAGGATGAATTCAAACCAACTATCCAACCTCAAAGGCGTTTGAATCCAAAAGTCCAAGATGTGGTGAAAAATGAAATCGTAAAGTTACTTGACTCCGGACTTATCTACCCAATTTCCGACAGTTCGTGGGTCAGTCCTATCCACGTTGTACCAAAAAAAGGAGGAATGACGGTAGTACTCAATGACGACAATGAGCTAATCCCTTCAAGAACTGTTACCGGATGGAGAGTTTGCATCGACTACCGCAAACTCAATGATGCTACGCGAAAAGATCACTTCCCTCTTCCATTTATTGATCAAATGTTAGAAAGACTATCAGGATATAATTATTATTGTTTTTTGGATGGTTTTTCAGGTTTCTTCCAAATACCCATTGCCCCCGAGGATCAAGAGAAGACGACTTTCACCTGCCCTTATGGAACCTTCGCCTATAGGAGAATGCCGTTCGGACTATGCAACGCCCCTGCTACTTTCCAACGTTGTATGACGGCTATCTTCCATGATATGGTAGAAGACTTTATGGAAGTCTTCATGGACGACTTTTCGGTGTTCGGTAACTCATTTAATGATTGTCTCTTTAAACTTGATAAAATGCTTGCTAGGTGTGAAGAAACTAACCTTGTTCTTAATTGGGAAAAATGTCATTTTATGGTTAGAGAGGGAATTGTGTTAGGACACAAAATTTCTGGGAAAGGTATAGAAGTCGATAAAGCTAAAATTGATGTAATTGCCAAACTACCTTACCCCACTAACGTAAAAGGCGTTAGAAGTTTTTTAGGGCACGCTGGATTTTATCGTAGGTTCATAAAGGATTTTTCAAAAATATCTAGGCCTATGACCCAATTGTTGCTAAAGGATGCAAAGTTTGATTTTTCTGAAGATTGCAAAAAGGCATTTAATATACTTAAAGAAAAACTAACTTCTGCACCCATTATAATTTCGCCGGATTGGAATCTGCCTTTTGAACTAATGTGTGATGCTAGTGATTATGCTGTTGGAGCCGTACTTGGCCAAAAGATAGATAAGAAATTTAAGCCAATTTATTATGCTAGCAAAACATTGAATAATGCCCAAGAACACTACACCACCACGGAAAAAGAACTTTTAGCAGTAGTTTTTGCATTCGATAAATTTAGATCATATCTTATATTGTCAAAAACTATGGTTTACACTGACCATTCTGCTTTGAAGTATTTGTTCAATAAACAGGATGCCAAGCCAAGGCTTATTAGGTGGGTTTTATTGCTCCAAGGATTCGATATTGAAATTAAAGATAAAAAGGGTGCCGAGAATCTAGCTGCTGACCACTTATCTAGACTTGAAAACCCTGATATGGAGGTGCTTGACGAAAGGGAAATAGCTGATGACTTTCCTGATGAACACCTTATGATGGTAGGAATTAAGAGCAATAATAATGGACCATTGGTATGCCGACTTTATAAACTTTATTGTTGCAAATGAAATTCCAAAAGGGCTAACATCCGACGAGAAAAGAAGGTTTATAACTCGCGCTAACGAGTATATTTGGGATGAACCTTATGCCTTTAAATTATGTCCCGACAATATTATACGAAGATGCGTAGACGGTGATGACATCGCAGCAATATTGGCACATTGCCATTCAGGGCCAACAGGGGGACATCACGGTCCAGTCATCACAAGAAGAAAGATCCTGGATGCGGGATTTTATTGGCCCACTATGTTGGAGGATGCGAAAGATTATATAAAAGGATGTGATGCGTGTCAACGATCCGGAAATATTACATCAAGAAACGAAATGCCGCAAAACTATATCCATGTATGTGAAGTTTTCGACATATGGGGATTAGACTTCATGGGACCGTTTCCTGAATCTAAAGGTAATAAATATATTTTGGTTGCTGTTGATTACGTATCAAAATGGGTCGAAGCGCAAGCATCTCCAACAAACGACAGCAAGGTAGTACTTAAATTTTTGCAAAGTTTGTTCTCTAGGTTTGGAATTCCTAAAGCATTGATTAGTGATAGGGGAACACACTTTTGTAATCACCATCTGGGAAAAGCCTTGCAAAAATATGGAGTATATCATAGGGTTTCCACCGCATACCATCCTCAATCAAATGGTCAAACTGAAGTAACCAATAGAGCTATAAAACGAATTCTTGAAAAAACGACTGGGTATAATCCTAAAGGGTGGTCTGACAAGTTAAATGATGCTTTATGGGCATTCCGTACATCCTATAAGACACCAACGGGATGCACTCCATTTCGTCTTGTATACGGAAAAGCATGCCACCTACCGATCGAAATTGAACAAAGTGCATATTGGGCTTTGACGAATTGTAATATGGATATGGAAGCTGCAACGAAGAACCGTTTCATGGAACTTAATGAACTCTATGAACTAAGAGATGAGGCCTACAAAAATACTAAGATCTACAAAGAAAGAACTAAAAGATGGCATGACTCGAGGTTACGTGGGGATAAAACGTTTACTATTGGAGAGAAAGTGCTGCTGTTTAATTCCAGATTAAAGATGTATCCTGGTAAACTTAAATCAAGATGGACGGGACCGTTCGTTGTCAAGAAAGTGTATCCATATGGAACTATTGAAATATGCGATAAAAATGGTTATATATTCAAAGTGAATGGGCAACGTGTGAAGAAATACTTTGATAATAAAATTGAGGATAATGAGAACGAGGTGGTGGAGTTTGAACCTGAAGTATTGGAGTAAAGAGCTGAACGTGAGTCTAACTTGAAGACTCTGGAATAAAGACAAGTGCTTACCGGGAGACAACCCGGAGAATTTTTATTATTCTGTTTTCTGTGTCGAGTCAGTCAGGCCCGCATGAGGATACGGCGCATCTCAATTCTGAGATGCGACGCATCTCCTGCAATGGTCATATCTTATTTTAATTTTTCTGCATTTTTATTTTCGACTTTAAAACTTTTTATCAGTTTATTTTAATGCGGCGCATCCCTGGTTAAGGATGCGGCGCATCTTTATTCTGATCCGTATTTATTCCAGGCTCGATACGGCGTATCCTCTTCCATAAGATACGGTGCATCGACTGACCTGATGATTTTCAGTTTTAATTTTTAAGTTTTATTTTTCCTAACTACTAATGTATTATGCAAGTTTGAACCTTTCTTATCTTAGGTGTGTTTTAAAGTGTTGGTGGTATTATAGTTTCCTGGATTTCCTGTGGATACATCAAGTATGAAGCTTAAACGTTCTAATCCACAAGAAAAATGATTTTTGCTCTTATACTAATGGAGGATCATACCGAGCAAATCTCAGGGGAGTTTTTCTGTTCTAATTCTTTTATTTTCCAGTTTTTAACCTTTTATACAAACAACGAGGACGTTGTTTAACTTAATTGGGGGGATTGGAGAATTAGAACACTTAACAATTACTTGTCCTAAATTTTTTCAAAAATTATGCTTAAAATGTGCTTAATATATCAAACTTAAAAAAAATTTAGCATGTTTTTGTTTAAGATCTAAGTTGCATAGCTGCACACATGACGTTATTTTCAAAAATTGTGATTTTTCAAAATTCACAAATCTATGAGTGTGCCGGTGACTTGTAAACTTTAGAACTTGGCTTGTATACTATTCGAGACCACCATAATAAGTATTATATTTATATAATTGGAATGACTTGTCTAAATTGGTAAAATTCTAGGATTACACCCAAATAGCCTATTATATGTTATGTGTTATTAACTAACTACACTGGTTAGTTAACCCCCGTATAAACCCTTTTGTTACTCTCATTTTTAGAGTAAGATACCCCTAGAAAAACACTCAGAGCCATTCCTTTCGTTTCTTACACCTATGTTTAAAATGTTTCGTTACACCCTTACACCTTAGCCTACCCTGTAGATTAGAATCCGTGGTTGGTTAATTGCTATAGGCAAAGTGTGGTTCCTTACATTACCTGTGTTCGCGTGCGTAATTCATTATCTATGGTTAGGTCGGGAAATTGCACAATGCAATTGGAGTGAAAGTAAATATTGTATATCTTTGAGTTTATTTTTCGTGTGTTTACTACTTTCACTATTACCGTTATTTCTGAAGTATGAAAAGTATGGAAAAATTATCCAGAATTATCATTATAGTGATGTGGTGAAATTTTACACATCTATGTCTATGTTTGAAAGAAAGAAAAAAAATAATAATAATAAAATAAAATAAAATAAAATAAAATAAATTTCGAAAAAATAAGAAAAGAAAAAGAAAGAAAGAAAAGTTGGAAGTTTGTTTTAACCAACTTATGTAAAGTTTTGTATTAAGTGGTCGATATCACCACTAAATGTTGTACTATATCTATGGATTGAATGGGAATTGGCAGTTATGGGAACGCCAATTAAGGTTTATTCTTTGATTAAGATCTTGTTGAGTATAATTCGTGTCTACCTAAAGCGTGTGTTTCAAGTGTTAAAGCGTGAGTTATTCGATGATATGAGTCTTATTCATGGGATGGTTGGGATAGTGATTAACCACACTTAGGATTTTAATTTATTTGTTTTGTTTATTTTTCATTTTACACCAATTTATATCCCAAATGTTATCCATGCCCTTTATTATTCTTTATCCAACCAAACCTTTGATTTATTGAGATTAGGGATTTGAGCAATCTTAAGTATCGTAGTCGTGGATTCGGCTATGTATTTATGATTTTGTCGCCCTTTTTGATATATTATTATTGGTGAAGTTTGGACCTATCTTTAGCCTATTCGAGTTAAGGATTTGAGCAATTGCAAGTATCGTGTTCGTGGATTCGATCATGTATTTGCGATTTTGTCGCCTTTTCTGGAATTTGAGATCGATAGTGAAAGAGAATAATTAACCCTTAAGCCTACAAACCCTTTTTACCGCTTTAGACTTGTTATTCCTTAGCTTTAGTGGAGGAGATGTGTATACTTGCCAAGCTTATGATAGAATATTCGTCACGACTGGACAGTTAAACGATTAGATTTGCTTTTATCAACTTATTTTATTTTACTTCTAATTCGTTAAGTGTTTAGTTGTGTGATTATGAAATAAACGAATACATGCTTAAATATAAAAATAAATCCTAACATCTTTTAGGATACATTTTCATAAGAGAAATTCTAAGGTTTACTTGGGGACAAGTAAAGTTCAAGTGGGGGGATATTTGATGAACTCAAATAAGTACATTTTATTACTATCATTTATCCTATTAATTTGACTTGTTTTATTATATTATGTATGAGGATTGATACTTAATCGTTTACTTTTGTAATTCTCAGGTAAAAACAAGCATTTGGTGAAAATTAGCGATTTTGGACTAATTATGGAGCAAAACATGCATGAAGTTAAGAGTCTACTGAAATGAAGAAGATCAAGACTAATCTGCTCCAGATGCGCCGCATCTCACTCATTACATGCGCCGCATCTCTATCAAGATATCACCAGATACGATCCAAGATACAAGAGGACATGCGCCGCATCTAATCATGGAGTTACGCCGCATCTTCTGGCGGTGTACGAATATTCCTGAATATTATAATCTTGGACCCCACGCGAAGTTAAGTCAATGCGCCGCATCTACTTACTAGATGCGCCGCATCTTCCCTCAGACAGAAACTATAAATACCCAAGACCAGACGAATTTCGGGGCAATATATTAGATTCGAAGACCGAAGTAGCAGAACCCTAGGACGAATTCAGTCAAGGAGGCAGCACAAGACACACCAAACGAAGATACAAGAGCTGTAAGAAGGTGCTGCATGTGTTTAATTCATTAAGTAGTTTTGTTTTATTGTGTTAGCAAACTTTAATTCATCAGGATTGGTGGCATGTGTAATGTGACAACGAAAGATTGCACTCCCTTTAATACTTGCTTTCCCATCAATTAAAGTTTATATGTTGATGTCTTTGGTTACTACTTATTAGTGCATTGATCACCTCTGTGTTTATTAGTGGCTTGCGGGCATTTGACTGCGGAAAATAATGTGGCTCCCACGGTTATTACTAAATTGATCACTTAGGAATAACTTTTAGACATAAGTAATCATTAAGGGTTTACTCGCCGATAAGAATAGGACCAACGAGAAAGGGTTAACTACATACACTTCATATAAAGCTATCAATAAAACAAGTGACAATCTACTTAATCATAAGGACAGCCCTCTTATTGTCTCGAGTATTTATCTGTGTACGTGTGTGCTACTTGCTGATTCGTGCCTATTGGTTTATTTTATTATTTAATTGCAAACAAATCGTGCCAGTCTCTCAGGCTGAAACCCCCTTGCGTTAGGATATTAAAATACTGATTAGAATAACGAGATAATACGTTCCACTCTTAGTGATCGACACTCTACTTACCATTATATTCATACTGACCGGGTACACTGCTCGTTAAGTGTGTGTGTTATTGATAAGTCGGCTAAATATAAATTTAAAACTTGAGTAGGCATTAAAACTGCTAAACCGCAACGACACATCACGCGCATCACATTCCAAGGCTCAGGTAGTATCATTTCTTTTATGTTCCATTTCCCTATTTTTATGGTTCATCGTTCTTTACATTGAGGACAATGTCAAACTTAAGTGTGGGGGGAGGAAATAGGAAAATGAAACTGAATTTTAAATTTTCTATATTTTTTAGCCTAATTTTAAAATTGTTTGCCCTTATGATCTAGTTGTTTTCTTACATTTAGGATAATTTATATTAGAATAACTAAATCAATCCACTGATAAAACATGTAATTTTTGAAAATTCGAGATGTGTCCTGATTGACATTGCAGTCCATTTTTAGGATCGATAACATTGCTAGCACAATTATAGCCCATTCCACCAAAATTGTGAGGATTTGAGCCTATTATTATATAGCATACATCTTTTATGCTTAATCTTTTCGCTATGAGTGTGCCAGTGATTTTATTTATTCTAGAACTTGTACTTGCAAATCATTACCAGACCACAGTGAGATCACCTCGTGTGATATAAGTGTATTCGTGTGATAAGAGGCAACCTTAGGAATTAAACCAAATGGCCTTCCATTTTGCATCTAATGATATATTAGCTAGCCACATCGGTTAGTTAACCACCCATATGGACCCATTTGTTAGCACTCAATTTTAGTGCTAGATACCAGTAGTACACCCTTTGAGCCATCCTTTTCATTTTTGTTACACCAGAAAAATATAAAAAATATTTAACACTTTTAGCCTTAACCTTACCCGTAGTCAAGTCTTGGTTGGTTACTAGCTACTTGGAAAGATGGTTGTTATGTGGGAAATCCTTGAATGTTGAGAAAGTTGCAAACTCCATGATAATCTCATGGAGGATCTATTGGTATTATGATCGATGGCCGAAACATGTGGCCAACAATAAATTAAAAAAAAAAAAAAAAAAAAAAAAAAAAAAAAAAAAAAAAAAAATAAGTCATTGCAATTGTATGGTGACAAGAATAGCCAATGAGCTATGAAAGTATGATATCAATCAAGGATGAATTCTCAAGTTCAAAGTAAAGTGGTTGATGTAGCTAGTAGCAATTGGTTGTAGACTTTGACTATTTGTAAAGTTTTTATTTTAAACCAATTTCATAAATATATCCCATGCCTTATCCTTACCCTTTCTGACTTGGTGAAATTATCAAGTGTATTGACATATAGTGACCATCCGATTTCTGGAGGAATTAGGTAACGTTGCTAGCGAGCTAGGGCGTGTTTTGGTGACCATCCGTTATGCAAGTAACGTTGTTAGCGAACCAAAGTACGATCTAGTGACCATCCGTTATCTGAGTAATTTAAGAATTCGTTGTTAGCGAGCTATTATGTTTTGCATAAGATAGTTGCACATAAGTCTGATATAACCCTTACACCCTTTAACCCAAAGTCCTCTTAGATGTTTACACTTGGTGCTTACGCCACGTCGGTGGAGTTTTGTTTCTTGTACAAGCCTATGGTAATATTTAGATCATGACTGAGCAATGAGTGTTATTTTCTTATATACTCACCCACTAAATAAATGAGTGTTGAGTGAATTATACTTCGTTCCTTTTTCGTGAGGTGTTTTAATATGTTATCAAGCAAGAGAATCATTAAGGTATTGTCAAACATCTCGACTTTTCACTTATAAAGTTTAAAATGATGGATCATATCTTGTACTTGTACTTGATGGATTTGCATCTCATTTTCAGAATCGTTTTTATTTATATCATGTAGATTTATTTATTTTTAAAAGCTAGATTTGCTTGAGGGCAAGCAAAGTGTAAGTGTGAGGGATTTGATAACGCTCATTTTGTACATGTTTTAGTCGCGTTATTTCTATGTTTGTGCATTGTAATTGGTTGTATTTGTGAACATATTATGCTTAAAAGGTACAAAAGATGTATTCAGGTTCAGGTACAATCAAGTCCAAAGGAATAGCGAGAAAGATGTGAAAAAGATGCTAAATCAAGGGCTTATGCACAAAGGAAGATTCTACCCATAATAAAGACCTCAGAAAGAGCGTTAAAGATAAAGAATTAAGTTACAAAGATTTCCGAGGCCAAGAAAAGATCAAGTGTTGATATGATGGATGAGAAGTTACATGCATAAAATTATGGCTTGCTTCTTCAACCAAAGGTTCAAGAAATACATCTGAGGCTCAAATTCAACCCAAGGTTCAACAATGTCATGCCAAACCTTACTCCAAACCTTGGTCTGGAATCTGAACCTCAGGTTTAGACTTCAACCTTGGGCTGATGCAATTTCTGGCACACTTAATGACTATCTTTAATTAACTAACTCTTCATATGGGTTGTCATTACACTTCATTTACTTCAAGTCCAGAATTTTTATGACACTTTATGCTCAAGACATTTGCTTGGTGACCAAGGGGAGTCAATCTATTAATAAGAAAGCTTGGCCAAAAGAAAGAGGTTACACATTTTTACATCTACTACAACTAAATCTCATAACAAGTACTCTCTCAAGAAGGTTACAAAGAAGAAAAACGCAGGAAGAAGTTGGCTTATATTCATCATCCATCATCATAATTGTCCAAGGAATCATTGTTGATAACATCAATATTGTTCCAAACTCTTGTAATCATCATTACAACTTTTGTAAGACTTCTTAATCATGTTTTCAAGTGATATAATTTCTGTAGTTATTTCTTTGTTTACTATGAGTGGCTAAGTACCTTGTGCACTTGCCTAGATGATGTTTGTACATGAATATTGATTGATTATGATTATATGGTTCTAATTATATGAAAAGCTAATACTAAGATCAAATTTTACTTTTGAAGTTTTCATAAACAAACAAGTTATCAAGTTTGGTTGATTGTTAATGGTGTAATAGGTCGAAAGAGTCATTGTTATTCAATCAATTGTAAACCTTTGTCTATGAAGGCGTTTCCTTATGTATTGACCATTTCATAAGTAACTTGGTTAAACTTAGAAAACTAAAAAGTGTAGTTGTCAATTGCTTGTGAAACAAAAGCGAATCAAGTGATTGAATTGTGTTAGTCTTGGTTGATCAAACCTTGGTATTGTTTTTGTTATCTTCAAATCTTGACGAGGATTGAAAGTTGGGAAAACAATAGGATTAGTATACCAACTAATCAAATTAGAACACCATCTAATTTATTGATCATAATCAAAAGGAACCATTGTCATAATCATAATTAAGGGAATTGTGCAAACTAGTCTAGGCAAGTGTAGTCTTAATATATTGAATTACATCATCATTATTATTTGCTTGCTATTAGAATCATTGATAAGCTTGATTTTATATTCAAACTCACGTCACACAAAAACTAAACAAATCCTTGCAAACGACCTCGGCTTACCATTTCACCTCTTACTACACACGAACGAGTATACTTGCTCATATGTGTTGTGTTTGAAACATTGGTAGATCGTGTTATAAATTTAAAACTTGCACTCTAAACGGGCACATCACACTTCTCAAAATGTCATATAACCCCAATAAGTTCAAGTTATATGATGCAACTGTTGGAGTATGCTCGTGTCATAATAAATAATTATATGGCTAGACATATGTGAGCCTATGGGGTCACACACATATACACTGAGGTACCACTTTATATATCGTGTTTATTGTATTTACGATATATAAATAACCTTACGTAACTCGGGATCCCTATTGGGCTCCTAATGGCTAAGTAAAGGTCTTAATCTATTGGACTTGGAAATCAAATGGTGAGCCCATTTGAGCCCAATAAAGGGGCCGGCCATAGAGGGAAAGAAGAGGGGATTTGGTTTGATTTTTTGTCAAATATATGGGAGTTATCTTCTCATTATTTAGTTAACAATTTACCAAATATCTCTCCCTCCTTCCTCTCTCAAACTCACGGCCTAAAATTAAATCCCACCTAGGGTTTTATTTTTTTCCCATCTCTCTTTTGAATCTTGTTCATTCAAAGGTGACTTGCAAGGTTACGGGGTTAAGGACTAGCATCCAAGAGGTATACAGTGACGTTTAGTGTGTTTCATTCGTAGAAGAGACCAACCTTATTGATCTCTTGGGTTTCTTATTCCAAACGTGGGATAGGTGTTTGTTGGTGACTCCCGGATCACGCGACAAAGGTATAATCTTGTTTGTCTTTTATTTGATTGATCATATGACTCTATGGATCCGTTGATAGGTGATTTATCCACTGTGTTTGTTTATTCATAATATGTTATTTATATTCATAATCACCTATAGTGGTATCACGAGCCATTATATGATGTCATATGATCATCTAGTATGCGTAAAAATAGCCAAAAATGCGTATTTTTAATGGATTTAAAAGGATAACTTGAAAACAGCCCCGAGGGCTAATTTTTTGAAAATAATTCGACCCATATGGGGTCTTATGATCTGGACTTTTTGATCCCATGGCCATTTGTTATGCATATTTTAATTGGTATACTTGTTAGGTACCCGTAAAATGGCCTAAAACGCGTTAATTTGAACGATTTGTGAAACGATTTCAAATCAGCCCCTATGGCTTAATTTTCTGTGGAAATATGATTATTAGAAGGTCCTAAAATCAATGGGTTTGCCATTATTTCGGCACTTATGTAATGTAATTCATTTTGGTTTTGCCATTGTTTGGGAATTTTTACAATAGATAGGAAGTAGATTAGTTGTATTTTACTTCATGTATTATGTAATCAAAAGCATGTAATCAAATGGCAAAAGAATGAAGGACTTCGGACCAAAGATAGCTGCTGGACACACTGCTGTAAAGGCAATTTCCAGGAGCTCCGTAATGTATTTTGGGCTAATTTTTTTTTTGTAGGTTCACAAGATATGGGCCTACAACTTTGTCAACTGGGCCGAAGCATGAGGAGGTCTCCTTGTATGCGTTTTGGGCCTCCAAAGACAGAAAAACTGATCGGACAAAATCTGTTTTACATGTGCATAATGGACTTTTACTTGCTCATGATCGTCTTGGAGCAAATGGGAGCCCTCCGTGTGGTTGTGAATCATGTCCCTAGTTGACTCTTGGTTCTCGTGATGGCTCACGAGACCAAGCATAGGATTTTCATCTGTTGATGCTTTGCATATTGTGGTTGTGTGTTTGTTTGGTTGCTTTTATATATGCTATGATTATATGTAAAACACAAATTGTTTTCCAAAAACTTAAAACGAAACATAAACCAATTTAAACTAAGTCTTATGATTTAGTTTAACTAAGTTTAAATTTGGATTTAAAACTTAAAATCATTGTTTTCTAAATAACATTTAAACTTGTTAAGCTTGGTTATGTATTTGTTGTATTGTTCAAACTTAATTGTAATCCACTTAGGATTTATATTAGTCTTGAAAATGGACAACTTGACACACATAAATTAAAACAATGATTAGACTTAAGTTAAGAAAAGTTTTTAACTTGTGCTATGAAGAATGAATGCATGCTTCTTTCGTACACATTTTTGATCCACATCAAATATTTTACCCGTCAAAATTTAAGTCATGCCGTCCAATTGTTGAGAACACTTGCAATTACCTTTTGCCTATGCGTGGGACCTAGGTTGAATTGTAACCCAAGGTGACTATTCTCTATGCGTGGGACCTAGATATATTCTCACACATTCTCAAATTGGATGACTTAATCGAGTTAAGCGGTGAGACCTTGACACGAGGCAAAGATGGGACTAAACATGCCTACATGACACTAGTTGTTTGACACTAGATGCCATGAGTCCCATAAGGATCTAAGAGTTGTACATGTAATACAATTGGTGATCGTCGCCTACCAATTGAATCTACTATTGCTAGCAGATCAACTGATGTGATAGTAGAAGCACAATGTGGATCTTAGCCTTTTTGTAAATTAATTGTTTTAAATTGTAAACATGGGGTAGTTAAATTACAAAAGGATAATTATCGAAAATACTAAAATTGAACTTTGTAAATTCAAATAATGAATTAATGCAACACAACCGTAAACAAGAGTTTGTTCTTTTCTTGTTAAAAGGACGAACTAAGTCGTACTTTCCTTGTAAGAAAGAGACTTGTTCCTATCCTTTTTCTTTATGAGGAAAAGCCATAATAGGAATACATGAATTTTCCTAATTCTAATCAAACTCAAAGAACACCTACTCTAGAAATCGTGATGTCTTGTAAAAGTCAAAACGGTTAAGTATGGTTACACATCTTATTCTTTCAAGGTTGTTCTATAACCCTAGTTTCGGCTTTGAAACCTTGAAGAAATATAAGATATTTGGATAACTAGAGAACACGTTTTCTATAACTACCAAACTAAAATGAGTTTAAATAATTAGAAGATGGAAATATCAACAAACCGCAAAGTGGTAAAGGCAATTACTAGCATGATTACCTAGCAGTTTGTCTTAACCTAATAAACCTACTAAGGTCCTACATACCCTTGTGGTATAGTAGACCAATTATGGAGGAAATGCATGCCTATTTTCAAGTTAAAATAGCAATGATGGCTAGCCCATCATCTATATGTTAGAACTTGATGCACTTCCTTGAATACCTAAGTACATGTTTACTAGTCAAAGTGACTCACATTAGCAATAATGTGTAGATATTCAAAGAAAGAAGGAAAGTATCCAATCGTCACTCACTCTCCACTGGTGACAAAACACATGAAATGTTGTCTAACCCAGTGGGAGCCACGTGATTATATTACTGGTGATGAAACACATGTAATGTTGTCTAATCCAGTGGGAGCTGTAAGCTTTATTACCTTGCAAGTTGCCCATCTTATTTCCAGATTGTCTTGAAATAATACATTACTTTCCACATGTTAAGCATCATAGTTTATATAAGAACCATTGCATAAATTTTATAAGATAACTTGTCGCGTTCCTGATGTTGCTTCCTGAAATGTTATCTATAAAATTGTTATGCATGATTCATTATTAAAATGATAAAGTTCTACATATCTATATTTTGATTTTGACTAAAAATCATATGTTATCTTAGACATTGTCATATTGCTCATACAAACAAACGAGCGTAGTGTTGTCTGTATGTTGTGCCATGCACAAGTGGGAGAAATCTTAATTGTGTGCAAGGTACAACATATAACAATATGACTAATGGTTTTTCTTGACTGCAAGGTAAGAAACTAAGATTCTACTAGGACTTCTACACATAAAATGTATGTAGCCCTAATTAGGACAAAGATCAAGATAACATGAAAAGCTACTTCAACATATTCACTGAATTGTTTAGTAAATATGATTATGGTTCTTGTAAAGTCATAATCATGAAGAATGAAATTAACTAGAATTTACTATTGAGGCCAAGTGTCGACGCTCGTAATTACTTTAGTTGAATATGTTTAGGTCTCTTGTAAAGACACAAACATCAATTCCGTTAATTGTTGAAAGACTTATAATGTAAAGTAAGACGTTAATTTGTTATGTCTTCTTGTTAAGACATGTACACTTACGACGTATAATATTAAATGTTTATGTTTTCTAGTCAAAACATACACATGAAGTAAAGTATGCAGTAGGCCAAAATTACCATTAATGCCATCTGGTCTGACTTGGTTGGCAGATATGTAAGCCAAAAAGTATAAGTTCATCTAATGAGTTGTGTGATAGTCTCACAACATCAGTCCTCATGGAATACCACAAATTTATGGTATGTCCATCATGGAAAATCAAACACTATTGATATTGTTTGATCTTTGATGACTTAAACTGTTTTACCTCCAAAGCTATCAAGGTTAGAAATTGGATGTGCCATGGGTACACTCAATATAGTTCCAACCCAGAAGGAATTTAAGACACCATTGTATTATGGCATGGGATGAATCTCATTATGTCTTGATTGAAGTTCTGAATTTGTTAACTACCTAAGAGTAAGTAATTAACAAACTAGAGTCAAGAACTAACGATGTATTCTGGATGTCCCACTTGAAAACAATTTATTGTTACTCAAGATGTTGAGTATCTAGAGATTAGTCTCTACTTACAAAAGCAAGTGGGAGCACCTTTAGATCTTGAAGTTATTCAAGAGCAACCTTCTGAGTACACTTGCCAATGTCATACTAAGGTTGAACATGCATATGTTAAACCATAGATTGATATTTCTCATTCATAAATCCGCAAGGATACCTCTTGCACCTGAATGATATAGTTTTTTATATCAATGCTAAGGGATATAAGTTGGAGGATCATAGTGAACCTGCTGACTAAAGAAATGCATTATTAGATATTGTATCTGATGAATAGCTCAAAACTATGAATGTTAAGATGCAGTCCTTGAAAGACAATCACTCATGGAGCTTGATTGATCTCTTACCAATCAGTTAGACTGTGAGGTTCAGAAGAGTTTCTTGATGAGAAGACTCAAAAGGACAAACTTGTACACACATTTAATGCATGTGTAGTAAAAGGAGTTTACTCGTACTCAAGAAATTGACTATGACTAAATCTTCCTACCTACAAAACGTTAAATGTATAAAGATGATTAATTTTCATACCTGTTTTCATGTAAATGAAATATGACAATAGGATATCAAAACACTTTTCTTGTTGATTACCTTTGCGAGGACGACGAGTAATCAAAAGGGTTTATGAATCTATATAATCTTTATTATGTATACAAGATAAGAGAATCCATGTGTGGATTAGATCATGCATCTAGGAGCAGGGATCTTAAGTTAATTATAAAATCATTAATTTGATTTTGATTAATAAGATTACTCCTAAGTACACTGAGAGCAAGTTGGAGCACTGTATTTATTTTCTTAAATCTCATATGTCATTAACCTATTAGAAACAATATTCCATCTAAGCTAGACTTTAATCCTTAGCTTGGAATGAAGTTTTTCTTGAGGGATTTATAAAATAAGACATACAACCTTGTTATGTATTTGTTTATTAGAATAAACATACACGGTTATTAAGTCTAAACATAATATGACACGTTATTGAGGGGAATCTCAATGATCAATCTCACTTGATGAGATTGAACACATGAATGGAAATCTTAAGTTCGACTAAAGGATTCATCATGTAAGTCATATTACGCATTGGACTATATATATATCATTTGCATGAATGCAAGATGAGTTGATAACAACAAATATCTAAGTGAAAGTCATTAGATAATTGTTAAACGAACATTATAATGGACCTACAAAGTACCAAAGATATGTTCAAACGTTTACGGATATTTGAGGAGCTCCATTTTGTTTGCATACACTAATGCTTATTCAACAGAGATGATGCTCAACCCTAGTCATGGTAGGATGTCATCATGAATGATGCATTGCTGACTAGATGTGCTTGACTGAGAGTATTAATGCGTTATACATTAAAAGAATAAGAATACTTTACAGTTTGAGAAACTATTCACATGACTGTCTAATATAGGTGTTTTGCTAGCTTCAAACACCCTATGAAATGTATTGTTGCAATGCTCTTCTTGTACTTGAATGCACACATACAAAGGACAATCATCATTCAAACCTTTCATGATTTTTGAAACAAGTATTCTCAAAGTTTACTCGGATGACTACCTGTTGTCTTGTACAACATGATTCGATCATGGTAGGAACATCGGATTCCGACCTATGAGTAGTCTTATGCATATCTGTTTTTTGTATTTGGATAATGGAACTATAAGTAGTCGTATTATATAATGAATTAATATACCTGGTATGATCGTCTTCATTTATACTACTGTGTTCTATATTTGCATGTTTAATCCATGAATAATTTATTTATTCTAAAATTGTCCATTGTTGGTTGACGATACGGGAGTATCATCAAATTAAGGCAAATGTGAGCGTGTTGGTGATTATTTACCAAACTCACATGTTGTTCATTGTGATGAACATTGGATTGACCCCACCTACGAGTGTTCACTACATGGATCGTCATCAATAGTGAATCTCGCAAGTGGTTATGTCTCTTATCCTTAGACTTGAGATGCAAGTAGGTCTAGCATGTGTGGAATTTCATTCCTTGATATGGTTAAACGCTGTCCTGAATAAGGTAGTTATAAAAACCATCTTCAGGTGTGATATGAAACACATGAATGACACATGCAGTCAAAAATAGGATTTGTTCCTCCACATGTTACGGAGTTAGATACTATTGGGCCCCTCGATGAATTGGACAGATGTTTGTATGGCCGTGCCCAAATGACATTAAGATGAATCTTGATCCACTTGGTAATCTTGTTCAATATCTATATCGAGAAACATAATGGTTGAACTATTAGAATGACATTTGATCCATGTCTAATGTTCAACATGGTATCTGTAACAAAAGGATAGATGACATATGAACCATCTAAAATGAGACGTTTAAGAAACTAACCTCACATATTTCTAGGGGCATTGGTGTGTTGCTAGACGCTAACCTTTGTTTGTATAATTACTTGATTATTATGACGTCGCAAGTGGGAGCTGTTGGAGTATGCTCGTGTCATAATAAATAATTATATGGCTAGACATATGTGAGCCTATGGGGTCACATACATATATACTGAGGTACCACTTTATATATCGTGTTTATTGTATTTACGATATATAAATAACCTTACGTAACTCGGGATCCCTATTGGGCTTCTAATGGCTAAGTAAAGGACTTAATCCATTGGACTTGGAAATCAAATGGTGAGCCCATTTGAGCCCAATAAAGGGGCCGGCCATAGAGGGAAAGAAGAGGGGATTTGGTTTGATTTTTGGTCAAATATATGGGAGTTATCTTCTCATTATTTAGTTAACAATTTACCAAATATCTCTCCCTCCTTCCTCTCTCAAACTCACGGCCTAAAATTAAATTCCACCTAGGGTTTTATTTTTTTCCCATCTCTCTTTTGAATCTTGTTCATTCAAAGGTGACTTGCAAGGTTACGGGGTTCAGGACTAGCATCCAAGAGGTATACAGTGACGTGTAGTGTGTTTCATTCATAGAAGAGATCAACCTTATTGATCTCTTGGGTTTCTTATTCCAAACATGGGATAGGTGTTTGTTGGTGACTCCCGGATCACGCGACAAAGGTATAATCTTGTTTGTCTTTTATTTGATTGATCATATGACTCTATGGATCCGTTGATAGGTGATTTATTCGCTAAGTTTGTTTATTCATAATATGTTATTTATATTCATAATCACCTATAGTAACTATTATCACATTAGCCAGGCGTCATAATACTTGCATCATATAAACATGCCTTTATTGATATCATATTCTACCCCGAGTCGTGGCTAAACAATCTCTCAGTACCAGCTCAAATCAACTTCACACTCTGGTGGAAACCTTGGTAGTTCGTTCAGGGGCTATATTGAAAAAGTTCAGATTGCAAAATGACTCTCTCAAGGTGAGATCCAGCCAACGGTGTACAAAATAGGTGCTAGGAAAACTTCACAACCGCGAAAATAACGTACGAGTTTCCAGAGTAGTAATGATAACAATGGTTTAACCAATCGGAAATCATGGTAATAAGAATTCAGGATGTTCGAATCGTCAAAGGTGTACAGTATGACAGTAGTTAGCATCTTGATGCTCAGTCAACTAATCCCTACCAGAATAACATCGAAATTAACATTCCAGAGAAAGACAGATCAGCAGAGTGAATCTTATCATTCAGAAGTGAGGGAAACATTCCCATATTCGTGGTTAATCATCACAAGATTTCTTATAGGAATAGGAATGGGTAAGGTGAAATCTAATAGTGTAGGGAGACTTAAATATGCTTAGTAAAAGCAAGAGAAGTCACAGAATGTGTCAAACAGATCATGGTCATAAGAATCCTCAGAATGATCGAAGAGGCATCTAAATGATTAACAAGCGAATCAGAGGTTAAGGTCGGAATCAGAAAATAAGGCTTATATAGTGTCAGGCATTACCACAAAATTCTCAACGCCTTCTAAATTTACTTGGTCACTAATCTTAGGTTGTGCAAAATAATAAGTTTCTAATCTCCGGAAATAGTGATCTTAAAAGGGCTTAACTAAAAGTAAGGCACGAATCAGAGTGATGCGGAAGCAATGATACTTAAACAAATGTCTTATAGTCTACCCAATCCTCACCGGTCATAACCTAAGTTTCTTCAAAGTGGAAATCCTAAGGCAAATTCTCAAAGGTTGTTTCATAAACTCCTATAGTGCAAATCTAAGGGCCAAATCTTTCACAAGTCATAACTTAAAGTACTACAAGTCAAAGCCTAAGCTCTGATACCATAATAGTAACACCCCAACCCGACAAGGGTCAAAATGTCACATTATGGTGTCGATCAGAACATAATATACACAAGCGAAAGACTTTTATAAATACTAAGGTTACAAAAGTTCAAAATGAAACTAAGGACATAATAAGTCTAAGTAATAATGACTATCAAACTAGAGTACAAATCTAAATGCAAGATAACTCCAAAGTCTAATCCATATGCAAAGGGGATCTATCGCCAGGGTGGTCCACTAAGAGCTTCTATACATACTTCACTCAATCCCCAGCTTCCAACCTAAACCTGCCGCAAGAAAAGAAATGCGGCAGAGCTTAAAAATCCGAGTGAACAGATATAAACAAATGAAAGGTAATAAGTGTATATGAAATGAATAAGCGAATGAATCCAAGAGAACCTGCTAAACAAGATGTCAAACAGAATATGGAACATATGAAAGGAATCAAAGCATAATAATGAACATTAAGTGGATATCAATATCAAGGAAATGCCCAACAAATCATATAACAAATTTTACATGGAGTAGCAAGCTCGATGTACCAAATAGTGAAATGGGGTGTATTGCACATACACAAGTCCATTCACAAGCATATATCAAATCATAACTGAATAAATACCTAGGATGCATCTATACGCTCCCTTCAAAACAGAGATACATATGCCAATATTAGACTAAACATACATATAATATACACGGGCCAGGTGCGCTATATATAGCAATATAAACAAATGGGAACGCAGTGGACAAAAACCCGCCTCCACTGACAGTGTCATTACCATTGGTGCATCAATGGCAAGGTCATGGACTCCTCATGACTGGCTACAAATATGGGAAATATAAATAGGCATAGCACATGCAATATAATGATAAAGGATAATTATAAATTATCCAACTCAGATAATAGCTATATGAATAGAATATAGCATAAAACGAATAATCAAACAAATAACTAAACAAATATGGATCAAAGCATAATGAATATCAGGAGACAATGAGTCATGAGAATCCTTAAGGATGGAGTACAACCAGATTATGTAATTATGAAAATCATTTAAATGTTATTTTCATGAAAGTATTCTTTTAAAAGCTGTTTTCATAAGAGTCATTAAACCTTCATATAGAAAGTGGTGTTACCTCGTATTCGTAGAAATCATTTTAAAAATAGTATTTCTCAAAACCGTCATTAAGATATATATTCAAAAAGGTTTTTCATACAAGTCATAATATCTAATGCGTTACAAAATATCAAATGATTCAAATGCGAATATTGAAGTTACTAATGAATCAAACCATATCATAACGAAACGAGTCATGAGAAAAACCCTTACTGATAAAGGGTAGAATATCTGTACCTTAATCCGCAAATGAAAGCATATCAGAAAACACAAGGATCAGAAGTTACTCCTTCTTCAGCGAATCTACACGAATTAATGATCGTCTTATTATTTAAGAACCATTTCATAAGTTATTACTGATTCATCACTTGTTGTTAAGCAGATTAACATATTAGGGTTTCTTTCTATTTTTAGAAACTTTCCACATTTAGTAACTTTCCATATTTAGTAACTTCCCCGAGTTAGTAACTTTCCGAATTAAGTAACTTTTCCGAATTAGCAACTTTCCATATTTAGCAAGTTTTCATAATTAGTAAGTTAGGGTCACATTCATAATTAATCACACTTAGGATATATAGCACTTCCAATTCATATAACACTTAATTATGATATATTAGTAAATCTGAACCATATTCTTATGATTTTTAAGGCCTGCCTATTAAGCTCCAAAAATTCTGAATTAATTCTCAGTGATTCCCATATCAGTTAAGTAAATTCACAAATTTTTATATATTTTATTACACAGTACAAGTACTATTTAAAAATCATATTTCCCAAACCTATTCAGAAAGTTAATTGCAGATACACACAGAAAGTTCGCCTTTATTATACCCATTTCAGCACTTCAGAAAAATTCACAAAAATTTCAAGAAGTCACACATAATCTAAATATCGCTTTTGTAAAAGGAGAGCTCTTAGTTCCTTGTTGTTTGAAAACTAAAATTCATAAACATCGACTGATTTTTAAGTTCCCAAAACTCAGGTTTGGCACATGATCCCATAAATTCATAAACATGACCAATACGACTCCAATTCACTCCAAACCAATTGAAAAACTTAATTAGGACATTAAACTAGGTTTACATGCAAAAATCCAGTATTAAACACTTATTAAACTCATGTTCTAGTGTAACCATATTTAGCTTGCAAAACAGTCCAATTCAGAAATCCATTCTAGACCATTATATGACATGTTTACTTATACAAACGCCCACGTGACTTTTAAATAACACGAGACTTGCATTAATTAAAATCTTAACTTGTTCATTTAGTTTTATACTCCCACATAAACGTCACACAAACAGCCCCCACACACCATAAGATTTATAAGCCAAAACTAAGACACAAACCTCACATAACATCATGATTCTTTCGTTAATAAACCACACCTAGGGTTTCTATCTTTGTCGTCATATTAATGATTGTTCATAACGGATTTTTAGGGCTTGATTAGTCTTGTATTATAATCAATATGGCTGGAAACAAACGACACCTAAAACAGTCCATATAACTCGACACAAAATAGTTTCACATAAGCGCATATATTCATGATTTCATGTGATAAATATAACGAGGCAAACAAATGTTTATAAGCAGATTCGAATAGTATATTTTAAGGTTGTGATTTCATATGTATTATGTCGAATTAAAGGGAACATAAGGAGGACATATAACCTGTGAATCGACCTAGGATGAAAACCGAATAGAACATGAATTAGGGCTCGAATTGCATGAACACACCAACGATTACACCAACACCAATCACCAAACCATGAACACATCAAGCTGGTACACCAAGAATCGATCACTACCTTGCTTCCTTCGTACCAACGTGATTTCTTGGGGAGGAAAAATGTGGCAGCCGATTAAAATTGTTTTAGGGTTTATGTTTGTTTCGGTTTGGAGGGAGAGAGAAAAAAAAGATCCGTATAATATGTTGTAAAGAAGAACGTGAATATGAATATCCAGGAATGCCGAGTCTAAAGGGGGTATGGGCGGGACTTATTCTTTTCAAATTTTTCAAATTCATTAGCCCATAACATAGGTGATGTAGTGTGTACAAATTTTTATTATTTTTGGCCTATGTATGTATCGTGTGATATTTTATCTTAGGTTCCATATGTGTCGACTTTTATTAGCTTTAGTTATAGGTTTTTTTTAGTCTTTTGTAATTCTTGAGTTGTAGCTTATAGTTACTTAGGTTACAATTCTGGTTCAAGGTTCAAGTTAGTACGGATTTTAAAAACCACATCTTAGGTAATTATAGTATGGTTGCAGGATGAGGCTCGAGTTCAATATGTAAGTATCGTTTTTTTTTTCAAACACGCTCTTTAATGATTTATTGAAACATAATCTAGTAATTAACCCGACTAATATATTAATTTTCTCATTTTTTTTCAACTACATAGGAAGAGATGGTCAGGCTAATGGATCTCGAATCGGATACGCCTACTGGGTAGTGTACACAGAGGAGGAGATACTTGCCCTGGTAATAAAGGGCAAGCAGCGGGGTCATATAGCCGGCTGGGGCAGGGTGGTACCCGGCATGAGCAGGCCACCATTACCATACACCCCGCCTCCACCTCCAGGTATGTACAGTGGGATAATACTAATAGATTACTCATGACTCATCTTATGTATTGAAATGGCCGTTTTTAAATTTTGATTATTTCGTTTTTAGGTGTGTACACTGGGCCCCAGATCGACGAAAAGCTTGCTGAAGCTCAAAAGAAGATTGATGAAGCTGAGAAGAAGAGTGTTGCAGCTGAGAAGAAGAGTGATGCAGCTGCAGTAGAAGCTAAGGAAGTTAAGGAGCGGCTCGCTTTGTTGATAGGTTATGTTCGGAGCAACCCGTAATGGCACGAGTTTATTAGTCAGATACCTTCTCGAGGTGAGGTAGGCTCAGGCAGCGGGTGTGGCGCGGGAGGGAGTGGCACAGGCGGGAGCGGGAGTAGCTCAGGCAGCGAGAGTGGTGATGATGAGGATCATCGTAGCGATGATATGGATGACGACGAGGGGCGGTAGAGGTATATGTGTTATTTTGTGTTGTACTTATCTTTGAAACTATATTTTTGGCGACCCGAATATTATTATTGTATAGTTTAACCTTTTGGTGACTTGAACATTGCGGATATTGCAACATTTGTAGATATGACAGCTAGGTCTAGCGATTATAACACCCGTTTTGTAAAGTTTATAATGTTTTAATGTATTTTGAGGGTGTTTAGTGGTTATATATAAGTGTTTTAGCCGTTATAAAGTTTATAGCCATTTTGTAAATTTTATAAGTGTTTAGTGGGTTTGGATGTGTTAGTTTGAAAGGCAGGTTTTGGTAGATTTTTTCCGGAAAATTTTCTGGAAAAAATCTGGAAAATTGCAGCTGTGCAGCTGCACTATAATTAAATGTCGACAACAAGTCGTCGGCATTTAAAATAAAAATCAATGTATTGTTTTTAATTTACCGACGTCATGTCATCGGTATTATAAACACTTTCGTTGACTGATTGTTGACCTTCGTAAATAATACCGACGTCATTATATACACTTTTGTTGACTGCTTGTTGACTATGATAAATTAATACCGACGTCATGTCGTCGGTATTAATTTACAAAGTAATTAGGCTTAACTAATCCAATCGTTAATTAGCAGTATGGTCCCGACGACATGTCGTCGGGACAATATTATCGAACCACAAAAAACTTTGACTGAAAAAACGTGTGGGTCCCACAGTGTCGTCGGGGTTTTTTGTCGGGAAGTTGAATAACGACGGAGCATTGTCGACAAGAGCGTGTCGACGTCATGTCGTCGGGATGACGTCGGCACGGTTGCAAAAATGTCGTCGGCATTTGTCGTTAATGTACTAGTGGGGGAGGGGGGGTTGTTGTATCGTGGCTTGAAGATTGCGGCACCAATTCAAGTGGTAAGTGGGATTTGGTTTGAGTTTGAGCCACGGTATCAGGTGTTCTAATAAGTTACCAACATATCAATGGATCAATTATAATCATTCATTTTCTTATCAAATAAAAAAACTTACTTTCACTCCCTCTTTAAAAAAAATTAATATCTCGTAAAGTTAATTGTTAGGAATATAAATATTCATGTGAAGACTCGGTCACCCCGAGTATCTGTTAGCATTAACTAGCTCGTAGGATTATTAGTAATATTAGTAATAGTTTAGTTAATATAGAATGTGTGGAGTGGGTCGGGTCTTTACCCTCTGTCAGCTCGCTCCACAGCCCACTCGGGGCACAAATACTAAGTACTATAAATACCCCTCTCCACCTAGGGAGAGGGTTGGAACTTCTCACACATTATGCTAATCCATTTCACTTCATATGTATGTTTAATTGTTATGAATATGCTACAAGTGGTATCAAGAGCCATGGTTAGGTTCTAGTGAGTGCATATTCTCGGATTTGTGGAGTGGTTTGGTAGTTTTTTCTTGTGTTTTATAAACCGAATAGAAAAAGGAAGAAAAACCCTAGTTTAAGCTTTGTTTGTGGTTTAATTTTTTTATTACTTGTACTTTCATGTTCACAAAGTTGTTTTACATCTTCCTTGATAATATACAACAGTGTTTGAGTTAGTTAGTGGAAGATTTGAGGATTTTCTTGGCAGCGGTTTGACATTCGGTTGAGTTTTCTTTGTAGCGGTTTGACGTTCCATAAGGTGTTCTTAGTGGCGGTTTGAACCTTTTAGGAAACTCTTAGTTACGGTTTGGTGTGAAAATCTGACTGCGGTTTGGCGGGTAACCAAAACAGGAAAGACGACAAAAGTACAGATAGTGACATGTTGTCCTTTTGCATCAGCGGTTTGTGTTCTTTGTCCACTTGCGGTTTGTCGTGTTGTCCAGCGGTTTGACTTTTGTGTGTAGCGGTTTGACTCACTGCGGTTCAGGTCTTAGCGGTTTGAATTCTAGCGGTTTGGTATTCTAGTACAGCGGTTTGACTTTGCGGTTTATCTTGTGTGCAAGCGATTTGAGTATAGCGGTTTGGTATTCTGGGTTTGCGGTTTGATCTTAACGGTTTGAATAGTATTCCAACGGTTTAAATCTTGCGGTTTTGGCATTCTGGTTCAGCGGTTTAATACTAGCGGTTTGTCTGGTATTTTTGCGGTTTAGATATAGCGGTTTGGTCTTCTGATTTTGCGGTTTGCCTAGTGTTTTTGCGGTTTGATACTTGCGGTTTGACTAGTACCCCTGCAGTTTGGGAATTGCGGTTTAGTACTTTTGTGATTGCGATTTGGTTACTGTGATTTGACTCAAGTGATCAAGTAACGATTTGTTCTTGAATTTTGTAAAATCCCGCAAAAGAACTTATTTCTCGGTTTAAATCTCAAGAATTGTAAAATCCCGTATACAGTATGCCAAGCATACCAAGCACTGCTTCTGATGACATTCAAGCAGCTGGGTTTGATACCCGTCTTCCTATGCTTGATAGGATGGACTATGAGTCGTGGGCACAACGAATACGACTTTACTGCTTGGGCAAAGAAAATGGATTTAACATACTTAAATCCAATGATGAAGGACCATTTCAAATGGGCACCATCAGAGATGCTGTTACTACTGGTGAAGACGGAACAGTCACTTTGGGAATCGACAGGCCTCGAACTTACAATGATCTTAATGAAGAAGAAAAGAAGAGGTATGATGCAGATATTAGAGCCTCAAACATTGTCATTCAAGGTTTGCCCAAAGATGTTTACAAACTCATCAATTTCAACACTAAAGCAAAAGCAGTCTGGGACAACGTCAAAATGCTTCTGGCTGGATCAGAACTCACAAAGGAAGATCGTGAGTCACAGTTGTATGACGAGTTTGAACATTTTAAGATGAACCCGGGTGAGAACATTACAGACTACTATGTGAGATTTCATAAGTTGGTAAATGACATGAGGATCATCAGAATGACTATGCCCAACATCCAACTTAACTCAAAGTTTGTAAACAACATGACTCCAGAATGGGACATATTTGTTACTGCAGTGAAACTCAACAAAGGTCTGAGAGAAACAAATTATGAACAGTTGTATGCCTATCTACAACAACATGAGAAACATGTTGCTTATGATTGTCTGTTGAGAGAAAAACTCAATCCAACTGCACCAAATGATCCACTGGCATTTGTTGCAAGTGCTCAGCCAATCAACTAATTGTCATCTGACCAAGCTTATCATCATCCCTATTCATCACCATCTGCTATGAGTCCACAACTGGATTCAGGTTACTCTCACACCGACAAAATGATTGATAACCTTACCAACCAAGTGTCCTTACTTGTTCAACAATTTAAGGCAACACTCCCTCAGACTAACAATCAACTCAGAACCTCATCAAACCCACGTAATCTGGCAACGGTGGAGGATGGAAGAATTGTGGTTCAAAATGTTCAGGGGAGGCAAAACTTGAATCAAAGGAACATGGGTCGAGGTAATGTGCAGATCAGAGTAGGGAATGCAAATCAGGGGCAGGGGAAACAGCCCAAGTGTTATAACTGTGGTGGACTTGGACACATTGCCAGAAACTGCAATCAACCAAAACGTCCTCAAAAATCAGACTATTTCAAGGACAAGATGTTGTTGATGCAGGATCAAGAGAATGGAGCTGTGTTGGACGAAGAAGAAATGTTGTTTCTTGCTGGCGATGGGGGAAATACTTTTGATGCCGATGTGGACGAACAGCCAGTTTAGGACCTTTCACTTAATGATCCCAACATTTTTAAAGCTGATGATTATGATGCCTTTGATTCTGATGTGGATGATGAACCAACAGCTCAAACAATCTTCATGGCTAATTTGTCCTATGTTGTCTCATCACCTCAACAAGCTGGTTCCTCCAATGCATCTGTGATTTCTGAGGTACTAAAGCTTTATGCCACATATAATGTGGTTGATAAACAAAAGATTCGCAACGAAGTACAACAGACAGACGGGGTTGATTCAGATACTGTTGACATGGGAAATAGTAATATTATTCCATATGAACAATATGTGAATCACCACAACGTTTCTGATGTACAAGGTGGTGCATCTTTTGTTGAAAATATTGCTTGTGTTGTAGATAATGCCTGTGTGGTAGATAATGCTTGTGAGTGGCATGAAAACACTGAGTTTGTTCCTGATGACACCTTGACCACTAGACTAAACATATATAAAGATCAGGTGGCAATTTATAAACAAAGTGCTAAATTTAAACTAACTGAACGTGAGCAGAAAATGGATAATCAAATGCGTACACTTATAAGTGAGCGAAATTTAAGGGAGGAAACATTAAAACAAGAGTTGAATTCTTTGCAAAAATAGCTGGATCAGACTGTTAACCAAAAACAGGAGTCCCTAGAGCACGTAAATAAACTAAAACAAGATTTCAAGGAAAAAGAAACACAACTCTTAAATGATTTCTCAAGACTTAAAATCTTAAAGAATAAGCTTGAAAATAAGTTGTACACGCAAGACCAATCTAAACAAACAGTTCAAATGCTTCAAAAGCACAAAAAGTTGTGTGATAAGCATAGTCTAAGTAATGTAGGTGAACCTAAATTAGCTCTCCTTAGGAAAGCTAAAGTAACCCAACCTGCCTTATATGATGCCAATGTTTTGATTATGACTGGTCATGCCCCACCTGATGTTTCATCTTAAGAAGAGAGTAATGAGATAGATGTGAGAAATAGAGAAAGAATGAATGAGAATGTTGATATAAATAATGCCTAAAAACATTATTAATACTTCTTGATATCTCTATGTTTTGATAATCACAAAATGTAAACTCATTAAACATAAACTTATTAAATAAACAAGTATTTAGTTGTAAATATTCACTTCTACAACTCAATCACTTAAGGTATGAATAAACAAATGCTTAATGCATTATATGATCATAGGAACATTTTCTTAATCACTTGATTTTTTATAAAATGACACAAACATTTTATATCTTTTACAAAATCATTTTTGGAAATTAAAGGAAAATGTTTAATCCATAATAAATTTATGAATTCAAATTTTCAACCAAAAATGTCAAAAATGTTCCAGAAAAACCTTCCCCACAAAAAGACAAAACTGGACAACGGATATAAGGGGCGGCCCCCTTAATTACCTAGGCGGCCCCCTTAATAATTAAGGGGACCGGCCCCGCTCCTCCAGCTGTCAATTTTTGCCTATAAATACTGGACTAATCCTGGACTTTTTCCTCACCTCTTGCACCCGAAAACCTTCTGTTCTAAATCTCCTCTTATATCTTTCTAAATCCTTTGATCACATAATCTTAAGCTTTTGTTTCCAAGTGATTCAAGCTTCAATCATCAAAGTGCAAAGAGAAGAATACTTCTATCAATCAAGACTAGAAGTATTACAACTTAAGTATCATCTTGTTACCTAAGTTGTTAGTTTAGTAAACTTTGTAAATCATTCATTCATTTGTGTATAAGGTGTGTATATTCGGTGTAGTGTAGTGTGTAAGTAGTGAAGAAGGTGTATAAGTAGTTGTGTTGTAAAGAAGTAGTGTAGAAGTATTGTAAAGTGGTGAAGTAGTTGTGGTGTGAAGAAGTAGTGAACCCGTCGTAAAGAAGTCGTGAGATAGTGAAGAAGTAGAAGTCGCTAAGGAGTGAAGAAATACAAGGTGTGTAAGAAGTATAGCAAAGGTGTGAAGAAGTAGAGGCGTGAAGAAGTAGTATTAGGAAGTGAAGAAGTAGTGTATAGTTGTGAACTAGATTGTAGCTGTGAAGAAATAGTAGTGTTGTGAAGAAGAAGTAGAGTAGAAGTTGCGAAGTAGTTGTGGTGTGTAGTAGTCGTGAGTAGTCGTGAAGAAGTTGTGAAGACATAGTGAAGAAGTCGTGAAGAAGTCGTGAAGAGATCGTGAAGAAGTTGTGATTGAAGTCGTGAGATTGGTTCTACCTACGATTAGAACTCGACATTTAGCTTTGTGTCGTTAAACCGGTGTAAGCGAAAGTTGTGTAAGGTTTTCTCCGCCATAAAGGAGCTTGTTGAAGTAGTGAATAAAACTCTCGAGCTAGGTGCTCGGGGAGTGGAGTAGGGCAAGGAAGGTGTCCTTATAGCCGAACCACTATAAATCTCTCGTGTCTCGGTTTGATCTTTCCATCTCTTACTTACTTCTTTATTTATATCGTTATTACTTTTATACACATAGGCATATATAATTGTTAGTATTATTTAGAAGTTGATTTCACATAAAGATCAATTTAAAACTCCATTCATAAAAACAAAACTTTTATAACTAATCTAAAAGGATACACATATAATTAATAATATCGTTCAAGCAATATTTTTCACATAAACTATAATCTAAGTTTTTAAAAGGAAACAAGGTTTTTGTAATAAATTAAAAAGACATAAAACTATTCAACCCCCCCTTCTAGTTTTCCACAATTGGTATCAAGAGCCACGTCAAACAAGATTTTTAAAATATATTGTATTTTAAAACTTGAATCGATCTATGGTATCGGAAAAATATTTAGAAGGGCAATCTATGCATAAACCACCACTATTTGAAAATTATAGCTTTCTTGAATGAAAAAATAAATTTAAAAATTATGTGAAATCAATTGATCTAGATCTATGGCATGTCATTTCGATTGGTGATTTTCAACCAACTAAAACGAATTTTGAAAGTCAAAATGATTATTTCAAAACAAAGAATGACAAAAATAATAAAGCTAAAATAATTATTTATAAAGCCTTGCCGAAAGTTGAATATGAAAAAGTATTCTTCTGTCAAACGGCTAATGATATTTGGAAAAGTCTCTTAAACTTTCATCAAGAAAAATGTCAAGCCAAAGATGAGGAATTTGATCTTGTACATGAATTAGTTGTCCTAGAAAATTTAATAGATAAACATTTAGATAAAATAGACACATGTGCTACTAGTTCAAATGTTTTTAATGAAGGTATTAATGACGACGACTACATGGATCAACTCTGAAGTGAACTCAATTCAAAATCATGGAGTGACACAGACGAAGAAGAAGATTACTATCCGGTATGTGAAGAATGTAAATTAGATAAAACTCCAAATAAGGTACAATCCGAAACCGAACATTTTTGCTATGATCAATTCATTTTAGAATTTTCAAAATTAGAAAATGGGTTTAAACATTTTTGCAACATAGATCTAAAAACCATTTCTAATCATGAATCATCAAAAACTTTTGAAAGTAATTTTGAAAAAGAAATAATTTTAGAAGATAAAATGTCTAGACTTGAAAGTAATATTGAAATTGATTTAGAATGCAAAAATGTCAAGAATATAAACATGAAATTAAAAGATTAAATGAAAGAGCAAAAATATTAGCTAAATTTGAAGAAAGCTCCAAATCTCTTATATACCTACTAAGTTGTCAAAAGCCATTCGAAGATAAAACCGGTTTAGGATTCAGTTCGGATAACTCATCAACAAGTAAATCAAAACAAATTAAATTTGTAAAACCTAGTAGAACAATTTAGAAATAAGGTTATTTACAATAATTATAAACAATATAAGTCAAGAAATCCATTGTTTGTACATTAAAACAAACTGTTTAGGAATTCTTGTACTTCTTGGCGACATCCTCACCATGTGCATACAAATGCAATGGGTGTCATCAACTAACCATCTCGGACCCATAAGAATCCGGGTACCAAGCTGCTTTACTTGATTAGGTGATAAACGCACAAAGGAAAGAAACTCAATCTTACGTTAACCTACTCACATTCGAAATGCGCGCGTGAAGACAAATGGATTATCTAATCTTGAATCACACTCAATATCTCACATGATAATTCATCTCAAGAAATAGCTAATGAGGTAGTGGAATATTAATGGTGCGGCTATTGGAGAATCAATGAAGATATCTCTACTACTTAATCGGAAATTTTGAGAAATCTACAAATCAAAATCAAAAAGTACTTGTTGAAAAAGCATGATGTGGTTGCAATGAAGATGTGAAAGTCTCAACAAAAGAAGTTATATGTATCAAGGCTAAGACATCAAATGAGTCAAGTACAAGACATGTTCGGGTCAAGTCGCTTTGGTCCTATAAGGCGTTGGAAGCTTGCTATGATATACTTTCATACCTTGGTTATCTTGAAGACTCATCCATCATTCACAACTTCGTTTACCATCCTGGATATTGCGAAGAAAAGCTGGACATAAGGTACGTTCTCTTTTTAAATTTCATGAGTAGTTACTTCATGCATATAGTCTTATTAATCATTGCCTTAGGATATGCTTAGTTTGATAGGTTGCATTGCCTCTACAATTTTAGTTATATCCGATTTATGATTTAATAAACTAGAAACCCTTTAGTAAACCTTGTCGAACCCATTTAGCCTTCTAAAATTGAATATGGAAATCTTCCATGTCCACTAGTAGAGAACTCATGTAGATAAAGCGAGTAAAGTGAATTAATTGTCAACATAGAAGTAGGATTAGATATATCACAATATAATCCATGGATGAAGCAAACTCTTATAGACTATGGCATTAAGATAGATAATGTGCGTAATCAAAGGAGCCATATTAGCATATATCCCATTCTTGCATCAAACATATAGAATTTAGTCATCACTTTGGATATGTAGAAAGGGGTAGCATGTGACAATAGCCTTAACCAATTCCCTTGAGCATGAGATCTTTTACAACCATTTTTTTAAAATCTATAATTAATGGTATTTGTTTTTAAATATGCAAAAGTTTTACATTTTGGAAAAATGATTTTTCAAAAGATTATGCCACCTTTCTACTTAACATGTTTTACCATCCCACCTTTCTTCCCAACTTTTATCCATAATTATATGTTTATCAATGCCAAAAAATTATTTAAAAAAAATAAATAAATAAAAAAAAAAAAAAAATCTTTCCTCATAAAAACATTTTGAAATAAAACCAAATCTATTTCGTTAGAATAATTTTCACATCCACATAAAAACCTACTCTCAAACATTGTTGAATAATGCTAAAAACACTTATTTAAATCATGCATGGTGATCTCATATCTGTCATCTATATTTGTGTATATGACATTTATAAGTGAACCAAATCGAATCTGAAAAACCATGATTTACCCATTAAGATCTCGCTTGGTACAAGTCTAGAAGTCCATGCTCTCACAACTCCCATTCCCTTGCACATAGACACTCATTAGGATTAATTAACTAGCTTATTAATCTTCCTAAAAATGATATTATGTATCACTTGGTGTTATGTATTGTTTCTCTTGTCCATATATATACATGTATTTTACTTGATTAATGAGTAGGTTGCATGCTAGATATAAATGCTTAATGTCTTTAATAAATATGCTTTGCATACATAAGTTATTAAATGCTAAATTGCCTCAAAGAGTTGGACTTGCTTGAAACTAAACCCAAAAACACAACCTTTTCTACAATTTTCTGCCAAAAACCCATTTCTGGTAACCTGGGAATCAGCAGATGGGCGGCCCCCTTAATTCATTAGGCGGCCCCCTTAATATTTAAGGGGACCGGCCCCTTAATTAAGGGGACCGGCCATCTGATGGTCGGGGAGCACTGTTTTCTTTTTCACTTTTTAGCCCATTTCATCCTACACTTCCAAAAATTCACAAACATATTTTGTCCTAAACCACCCACCAAAATTTACCTTCCTCAACCACACCATTCTTACACTATAAATACCCTTCTCCATCATTAGTGCTCATTCATCCAAACATGTCATCTCCTAACAACCCAAGATCCAAGCCTTCAAGAGTAGCTAAAATCTCCGTAAGACCCGTTTGGAGAAGAAAGCTTGACACTTGTCATAACTCCAACTCAACAGATGATGTTGTTCAAAATTAACCAACACCTAAGCCTCATGCTCACCCTAATGAACCCCTTCACAAACATAACCAATCATCCACCCTTGCTCCCAAAAATACACCTTCATCTTACCCATATGATTCATATGAAGAGCATGATCAATCCCAAAACAATAATCCCAATCTCATTCACACCACCCCACATCTTGCTCAACCCACCAATGCACCATCCAAAACACTCACCACTCTTGGAATATCCTCTTCTTCCATATCTCCATCCTCATCCACTCATGATTACCCAAGCTCACAAATGTCTCCACCACCAAGAGTATCACCACCACCTCCTACCAACTCACATGTTACTCCTATGTTGCATGTCCAAACATCCATCCCAAATAACAACCACACTCCACCATCATCACCTTCCTCCGAACACTTGAAGTTCATTAAAGAACTCAAGGAAGCCCATGAGCTTAGTGCTCTTCTTGCCCTACACCTTGCTCAACGCAACTTAGATCAACCTCCATCTAGCTCTCCCTCATCACCCCACAACTTGAGTCAAGTTGAGAAACATGTCAACAATTGTCCTTGTTGCATCTTTCTCCAAAAACAAACCATTGCATTGAATGAGCACTTCACTTGGATTGAGTATCTTCTCACTAGATCTCATCCAACACCCTCACTTGAACAACATCAAAACCCTCAATCAACATGTTCCGCTCCAAACTCTCCAACATCTATGCACCCAAAAACATACCTCCATTAATCCAACATTCTCACCCTCACTCAACCACCTCCATTCCAAATACTCCACCATCAACCATCCAAGCATACTATATGCTTATATTTCTTGTTTCTCAAACAAAATAGTTCAAGTTTTTATGTTGCAAGCAAGTCCGATGGCTCTCTTTGGAAAATTAGAATTTTCTACTTATTGTATGCTCTAAGCATAATAAATGTTGTATCAATGATTATGTTTTTCACATGATCATTTTGAATTCATATATGTTTTTTTTCATGTCCTTAATATTTGATTGCTATGCTTGTTGCTCTTATTTTTCATGCTATGATACATATATGCCTGTGCTTCTAATATTTTTCTTGCAAGTATTCAATATCTCAATTCCTTGGTGCCCTAGAACGAGGGGGAGTACACATCAAGGGGGAGTTCTCGTTCCGACAAATTTCATATCTAAATCTAGTCGGCATAACCTTTTTGATTCTACAAAAAGGGGGAGAAGTGAATATAAACTCACTAAATACTTGTCCAAAAATAATTTTTTGGATTTAATGAGTTTAAGTTTTGTAATCATCAAAAAGGGGGAGATTGTTGATATAAATAATGCCTAAAAAAATTATTAATACTTCTTGATATCTCTATGTTTTGATAATCACAAAATGTAAACTCATTAAACATAAACTTATTAAATAAACAAGTATTTAGTTGTAAATATTCACTTCTACAACTCAATCACTTAAGGTATAAATAAACAAATGCTTAATGCATTATATGATCAAAGGAACATTTTCTTAATCACTTGATTTTTTATAAAATGACACAAACATTTTATATCTTTTACAAAATCATTTTTGGAAATTAAAGGAAAATGTTTAATCCATAATAAATTTATGAATTCAAATTTTCAACCAAAAATGGCAAAAATGTTCCAGAAAAACCTTCCCGACAAAAAGACAAAGCTGGGCAACGGATATAAGGGGCGGCCCCCTTAATTATCTAGGCGGCCCCCTTAATAATTAAGGGGACCGGCCCCCTAATTAAGGGGACCGCCCCGCTCCTCCAGCTGTCAATTTTTGCCTATAAATACTGGACTAATCCTGGACTTTTTCCTCACCTCTTGCACCCCAAAACCTTCTGTTCTAAATCTCCTCTTATATCTTTCTAAATCCTTTGATCACATAATCTTAAGCTTTTGTTTCCAAGTGATTCAAGCTTCAATCTTGTTACCTAAGTTGTTAGTTTAGTAAACTTTGTAAATCATTCATTCATTTGTGTATATTAGGTGTAGTGTAGTGTGTAAGTAGTGAAGAAGGTGTATAAGTAGTTGTGTTGTAAAGAAGTAGTGTAGAAGTATTGTAAAGTGGTGAAGTAGTTGTGGTGTGAAGAAGTGGTGAAGCCGTCGTAAAGAAGTCGTGAGATAGTGAAGAAGTAGAAGTCGCTAAGGAGTGAAGAAATACAAGGTGTGTAAGAAGTATAGCAAAGGTGTGAAGAAGTAGAGGCGTGAAGAAGTAGTATTAGGAAGTGAAGAAGTAGTGTATAGTTGTGAACTAGATTGTAGCTGTGAAGAAATAGTAGTGTTGTGAAGAAGAAGTAGAGTAGAAGTTGCGAAGTAGTTGTGGTGTGTAGTAGTCGTGAAGAAGTTGTGAAGCCATAGTGAAGAAGTCGTGAAGAGATCGTGAAGAAGTTGTGATTGAATTCGTGAGATTGGTTCTAGCTACGATTAGAACTCGACATTTAGCTTTGTGTCGTTAAACCGGTGTAAGCGAAAGTTGTGTAAGGTTTTCTCCGCCATAAGGGAGCTTGTTGAAGTAGTGAAGAAAACTCTCGAGCTAGGTGCTCGGGGAGTGGAGTAGGGCAAGGAAGGTGTCCTTGTAGCCGAACCACTATAAATCTCTCGTGTCTCGGTTTGATCTTTCCATCTCTTACTTACTTCTTTATTTATATCATTATTACTTTTATACACATAGGCATATATAATTGTTAGTATTATTTAGAAGTTGATTTCACATAAAGATCAATTTAAAACTCTATTCATAAAAACAAAACTTTTATAACTAATCTAAAAGGATACACATATAATTAATAATATCGTTCAAGCAATATTTTTCACATAAACTATAATCTAAGTTTTTAAAAGGAAACAAGGTTTTTGTAATAAATTAAAAAGACGTAAAACTATTCAACCCCCCCCCCTTCTAGTTTTCCACAGAGAAAATGAAGGATCCCAAATGCATAGCCAATCGAATAATAGTCAAACCCCATGATAATTATGAGGAGAATCGATTGACTGTGTTTGCACCTCAAAAGAAGTTAACGCCTGAACAAATATTTTGGTCTTTAGATATGGAAAAGAGAAAGGCCGATGAGCTTGAAGCCAAAACTCCATCCCTTAGGAAAATTGCAGCAGCGACGGTGTATCCTCCCAATACACCTAGGCATTTGGTTCCTTTGACTCTTCCTACTAAATGTAAAACCTTAATTAGCATATATGTACTTTGTCAACTATTTGCTGATTTTGATTAAACATGTAAGAAGAGAATTACACCCACCGGAATTACTGAGGGGGAAAGGGGTTTTGAACAGACAAAAAGGTGTTACTTAACTGAGGTCATTCCATTCTTTAAATTACTCAAGGAACAGTTTGAAGGATTGCAAAACACCCTTGAAACTGAAGTAAATGAAATGAAAGTAGTGTTTAAAGATATGGAAAATGAGGTAGCTAATAATGCGATAGAACTTAAGAGCCGTGAGATCGAGAGAAAGAACATTCTCATCACCAATGAGAATTTGATTGCTAGATGTATTGCACAGGATATATTTTATACTTCCACTGATTCTGCTTTAACTGCCTGTCAATTTCATGAGCATTCTATTGCATTAAATGTTACCCAGAATCGTGCTGTTAAGCTTGAGGGGGAGAATTTGAAATTGCAAGAGAAAATTCAAAATGATGACCATGATAACATGGTCAAACATTTTTCAAAACTAGAAGTTGATCATCTTAACTTACAATTAAAATATCAACACTTAGAAGAAAAATGTAAAATATCAAATGTCAAGACATCTCTGGATGCTCCTGAATTTGATACATATTTTGAATTGAGTAAACGTGATGAAAAAATTCAAGCTCACACTAACACGATTCGACAGTTGAGGACTCAAATTGCCCAATTAAAGTCAAATAAGAGTGAAGCAATTGGCACCAATAAACCATCGTCTTTGGATTCTCTGAATTTTCACTATCAGGACACTACCAATAAGTTACATGGTGAAAATGAGTGTTTTCGAGCTGAAAATTCAAAAATCAAACAGCGTTACAAAGAGTTATATGACTCAATTAAAGTCACACGAAACAGTCATAATGAAAAGATAACTTCTTTGTTAAATGAAATTGAGAATCTTAAGACTCAGGTGAAAGGAAAAATGCCAATTGGCACTTGTGATAATGTTGCTCCAAAGGTTTCTGTTGTTAGAAAGTATGATGTTGATGTTGTGCCTATTCCAATTCCCCTTAGGAACAATAGGTCTGCCCATCAAATTTATCTCAATCACCTTAAGGATAGCCTGGATATACTTCATGAGATTGTAGAGGAGGATAGGATAGAAAAACCACTTGAGAAAGCAGTTGTGGATGCCTGCTTCCTCACTAAAAGGTCTCAGGAATTTTTAGAGTACGTTATTGGCAATGGCCCTAAGATTGATAACAAAAGAGATAGATTTGTTGCATCATCTACGACTAAAAACAAGCAAGTAACCTTTGATCTACCACTGAGAACATCAGAACCCAGCACATCAAAGTCAGGAAAGCAAATGACAGTAAAACAAACTAATGTTCCCATCATTACTTCTACAGGAGTAAAATGTGACACCAAAGCTAGCGGGTCAAAGCCTAGAGGCAATGCAAGGAAAGATAGGACTGCGCCAGCTAAGAGGGGTCACGAGAAGAAAGTAGAAGCCCAAATTAGGAACAATAAGTTTGCAATGAGTAGAATGAATCGTGTTGATTCTAGTATCAAAAGTACTGTAATTAATTCGAATTCTAATGCTGTCTGTAAAACATGTAACGAATGTTTAATTTCTGCTAATCATGATGATTGTGTTGTGTCATTTTTTATGTCTCCTGTACAACCCCATGTTAAGAATGTTAGGAAAACTGAAAAAAGTAAGAAAGTTTGGAAGGCAACAGGAAAAACGTTTGCAAATGTCGGGTATCAATGGAGACCCACTGGAAGGAAGCTCACTTTAGGAGATCAGTGCCCCTTAACTAAATTGAATAACCATAAAGTAGTGAAGCTTAAGGAATGGAAACCAACTGGTCGAATGTTGCCTTTAGTGACACAATGCCCTACTACTAGGTCAATTGCTTCTTCTAGTGTAATTTCCACTGTAAATACAGTTGCATCTATGAAATCTGTAGTTTCAGAATTTGTGTGTGCTAACCAAACGGACCCCAGCTGTACGTGGGGATCCACATTTTTCAGTTATCCATCGTTGTCTGTTTTCAAATGCAGGTCGTACAAATCATCCTTTGGTATTTGGACTCAGGCTGCTCAAAACATATGACTGGGGATCGCTCACGGCTCAAGAATTTCGTGAAAAAGTTTATCGGGACAGTTAGATTTGGGAACGACCATTTTAGGGCAATTATAGGTTACGGAGATTATGTGTTTGGCGACAGTGTAATTTCCCGGGTATACTATGTGGAAGGACTAGGACATAACTTGTTTTCTGTTGGTCAATTTTGTGACTCCGATCTTGAAGTTGCTTTCAGAAAACATACTTGTTTCGTCAGAGAGTTGGATGGTGTTGATCTTCTTAAAGGCAGTCGTGGCACCAATTTATACACCATCTCAATTGAAGAAATGATGAGGTCCTCTCTTATATGCTTGCTTTCAAAGGCCTCGAAGACTAAATCATGGCTTTGGCACCGTCATTTGAATCACTTGAACTTCGGCACCATAAATGACTTGTCTCGCAAGGATCTTGTACGAGGCATGCCCAGACTAAAGTTTGAGAAAGATCATCTTTGTTCTGCATGTCAATTGGGCAAAAGCAAGAAACATACTCACAAACCCAAAACCATCAATACTATCATGGAAGTTCTTCACACCCTTCACATGGATCTGTGCGGACCAATGAGAGTGCAGAGTATCAATGGAAAGAAGTATGTTCTGGTGGTGGTCGAAGACTACTCTCGGTTTACATGGGTAAAGTTTTTGAGAACCAAGGATGAAACTCCAGAGGTTATCATTAAACTAATCAAGCAGTTACAAGTAAGGCTGAACAAAACTGTCAGAATCATCCAGACGAACAATGGAACTGAGTTTGTTAACCAACAACTCAGTCAATTTTATGAAGATATTGGCATAACTCATCAGAAAAGTGTTGCACGCACTCCTCAGCAAAACGGTGTTGTTGAAAGACGAAATCGTACTCTAGTGGAAGCTGCAAGAACTATGCTAATATATTCTAAGGCTCTGATGTTTCTTTGGGTTGAAGCAATTGCTACTGCATGCTACACCCAAAACCATTCCTTGATACACACTCTTCACAACAAAACTCCTTACGAGCTATTACATGGGAAGAAACCAAATCTTTCCTTTCTTCGAGTGTTCGAGGCTTTGTGCTATCCGACAAATGATGGTCAAGATTTGGGAAAGCTAAAAGCTAAAGCAGACGTAGGTTTCTTCGTTGGGTATGCACCAGATCGCAAGGGATATAGAATCTACAACAAGAGAACCTGACAAATCATGGAAACTATTCACGTTACATTCGATGAGCTGACTGAGCAAACGGCTCCTGGATAAACCAGTTCTGGCCCACACCTAATCTATTGACACCTGGACGGTTCAGGTCTTGTACAGAATCCCACGCCTGCAATTCCTTATGTACCTCCCACCAGTGATGAGTTGAAGAAGTTATTTGATTCGATGTTTGACGAATACTTTGAGCCACCAACGGGTAATGCTACAACCGAAGCTCCACCTGTACCTCCAGTTGCTGATGCTCAAGTTCCACCTAACTCAGAAGGTCCATCTGTGTCTGTCTCAATTAGTCAAGATGCACCATCTGCCAGTCAATCGCCCTCATCATCAAATATTCAGTCTTCTTCGGTACAGCAAGGTTCTGCAGAAGACAATTCTTTTGATGTGAATCCTTTTGCTCCTGTTGATGATGTTCCATTTGAAAATGTATTTGCTCCTGAATCATCCACCGATACATCTTCAGGAGATCACAACACAGCAACATCAGTTCAAAACCCTCAACCACATGATCATCTCAGAAAATGGACCAATGATCATCCAATTGACAACATCATTGGTAATCCGTCTCGTCCGGTATCCACTCGAAAGCAACTTGCCACCGATGCACTGTGGTGCTTCTTTAATTCCGTACTCTCTAAAGTCGAGACAAAAGACGTCAAAGAAGCCATGTCTAAAGATAGTTGGTATACTGCTATGCAAGATGAAATTCATGAGTTTGATCGACTTGAAGTTTGGGAATTAGTGCCTCCTCCAGAGTGTGCAATGGTTATCTCTCTAAAGTGGATCTTTAAAGTGAAACTCGATGAGCACGGTGATGTTTTAAAGAATAAGGCACGGCTTATTGCGAAGGGGTACCGACAAGAAGAGGGCATAGACTTTGAAGAATCATTTGCTCCGGTTGCTAGAATTGAAGCCATCAGAATCTTTCTAGCTAATGCTGCCAGTCAGAATATGATTGTCTACCAAATGGATGTAAAGACAGCATTTCTAAATGGTGATCTGAAGGAAGAAGTCTATGTCAGTCAACCAGAAGGTTTTGTTGATCCTGATCATCCTACTCACGTCTACCGTTTGAAGAAGGCTCTATATGGGCTAAAGCAAGCACCCAGGGCGTGGTATGATACTTTATCAAAGTTTCTTCTGGGTAATGGTTTTTCCAAAGGTGTTGTTGATCCTACACTATTCACTAGGAAATCGGGCAAACATCTACTTCTTGTTCAGATTTTTGTAGATGACATCATCTTTGCCTCTTCTGATCCTAGGGAATGTGATAGGTTTTCTAATGAGATGAGTTCTTAGTTTCAAATGTCTATGATGGGACAAATGTCGTTCTTCTTGGGTTTGCAAATATCTCAAAGTCCCGGAGGCATCTTTATTAATCAATCCAAATATGCAAATGAAATATTGAAGAAATTTGGATTTGAATCAAGTTATGCAGTTGACACTCCTATGGTTGAGAGATCTAAGTTGGATGAAGACCACTCTGGGATCTCGGTTGATCAAACTAAGTTTAGAAGCATGATTGGATCCTTAATGTACCTTACCGCCAGCCGGCCAGATCTCTTGTTCGCCGTATGTATGTGTGCTAGGTATCAGTCCAAGCCCACCAAAAAGCATCTGGAAGCGGTAAAACGGGTCTTCAGATATCTTCAAGGCACTGTTCACATGGGTCTCTGGTATCCTAAGGACACCGCAATGGAACTTACGGCTTATGCAGATGCGGATCATGCGGGGTGTCAAGATACTCGTCGAAGTACATCGGGAGGTGCTCAGTTTCTTGGGGAAAAGTTGGTCAGCTGGTCTTCTAAAAAGAAAATGAGTACTTCAATATCTTCCACAGAGGCTGAATACATTGCCATGTCCGCGTGTTGTGCTCAAATTCTTTGGATGCGATCACAACTATCAGACTATGGATTTGCATATAACAAGATTCCTCTGTATTGCGATAACAAAAGTGCTATTGCTCTTTGCTGCAACAATGTCCAACATTCCCGTTCAAAGCACATCGACATCAGGCATCACTTCATAAGGGAACAGGTTGAGAAAGGGATCGTTGAACTCTACTTCGTGAGGACGGAGTTTCAGTTGGTTGATATCTTTACTAAGGCACTTCCGAGAGAACAGTTTCAATTTATTCTCCCGCGGCTTGGCATGAAGAGTTTGTCTCCTGAAACACTCAAATGTCTTCAAGAAGAAAAGGTGGAGTAGAGGATTTACTTCACATATCCTTGTATATATCTGCGTATATCTTAAACCAAAAAGAAAATAGAAAAACTTAAAACCTATAAAAACCCTAAAAAATCAGAAAAACAGAAAATACCAAAAATAGTTCTTCTAGGCTTGTATTCTGTTTATCGATAACATTTACGGTCCTAGAAATGTCATTCAATAATGACACGGTCTTTAAATGAAGCTCGAGCAGAAGTTATATTAACCGGTTAAAACATGTCTATCGGCTTGCAGTTACTTTAGACTGCAACCCGTGCCTTATTATGGGGAAAGCATGTCACCAAAAAGACAGTTGTTCCTCCAACTGGGTGAAGTTCACCTGGGCATGGATTACTTTATATCCATGTTTCTTCAATCTGATGTACGTTTCAGTGCATCATTTCTTGTATAAGAAGAGAAGTCTTCTTTACACCACAAACTCCTTCTGTTCTATGATTCTTCAGGAGAGTTTTGGTGTTTCACAAGGTGGTAACTGGACTTAAATTTTCACAAATACTTCACACTCAATTGAATGACTATAGCTCTTTAAATAGAAAACAGGTCATTAATTGAGGGGGAGAGTATTTGTTCAAATTTCTGACACCTTTTTAAGCATTGTGCAACATCAGCAGTGACACTCTCTCGTGGTTTAAAGGGGAGCATAGTATGCTCCATAATCAGAATACATTAAAACCTGACCACATTTTCTCCCAAATTTTCTAAACATATTTAAATCATTTGGGATCACAAATCTCAAATGGTTTGAAATTTTTGATCGGGGGAGAGAATGTGATTTAAATATGAAATTTTGATGAAAATGTGATTATTTGGTCTTAAATGTAAGCTCTCCTATATGTGCTAAACTCTTTCGCATATCGATGCACATATTGAGGGGGATCAAATGGTGTGTAATTGAAAAATGGACGTGGCATCTTATGTGAGCACGACTCAGACTTCACCAATGAATTGACGAAACATAAAACTGTCATTAATTGAAAGGATGCGTCCTGGCCGGGTAATAATTTCAAGCTGGTCTAACCAGTGATGTAAGCGTGTCTCGAAGAGGACGTATATGAGTAGAGTGTACTGTTTCGAGAAACTTTCTGTGAATTTGACCAGGCTGGGTAATAATTTCAATTTTTTTGTGAGAATTTTTTTAAAAATTTTCTACATAATTTTTTTTAACTTTTTTGATAGATTTTTTTAAAAACTTTTGAAATTGTTTGAATACTTTTTGACGGCATTTTTTTATAAAATTTCTGGACAAAATTTTTTTTACTAAATTTTTGTTAAATTTCTGTCAAAAAATTTTCTATCATAATTCTTTTAAAAAAAATTTAGTAAATTTTTTGACAAAATGTTTCTTAAATTTTTTAATAGATTTTTTAAAAAGGGAATTTAAATGTTTTAGCGGAATTCTATTTTTTATTTGAAGTTTCTGACAGAATTTTTTTTTTTTTTTTTTTTTTTTTTGAATATTTTTCACAGAATTTGTTTTTTTAGATTTTTTGGATATTAATTTTCTGTCAAAAATTTTTAAAATGAACCCTATAAAAAACATTCAAAGAATTTCACAAATTATAAAAAAAATTATTTCAAAATTTATTTTGTCAAGAAATTAAAAAATATATATATTCTACATAAAATATTCAAAAAAGATAAAACACTTATATAAAAATTATGTCAAAACTTTTTTTGTCAAAAAATTTTGAAAAAATTTGTGTCAAACAAATAATAATAATAATCTGACTAAATTTTTTTACAGAAATTTAACAAAAATTATGTAAATTTTTTTTGTCAAGAATATTTTAAAAAATTCCGTCAAAAATTATTCAAAAAAGTTCAAATATACATATTATATATAACAGGATGCGTATGACGTCATCAAATGCAAGATTGATGAATAAGCGCTAGATTGATGAGTAATCATGCTCTTATTCCACCTAAGCAATGTTTGACCAAATTAATTCGGATGTTGACCTTTAATTACGAAATTTTAAAAAATGACACTAGAGGATTCGAACTTGGGTGAATTTAAGGTGTTGGTAACATCAACAAAGTTGATTACCACTAGACCAACACATTTTTTTGATTATATCTTGCAAGCCCAAATCTATAAACCTTAGCAACCAAATAATTATATGAGATAAGTAAGGAGAATCCCTGCAACTTAGCAAACCCTAAAAGCATATACGTAAAAAAAAAAAAAAAAAAAAAAAAAAAAAAAAAAAAAAAAAAAAAAAAAAAAAATCTGCCCCTTCATTCATAATATACTTTCTCTCAAAAACATTAATATCTTTTTTTCTTTTTCCTCACAATCTCTTCTAATGTTATTTTTGTGTTTTCTTCATCACAGGTTTGCAAAACAAACCTACTAAATCATTCACAAAAGCCTAAATGGTGTTCTGGATCATTCACAAAAAACACAGAAAAAAAGGCGATCCAAAAACAAAGCTACTAAACCGGTATGTTTTTCTTTTTAATTTTTATAGTTTAAAACACGATTTTTGTTTTTTCTCTCATTTGATTTTCCAGGGCTTCATCATCTGTATCCATTATGAAGAAATCATCCATCATGATTATTTTGTGAAGGTATTTAAATCATTTAACTACTCATTGTTCTTGGGTACCCCTCTTCTTATTTGGATTATTGTTATATATTTGTTTCATTAGTACTGCTGGCTCAAGAAAGTTAATACTGTTAGCTTTATCGGATATATTGTTAGTACTGCCAGCTTTGTGATCTCGGATGACACACATGTAATGGGGTATGTTTTTCTTTTTAATTTTTATAATCTTTTAAAACACGATTTATAGGCGTCGTTTGGAGGAGATTGAGTCTGAATTGAGTCATTCCAGAGATGGAAAGGAAAACGAAAACAGAAATATAATTGTTTCATCATCAATGGAAGGAAATAGTTTTGCACATAGTATTGTAAGTGCGACATGAATGTTTCAATCATGGAGAACCTGATTCATTTTGCGCTAAGATTACTTATCTATTTTTTTTATTTTTTAAGGTGCACTTGGTAATTTGACTTGCTATGCATGATTGTTTTATCTCAGATTAGTGTGGCTCATGCACCTGCAAATACACAATTTGTTAGTTTAACAAATAATGGATCCAGTCTAGCAGGAACCAATGACCATCAACGAGGTGGACAGATTATCCATTACATATTATTTTTTCTATCAGCATGCTTTATTTTTCTGATCATGATTTACATATCATCTGTTTTCAGGGCAGTATGTGTCTGTTCCAAAGAAAAGTGCACTAAAGATAGGCCAGTCTTCAGCATTTTTAACATATGTCAAATCGGTGGTACCAACGGTTTCTGTATCTGTTGCAGAAACAACTCCGCTTTTAAAAATTCACAAAGAACCAATCTTACGTGGTGATGTGGACTGTCCAACTATCAGCCTTTTTGGTCAGACTGTTCTACAAAAACTTAGGCCATGTGGTGAGACTCAAGGACATTATAACTCGCAACCTAAGGCACATCTTTCTCACGCAGATGACATTTATGGCAGCAACAGTTTCCCTGATTCTGTGTCGTTGGACGAGTCTTCCACACTCCCTTTACCAGCAGAATGCTCTCAGCAAATGACCTCAAAGACGGAAGAGTTGAGGAATAATTCTCATCCTAATGTCGCAGGCTATAACAATTCACATTCCACTTGCCCTTATTACCTTCAGGGAGCAATAAATCAGGTTATGATGTCACCATCATCACCATCACCATCATCAATGTATCCTCCGCATTATCCTCCTCAGCACATGCCTGGGATGACGTCATTCCCTTATTACCCTCAAGTTAATCTTTTCATACAACCAGGCCAGATGCCCCACCCATGGTCTGCGTATGGAATTACATTATCAAATGATGAAAAAAGTCAAACAGTTGGCCGTAGAGAAGCAGCATTGCTCAAGTTCAGGCAAAAGAGGAAAGAGCGTTGCTTTGACAAGAAAATTCGGTATGTTAATAGGAAGAAGTTAGCTGAGAGACGACCTCGTGTAAGAGGACAATTTGTGAGGAAGGTTAATGGAATAGATGTGGATCTTAACGGGCACCCTACTAATGATTTTGATGATGAGGATGAAGATGAGGAAGAAGACTAAACAGTCCGACGTTATTCTCCTGAATGACTCTGTAGTTTTTGTGAATGACAAAAATAATTCAAAATGAGGGTTAACCCTTCTAAGTGGTGAAGCTTGAGCTAATTGTTCACTGTGCTTTGGAGAAAATGCAAAATTCTGTGGTGGGCATGATTGATGTGGAGTTGCAGTCGCATAGAGCTGTTTTAGAAAGCATTGTCCATATATATGTCAGCTCCTGGAAAGTGCCCCCCTTGCAATTTTGTTTTAACTGTGCTGTTAAAAAGGAAGTATCATTCAGTTCCAGTTAGCAAGAAAAGCAGTTACAATGATAAGTTGCACGAAATGTATGACAGTTGGGTAATTGCTAACTGACTATGCTCTCGAACAACTCTTTTTTCCAGACAGTCTTTCTGTATCTTACTGCACTAATATTATCTTTACATATCATTCTTCACTTTTGATATCGATAAATTTTTGTTTTTAAGATACTTTTTTGTGGTTGTATAGTGTCGAGAACTCAGAATATTTGTCTGCTCTGCTAAGGGAAAGCATGATTCCTCACAATGTCCTCAATGCAAGACCAAAGGTTAAATTAAAGAAGAATTTGCAAGGAGTTGTGGAGTGGATGCAACGTTGGCCAAAGTTAGATCTGTTAGAGGTCTGAAATAAAAAAACCAAATCGATTTAATGTTAACTAAACATGTCGGAATTACTACCTCCTATCTTTCAGCTATGGTTCACCTCTTAATCTAAATATGTGAAGTATCAGTAGCAAGTGATTTAGTCTTTTATACCGGATTTCTAAGTCGGTTATTAGATGTCTCTAACCACACATTGAATTTCGTATATTTTTTCTCATTTTAGTCCTGATAAAAAAAATCTAACATTTCTACTATTATTAATTATTTAGTAAATAAAACCACTCTTTTATGCAGCATGAAGCAAGGCAAACAAGCAGCAACGGTAGGGGCAGAGGCTGTGGTAGAGGAAGAGGCAAAGGTCGTGGCAGAGCATCAGCCGAACGCGAGCCTCCCCAAATGGAAGTAGACCTAGAACCGTGCGCACCATCGGTTCAACCTATAATCAACCATGGGATGAACCCACAGAGGTCAGTTGATCCCAATCTTGACTCACCCAAGACCTTGAAAGTTGAAGTGGCTGGCAGTGATGGTGGTCAGCACTTTGATCTAAATGCTGGGATTGATGAAAACACTAACAAAATGGTTACCTTTACGAATCATAGTTCAAGTTCTTTTCTTTGAGCAGTTACAACTTATAACCTTCCAAGTAACCCTTTGACATTATTTGACATTATTTGTAAAAAATCTTCTTCCAACTTAAACAACATTTGACATTATTTCACGAGAAGTTTTAAGCAGGACTATGGTGGGATGTACCGTGCTATATTGACAGTCAAGTCACGAGAAGTTAGGGGTCATAGGAATGGTGGTTAGAGAAATAAGGTTGACTGCAGCTGATGCCGAGGATTTAAAGACACTAAGAATGGTGGCTGGAGCTATTGCCAATCTATGTGCAAATGGTAAATAAGTGTTTTTCAACTCCCTTTGTTGGTTTACGTGATAATGACATACTGCTACTATATATGTGACTCTGATTACTCTGTTCTATTACTTGCTCTATTCTGATCAAACAGGTTCATTTCAATAGACAAATCTATTTACTTTGGCACATTAGTTGCATTTAATTTAAGCTAACTTTGAGATTAGATATTTGTATATTAGATGCGCTATCATAATAGAAGTCGTAACTTATGTTTTTTTTGCGAGTTTAATTTTATGTGGTTTAAAAAAAGATTTATTAGCTCTAAGAGGGTGGTGCGTAGGTGAAAAGGACGAAGGTGAAAAGGGAACATTTAGGGGTAGGAGGGTGGTGTGTACGATTAAAAGGCAAAGGATAGCGAAGAAAAAGAAAGTTGAAAAAGAGGGCGAGGAGAAGACTGAAACTAAGAGGGTGGTGGGTAAGGTGAAAGGGAAAGTTTATAATGAGGGCGAGGAAAAGAATGAAAGTAGGAGGGTGGTGCCTATGGATAAATGAAAGTTTCTTATACAAATTTGCTAATCCAAATAGACATTAAAATATGAGAATGAATCAGTTTGTTGATATAAAGTAATTTTTATACATGTAAAATGGGTGTTTCCCATCTTTGACACCTGTCACGATGGTGGCTAAGTTGATTGATTGTTACTTGGAATAAGTTGCACCAGATGTTAATTTAAAGCTTGGGAAGTTTGTGTCTTGCTGAGGATGTTCTTGAGTATGCTAGACCGTTGGATGATGGTTATATCGCGCAATTGACATTTATTTGAAGGTAACAAATTATACTCATTATCTGTGGCTAACGGGTGACTTTTTGGAACATGTTAAAACAGGGAAGGATGGGTGGATTGATTTGAACCAATACTATTTTTTGTCGGAAAATTGTAAATTGTTTTTTTTTCCTGATATTTAGTGCGTTAAATACAAATTACAAGTCATTTTTATTCAACTTATAACCTCTATAGCCTGCTATTTTTTGGTCTCAGACAATCTTAGAGGCTCAAGACAGTTAAGAAGCAATTTAGGTGCATCACAGGAGGGTGACTGGAACACGGCCGTGAGAGAAAACCAAATTTTGAAAGTAGGTATGGATAATGATAAATGTGAGCAGAATTGTAAACTAGACAACTGGTATTATAGGACTATAGGCATGGTGAGGGCATAACTGTGCTACGTCGAGCACCTAATTTAAATGTCGATTCTGTTTGTTGGGGGCGTTTGGGATTGTGTTTTATAAAGAGCCTGTGTCAATCTATTTTTTCAGTACTATTTGATGTGTACCCAAATAAAGCAATTCTACATATGGCGAGCACAGTAGCTCTTGGTGCTCAATCAACCGTTTCAGGCTTATAAGGTTGCTTACATATTAAAGTGGCCCAATTAAAAGTTGCAAACTGTTTATAAGTATATCTATAAACATGTGTTTTCAAATAAATAGAAGAAAGTAAGAAACATATGTGGCTTTGTTTTCATAAAATTGCTACATTTAAATATAATGTTGTAGGAGGTTTTAAGTGTTAGAATATATTAATTTATGACATATATACTTTTCAACACACAAATATCCTCAAAATTAAAAACTAATACACCAAACCGTTTTCAAAAGTTATTAGGATACAAAAGTGTATTTTCATAAAAAAAAAATATATATGTATATATCGATTGCTCAACTATCTCAGTTAGCGTGAAGTATTAGTATTTCTTATTTCATATTAAAGACACGTTGGTATCGATTGTTAGAAGTCATTCATGTTTAAGTTAGATACACTTATGTGCTTCCCGCGTGAAAGAAAACAAAATGTTTCATATTCGTGCAAATAATAAAGGAGGAAATAGTGACGATAAAAAACAACCAAACGAAAATATAACATTTTTTTTTTTCTAATCATACATAAGTGGCTATGTTTTATTGTGTTTCATATAACAAAATTGAAACATAATTTAAAATTGACAAACACCACCCAATCTATAATTAAAAGTCATATAACATTTTAATTTAAAATTACAAGTCATGCCCTCCAGTCTAAAATTACAAGTCATGCCCGCCCATGGGGCGGGCTTTGAAGTCTAGTATATATATATATATATATATATATATATATATATATATATATATATATATATATATATATATAATTCTGTCAAAAAATTATTTAAAAAATTCTGACAAGAAAATTTTTTTAAATAAAGAAATTAATACTAATATTAATTAAATAGTTAAATATATAATAAAAAAAATTATGGACTAAATCAGTGATACCCCACAAACCACAAGGACCATACTGTTAGAGGGTATTTATGTCATTTCATCCATCTAAACACCTACTTTGTCAGTCAAACTAACAGAAAAGTGGTCAAGGGCCCAAACCCGTAACGGGTCAAAATCATAGGTAGAATATCCGCAAAAAAAAGTTTAGGGACTAAATCCGTAAAACCCGACCAACCACAGGGACCATTCATGTAATTAACTCTTATAATAATTCATTTTCTAATCAAATAAAAAAAAGAGTAAACTACACCAATGGTCCTTGTGGTTTGCGTTGACTGGCGGATTTGGTCCTTTGACCAAAAAACTTGCGCCGGTGGTCCTTAAGTCAGAAACGTTATGCGCCGTTAGTCCCTCGTTTCTAGTGGCCCCACAAATATTAGATAACGCCCGTTTTCTATGATAACTAAAGGGGCAAAATGGTCAATTTATCTTACACTCTTTAATTAAAAACACACCAACCACGGTCAAATCATCAGTCATCCCCCAAACTCCAAACTATTCACACACACAGACCTTTTCATCATCTTCTTCCCCAACTCAATTACCCTGTTAATTTGTGAGGTTAAACTTCGCAAACCGTTCAGATGGTGTCCCCATTGTACGAAATTAGGGCAAATGATGTTCATGATCGTGATCCATATGCCATGTATCGTAAGTATATTGTTTTATAATTTTTTGACAATGTTGACAATTTAGAAGTTTTTTAATCGTTATTATTGAAGTATAGTATGATTTTTTGGGTTTGCAAAACTTTAATTGATTTTTGGGGCCTTTGTAAAACCCTAGTCTAAAAGTTGCATGTAATTTTTTGCAGACATGAAGTCTACTCTGTTTTCCATCAAGCTTAATCATGGTGGTCTTTTCACGAATGCACCTAACAGGACATACAAGAATGGTAAGACTACTTTTGTGGATTTAATAGACAGTGACCAGTTTTCTATCCATGAAATTGATTCAATGCTTGAAGACTTAGAGTATGATGGAGGAGGGTGATGTTTTACCACTTCTTGAAACCTGGTTGTGATTTAGACAATGGACTAGAACCTTTAGCATGTGACAAAGATATTCAGTTATTAGGTAATTATGTGATAGAAGGTCTTAAGCTTGTTGAGGTATATGTTGAGCATGAAAAGACCAACCCTGACATTTACACACCAGTAAAGCCTAAAAAACTTGTAATAGAAGAGTTAGATGATGCACCAAGAACATCAAGGGCATGGATTACCCCAGTGGCTAAGAAACTAGTGTTGGATGTGAATGAAGGTAGTGGTAAAGACCCTAGCCAGTTTGTAAATTTAGAAGCAGGGCAAAGTAGTGCAGTTGATAAGGATGGGTCTTCTCAAGTCCCTAGTCAATTTGCAAATGACTTTTACTCATCTTATGATCCTTATGTAGAGTCACAAGATCCTAACTTTGACCCATTTGCTGAATTGGAGCTTATATCTCCAACAAACCATGAGGTTGAGGTTCAAAATGAGACTATGAATGAAACTGAAGGTAACAATGAAACTGATGTTGAGATTCAAACTGAGGGAGTATCTAATGAGAAGGTAATAGTTTGCCAGGGAGTATCTAATGAGAAGGTAATAGTTTACAGACCCTAATTGTCATTCATCTTAATGTGTATACTTAGGATGCAGACTCTAATTGGTATTCTTTATAAATACTTAGGATTGTCAATGTGAACAAACTTATTGCAAGATGTGATGGACCACTCACACCAACTGCTACAAGGATTTTGAAAGCAAATTCAATTGAAGCTAACAAGTACACTGTCCAATGGAATGGAGGTCAGTTATACCAGGTAAGTGGTCCATGGAATGACCAGTGTGTGGTCAATGCTGTTGCTAGAACATGCACTTGTAGAAGATGGGAATTGACGGGCATTCCTTGCAAGCATGCTGTTGCAACAAATTGGAACATGTCACTTAACCATCAGGATGTAGGCTTACCAGAAGATTGGGTGCATCCATGCTATAGGTTAGATACTTGGAAGAAAGTCTATTCTTTTCATATCACACCTATTAGAGGTCCTGTTCATTGGCCCAAGTGCAATGTTCCAACCACACTGTTGCCACCAACTCACCAGCCACAAATAGGCAGACCTAGAAAAGCAAGGAAAAAATCAAAGTTTGAAAAGGATATAAGTATAGTTAAGGATGGTAAGCTTTCAAGGAAACACAAGACTGTAACTTGTGACAAATGTGGGAACAAAGGTCACAACCAAAGGAGCTGCACTGGACCAAGAGTTTCAAAGGCAAGTAAGAGGAAAGGTGTGGATTTAGATGGTGATAATCCTGCAACTACTGCAACTGCAAAGGATAAAGGGAAATCTGTGGCAACACAAGATGGTGCAAAAAAGAAGAAAGCACCAAGGAAGAAAACTATTGTGTTAGGTTGAAGTTTGTTTGTTATTATGTCTGTTATGTCTGTTATGTTTAATATGGGTCAAAACATTTAGTTCTTAGGTCTGTTATGCTTAATATGGGTCAAAACTGTTATGTTTAGTATGCAGAATATCAATTAAGTTGTTTTTGATGTTTATGGCATTCTATGCCTTCAAACTTGATTGATTAATGATGATTATGTTTAAGCTAGTTGGTATTCTTTGATTAATGGTGATTATGTTTTCTGTATTGGTTTTAGTTGTATAATGCTTGACTTTTGACTATGGGTCAAAACAGATGGTAGTTGGGTATTAAGTCTATTGGTTTAAGTTAATTTACTATGAGTCCTGCACATTACCAAACAAGCATTGAATGGCATTAACTCTATATTGGTCTTTAAATACCACTTTACATCCTGTATTGACCCAAAAAACACATATAGTCACCCAAAACTTTACCAAACAAGTCAACCATGACTTCAAATCCATGCCCAATTGAAATTTCATCAGATTCTAGTTAACTTCAAGTACAAACTGCTTTTTTTTTCATTAATCAAAACCCCAAAATACAACTTCATAACAGCTTTTTTACATTAAACCCCAAACCTACTGACCTAACCATCTAACTAATGTTGTACATTACAGACACAAAAAGCAAAACCCATGACACAATCAGATATTTCTTCATTCTTGATCTTTCTTGCTCAAGATCTTGTACCATAGCTTGATGATTGTTCAGGGACTTTAATAACCCATGAATAATTGCCATAGAACGTTGACACATTTCGGGGTCAAACCAATCAACAAACTTGTTACACTCCTGTGAAACAAAATAAACCAACAAGATCAACAAAATATTTTGTGCAATTACATATTAAAACCATAAACACATACCATTTGGGGACAACCATAAAACCTTCGACCTGGGTTTCGATTAGTCCATGAAGTTTTAATAACAGCAACTGAATGACAACGAGGACATGTGGGCATTTTCTTGTTTTGATTTGCGACTAACTGTGATTAGAACATGGTAGTGGAATTAAAGAAAGGTTAGGTGGGTTGGGGAAGACTGTGTGGGTGGGTGGAATTAAAGAAAGAGGGAATAAACTAGGGTTAGATATTTAAGCGGGAAAAGATTGTAAGATAAATTGACCATTTTGCCCCTTTAGTTATCATAGAAAACGGGCGTTATCTAATATTTGTGGGGCCACTAGAAACGAGGGACTAACGGCGCATAACGTTTCTGACTTAAGGACCACCGGCGCAAGTTTTTTGGTCAAAGGACCAAATCCGCCAGTCAACGCAAACCACAAGGACCATTGGTGTAGTTTACTCTAAAAAAAACTTACTTTCACTCCCTCTTTAAAAAAATTAATATCTCTTAAAGTTAATAGTTAAACAAAAAAATTAGATTATCGTGACGAGCATATAAATATCCATCCATAGATTGGCACTTTGATATACTTTCGACATTTTTTTTACTCACGTTTTTTTTTCTTTTTATTTTTCTTACTTTTTTCGTTGTTGAAACTTTCTTAATAAATCACATATGATTCAACACAACTTTTTATGTTCGAGCATTAAAACCCGTGGTAAAATAAACATAACTCTTTCTACAAAATTCTAAAATTTTGAATTTTTTACTGGAAATAAGACATTCATAAGTTTCTAATCATATATAACATATTATATTTCAAATTATAGATTGCAACAGTTAATTCGTCAAAGCTAGATAAAACACATAAAATCACATGTGATCTATATCACATGTGATTCTTACTACATGTGATTATAGAAGTTTTATAAAAAAAATGCTCTAATTTAAAAGTTGATAAACAACGTGTGTTATATGCTTAGAAAGCAATGAATATGTGGTTTGCATCGCAAAAAGCGGGGAAAGTTTTTAATTTATGCACAAATAATTATTTTAATTTTAATACAGTTGATTAGTGTTCGAAATTCAAATTAGTATTAAATCACATGTTATATATTATGTGAATTTCAATACTAAAAAAAGTGCAAACAGAACATGAAAAAAAATGAAAATTTTTATTTCGTCGAAAGTATATGAAAGTGTCGTAGAGGGGGGGGGGGTTGTATCATGGCTTGAAGATAGCGGCTCCAATTCAAGTGGCAAGTAGGATTTGTCACATATATTTCCTTTTACATATTAACATTTATTGATCACATTTTAAGTGTACATTACACATATAATAGTTTAACGGGATTAGGTTACAAAATAGCACCAGACTTTCTCCGGTATACGTTATCGTGCGGCTGAAGCCTAGCCTCCGAATGCTGCACACATGATGCTCGAAGTGATCGCTGGCGTAAAGCCTACTAGGCTACCCTAAGGGAATCCGCCAATACAAAAGAGTCCATCTCATAAATCCTGAGCCTCCGAGGAGCCTTAACCTCCAAGGAAATCAAGGCTCTATAACTAAAAGAAAAATAGAATATTTCATGGACCCTACCAAAAATAACGGGTTTCATATATTCCCGTGTATGCGACAACAACACATGGGCACGATCTCGTAGCCTATACTCGAAGCCTTCCTATTCGCTTATGCGGATATGCTCTACTACAACCAATCTGGCTGAGACTCGTGGCAAGATCTAGGTCTTTCCTAGAGCTCTGCAATAAATGCCTATTTCATTCATGCATTTCAAGTATGACATCACTCATTGCTCTCTCTCTCTCTCTCTCTCAAAAATAAATAAAATCTCTCTCTCTCTCTCTCTCTCTCTCTCTCTCTCTCTCTCTCTCTCTCTCTCTCTCAAAAATAAATAAAATAAAATAAATAAAAATAAATAAAGAGAGTTTGACAAAGAAGAAGATTGAAAACGCAAATAGAATACAAATTATAGTTCAGAAATATATAGTAAATGCTTACCTTTAGCCATGGACGAATTATTCACGAATATTAAGCATCAATTTTGGAAACAATATAATTAGGGTTTTGAAAGAGGAGATTTTCATTTATATAGCAGTTGATTTAAATGTTAATTAGGTGGGAAAGACACATAAGCACCTTAAAAAACCACGACTTAAAACAATTACTCCGTATTAAGATTTTATTAAGTGGATAATGCAATCGGTACCCGGTTACGAAATGGATAATAATATTGTGACAAAAATTGAAAGATCATGGTTAGCTTAGTTAACAAAAATTGAAAGATCACAACTTCCGTCTTTCATTTATATTTTTTCTTCAAGATTCTAAAACACAACAAATTGGTGTAAACTTATTTATCAGTATCATTATTAATATGTTCAAAAAAATATCATTATTATTTTTTATATCAATCATTTTGTCTTCTCTTATCTCTTTTTTCTAGTATTTGTCTCTAGCTCGTGAAAGGCTAAATCTTTAATTCATAGTCATAACAATTTCTTGTCATGCAATTACCAAAAAGTTGCATTCTCGTCCATTCATTGACTAGTTGTAGTCAAAGAAGTTATCCCAATATGTGTAATAAAAATAATACTAATGTTATTATACACCCTTTGTTATGACTTATGGCAATATGACTCGTTGTTTCGCGGCCGAAAACATTTGCTACCGCCGGAAAATAATTAATTGAGGAGATGGGTTTTAGATAGTTGTGGTTTGATGTTTTTTGTTTTGGTTAATAATATAATTAGATTGTACACTGTGGTTAAATAATTGTATATTTTGGTGAAAAGGTAAATTAAATTGTGTATTAATTGACCACTTTAATAGTATTAATGTGGTGTTTGTTGTACACTATGCTTATTTTCTTGTAAGTCTGAAAATTTGGAGCATTAGAGATTCATTTGTGCATTATATATATATATATATATATATATATATATATATATATATATATATATATATATATATATATATATATATATATATATATACACTAGACGAATCCCCGCGCAAAGCGACGATATATAGTAGCAAATAATTATATTTGGAAATTTGTGATGCAACACTTACGGGTTCAAATTAAAATTAAAATTAAAAACCGTGTTTTAGTAAAAAGTTTTCATTCAAATTATAAACCGTGTAGCTGTTTTTTTAAGTTTACATTTTTTGTCTAAGTTGCCATTTAAGATTAAAAGTTATTAATAAGAAGTATTTTAGGAAAATCACTTAAATTATTTTTAAGCATTTTTAAACTTTTAAGATTAAGCATAAATGCTTTATAAGTAGTATAAATATATCGTATACAAAATATTAAAATGTCCAAGTGTACATGCCATCTAAGATATCTTGCCTATGTGTAATCCACATCAATTCCCTTGTTAACAAGTCCACATCAGTGAGAAACCCTCGACTAGCATATAAAAGCATAATGATGTAAACACGCTTTACAAAATTAAATGTGAAAGGCCGATCTATTTAAAGAATGAAAGATGCATGCATGGTGAATCTTTATAATGGTTCAAATTTAGCATCTAGCTGTGGGTCATATAATTTCGAATCCTGGCCCTTATGTCGTCCTATTTGATGTACATAGGCACAACTTGTAAAACATTACAATGATACATCCAATAAAATTTTGTGCCAATGGTAAAGCTATAAATTTGGATATTATTACCCACATGATCCTAAAATTGAACCGAACCAAATTGATTACTAACTAAACCAAATTTGTAACTGAATCGAATTTGTCAAATCAGATCGAACCTAAGTAAATATTTTGTTTTCTGGTTTGGGTTTGGTAAAATGTACACTGAATCGAACCGAGAATCGAATCACATAAATATATCTTTTTACATATTTACATACATAAAAATAAAAAAGTTAAACCCTTTTTCTAAGAAAAACTTTTTTCTGCCTTAAATAAAACATTTTATAAGTTTGTGAATATTTTTTATTAGTGATGTATCTCTTTCACGAGTATCCAAGTTTTGTAATTAAGTATTTAACTTGGTGCTAAAAATCTATATAAATAAAAGAAAATAGTTTATCAATTATCTAATTTCGGGTCAACCCATAAACTGAACCGAATTTAAATTCGGTTTCGGTTCACTTTTGCCTCAAAATTTTTTTACCCGAACAACTCGAATCGAATAAACTAAGAAACCCGAAAAACAAACCGATGAACACCGCGGGGTAAAGCTTTAAATTAGAGTTTTCGTTAATTCTTACGTGCCCAGTGCTAATTTCTCATTGATTATGTTTATTAAAAAGCAATGGTGTTTTAATTAGGTATGCACAAGTTACACAACATCATACATAACCAACCCAAAAATACCAAACAAACAAAAGATATGCAGCAAGCTCTACAACACTTTTTAAAAAACCCCACAATCTCAATCATAGAATCATGAAAAACCCTTAAACAAATAAACCAAATTCACTCTCAGTTACTAGTTCATAATTTCATCAACAACCTAAATCACATATCCAAATTTGCTGCATCAATTGCCTTAAAACACCTACAACATATCAGTTACTCAGTCCAAATATTGAACCAATGTCATCATAATCCAACTCTTTTTGCTTTAAATTCACTCATTAGAGTTTATTCTAAATCACCAAACCCTGAAAAACGTTTTTATTTTTATAAAACTATATTGAATACTAATCAAAAGCCTGATAACTATACTTTTACATTTTTGATAAAGTCATGTGTGCAGTGTGATGTGAAGCTTAATGTGTATAAAGATTTAGGTTTATGTGTTCATGGGGTTGTGATGAAATATGGGTATGATAATGACCCACATGTGCTAAGTGGGTTAATTAGTATGTATGCTGAAATGGGTTTTCTTAATGGGTTGAAATATTTGTTTTTGGGTATTGGTGAAGGTGATTTAGTGAGTCAGACAGCTATGGTAGTCGGGTGTGCGAAACTGGGGGAGATTGGTTTTGCGTGAAAACTGTTTGATGAAATGCCTGTAAGGGATGTGGTGGCATGGAATGCGATGATAATGGGGTATGTTCAGTGTGGGGAGGCGGTAAAAGGATTGGAGTTGTTTGGTGAAATGGAAATGATGGGTTTGAAGGTTAATGAGTTGTCGATGGTTGCTATGTTGTCTGCGTGTACTAGGTTGGGAGCTTTGGATACGGGGCGATGGGCGCATAGGTATATTGAGAGTAAGGGGTTGAAGGTGGATGTGATGTTAGGTAGTGCGCTTGTGGATATGTATGCAAAGTGTGGGGATATTAAGATGGCTATGGATGTGTTTATGGGAATGGAGGAAAAGAATGTGTATACGTGGAGTAGTGCCATGGGAGGATTAGCGATGAATGGTTATGGTAAGAAGTGTGTTAAGCTTTTTAGCCTTATGCAACAAGAAGGGTTAAAGCCGAATGAGGTTACATTTACATCGGTGTTAAAGGGTTGTAGTGTTGCTGGGTTAGTGGAAGAGGGTGTTAAGTTTTTTGGAATGATTAAAGAGTATGGGATTGAACCACAAGCTGAGCATTATGGATGCATGGTTGATTTATATGGTCAAACCGGACGGTTAAATGAAGGCTTAAACATAATTAATAGCATGCCATTTACACCTCATGCAGGTGCTTGGGGTGCTTTACTTAAAGCTTCCAAGCTTTAACAATGTGGAAATGGCTGAGCTTGCTTCTAATAAGATGATCGAATTAGAGGCTAAGAACGATGGTGCGTATATGGAGTTGTCAAATGTTTATGCAGATTTTAATGAGTGGGATAGTGTTGATGGTGTGAGACATAAAATGAAGTCCGAAAGGGTCATAAAGGTCCCTGGTCTTAGTGTAATAGAAACACATGCTTGATGGAGCTAATTTATTGTTTACTTAACCCACAAGAGCTTACTAAGTTGGTAACACAGCTTGGATATCTTCTGTCTCAAACTCTATTTATTTTTTCAGTAAGATTGCTTTTTATTATTAGAAGAAAGTTCTTGATAGAAGTGAATTATAAAGTAAACGCCTGAGGTATAAAGCCAATGTTTGTAGTATAACATAGTACTGGTTAAGTTACACGAGAGGTTATTACGTCAGTAACACAACTTAGATATCTTCTGTCTTTAACTATCTGTTCATTTTTATCAGTAACATTTTGCTTATCAGAAGGAATTTATTGGCAGAATATGCATTATAACAGCGGTAATCAAATACAACTAAAGTAAATGACAAGCTATAAAACCAGAAAATGTCACATGTACTCAAACACAGGGACTACAGACTCTACCAAAGCTATTTATTTACTTGCCAAACATAACTTCGTGAAAAAAAAAAAAAAAAAAAAAAAAAAAAAAAAAAAAAAAAAAAAAAAAAAATTAAAAACTCTGTGTTATTGGTCAAAAGTGAGTTATTATTATTATTATTATTATTTTTTTTTCCGAACATTCAGTCGGATACAACATATGGAAACCTCACTGAATAATAGTGAAGTCTTGCACGTACCCTAGACAACGAGATGTTGACTATGGGCCGTTACAAGTATTCGGAAGGAAAAACCCCAAGGCTTGCCATCCCTAAAGATCGAAATCAAGATCTTGGGTAAAACCAGGATTGCCTCTGACCAGCTGAGCTGATCATCATCAGCCAAAAGTGAGTTAATAAGTGTTGGATACCACATGGGTACAACTATTTAATGACTTGTTAAAAACGCTGTAAACGTAGTCCCAATGCTCCTTAAATATCATTTTTGAACTAATAAAAACACAAGAGGTTATAGCCTTATGACGCGACACCATTGAACCAGCCACAACGTTATCGCTGCTTTACAGGTCCGGCACCACCACTATAACGTCAGGCTTGATTGATCTTTTTTTCCAACTAAAACAATGTATATTGTGCGTTAATGTGTGTTAGTGTATGTGTGTTTCTTCTGTTTGCAAGTCCAATAATTAGTTGTAAGAAAACGTGATACAAGAGATTATGTTTGGGAGTAATTGGTCGTACAAATCAATGACAAGCATTTTATAGATTTAAGTTGTTTAGGAGATAATAGTTACAACAAATGATTAATAGCTCTAAAATTTAGTGTGCACAACATATTTCGTTTTTTTTACATTGCAGGGAGAATTGCATATATACTATGTAACAATACTTGCATATTGTTGCAACAGCAGGTAAAATAATTGCACCAAAATGCAAGATACTTCCATTTTTACCAACTGGTGTGACATACTTACTTACAGTTACATCAGTATATAAACATTTACATACATCGAAACAGAACGAAACAAAGTTTCTTGTATACAAGCTGATAAGCAGTGTTGTTGCAACTGAAGTCTGCTAGTGCTTCATTATTGTCTCCTAGTATATCAAACAGGTTATACAAAGACTACAAACTGAAGATTCCGACTTGAAATTGCAACAAACAAAAAAACAGTTTCAAAACGCACATCCCAGCACCCTCTTATTTTTTGACGTCTCTCCGAGTTTCTACTACTAAATAACTCATATAATGCTTATGCAAGCACCAAGAGATCAGTAGTATCTAATAGGCATGGAACTCGTACACTATTATGTTTCGTATCTCAAAATAATAGCTTATAAGTATAGAACTCGCAAATGTATGTTTCATATCTACATGTTCATTATGATTGGCTGATATCTATTTCTATAGATCAAAAGCAGAAAAACTTACCTCACAGTCTTCAAATTCCTCATCTACATATTCTGGTTCGTCAAAACAATCATCCTGAAAAAGAAGAGGAGCAGCTTCTCTCATTCTTTGGGGCTCTCTGTCGTTGCGGTCTATAACTGAAATAAGCCTTTGTTTAAGGCTATCTTCAATCAATTTTGCATCATGGGAATGTAGGCCAAGAAGCGAAGCACATTCTTCTCTAAATTTTAGATCGTTGGAAGTCAAGATCAGGCCTGCAACTGTTTTCGCAAGGTCTGGTGCATAACTGCGAATCTAAAGAAACAAACACACTGTTAGGAATGCTCATCTGGTTGAATACAGGACTAGAAAAGAGAAAGAAAACAGAAATGTCGACGTCTTAAAATTATTGTTGTTATTTTCATGGGACAGAAGCATTGATATTATGAAGTAGACAAGAGAAAGAAAACAGAAATGTTGATTTATGTCCAACATAGAACACGAGCAGAGAGAGATAGCAGACTCTCGGCTTGCTCATAACTAAGACTTGCCATTTCAGAGTCCATACTTTTTGAAGAATCACATATCAGATACTAAACCTTAAAACAAATATAAGACTTCCATTTCACATAAGGCGAGCCATAATGAGAAGCTACAAAAGCTTAACAGATTAAATAATCTATACGAATAATCATCGTGTTAGCTGGACATGGGCTAAAGCACGAGGACCATAAGGAGAAGCTAAGGACCGCCAAAGCCATATTTTCAGCAATGAGGGTCAATTGCAGGACCGGTTGGATATTTATAAGGAGGTTGTGTTTCTAAGAAGTGGCATTTACATAGTAAAAAAGTGTTGACTATTCCTTTAAACGTGTTTTTTTTTAACTTAAAAATAAACAGCAACGAAATGCGTATGTAGGAGCATCCGGGTGTACCTTAACTGCATTCACGCTGAGAAGAAATCCGTCATTTTTCTCTTTAATATCAGTCAATGCAAGCTTCACAGCTTTCTTAACAAGATTCCGATCAACAGTGCTTGTCTTTGCTGAAGCCGGATTGAGCTTGGTGTTTGTTAAGGAAATGAAGAAAAATAACATACAAAAAGGTACGATAATTATCTTCAGTCATTAACAAACCTATTACTAGAGGTAACAAGATGAGGGGTGGGGGATTCGATAACAGATCAAAACGGGTTAGGTTGGGTAGGCCAGTAATTTTATACTCATTCGTAAATACTTAGTGTGTCAGATATGATTGCAAGTATATATGGGTTGAATTGCCACCTCTAGTCAGATATTACAAGCAAATATATGGAAAGACAGCGAAGGATATTTTTTGCGGTGACAGTGGATGGCAATGTCAATATGTGAACCTGGTGGCAAATCCTGCCATTCAATAAATGCACAGCCATCTTCGTCTGAGATGTGTTTTATGCTTATCCCATAGCATTTCCAATCGATGCTTTTCAACGCATCTAGCAATGATTGAGAAATCGGGCTAAGTAAGAAGTCACTAAAGTATAATACCTGAAAAGCATGTAGTCATTTTAAAAGTTATAAGAAAATCGAAAATAAGATGATACAGTTAGAGACGTAAATAAGATGAACTTTCATTACAAAATTTCCCCGTCGTTAACCTTTGTGCGTGTGTGTGTGTGCGCGCGGACTGACCTCTGTTTTACTGCCACACACCCTGAAACATAATGGATTCATCAGCTTTGATAATTCACTGATTATAACCACAACTTCTATCGTTGTTTCAGCATTCTTTGTACTTTTGTAAACCACCCCACTTCCAGTTTTCAAGTGTTCCCTAACAAAATCAAGAATGGACCAAGTCAGAAAACTCAGCCATACACACATCATATAATGTACTTACTATTGATTACTTGTATGTTTTTGGAATTAAATGTCATTAGGACTTTTTTATACGGGTTGGGGTCAAAACAGGTCATTTTTGTTACATAAAATTAACTGTGATTACAAAAACCACAGTATTACAATAATTTTGAACAAAAACGATTTAGAAGGTTGGATGCATTAAGAATAGACTTTAATTTGACCTTTTGGAGATAAACTCCAATACTAGCTTTTCAATATCCATTTGACCCACTTATTAGATTTGGTCTGTTTAGAACTTACCCGATTGGAAAGCAAGAGTGACATGTACTATCAAATTGATTCCCATGCTTGAGAACAAAATCCATAATGCCTGACTTAAGACATTCAGCTTTTTCTTCTGATGGTAAATCAATGCACTCATTCACCACGATAACATTTACAGATGGTTGCTCAGAAATTTCTCCCTTGTCAACAATCAGCTCAATTCCAACCTTCTGATAAGACAAAAGTAATAACAGTCGTGTAGTTATGATGAGAAAGATTAGCTATAACTACCACTTTGAGATGTAAAAGGACAAAATGAGGCCAGCTATTAATTAAGTCATAGCAATACGAATGAGTTCAGTATCTATTTAGCATTATAACTGTTCTATCTTTTGAAAAGTTTTTTATGTGCACAAGCTGGATTGCTATGACTTAATATTAAGCATTATTACTATAAACGTATGACCCATAACGATAAGAAAGCTCCACCTCCCACAAATATTATGTCAAATCATTTGTAGTCGCTGTAAATGAAGGACGAGCAATAGCTAGGGAAAGGTCTATAATAAATTAATACGGATTTTGAGATGATACTTACAGGAACCTTCATAATTAGCATCTGCAGAATCAACAATACAAACAAAACATAAGCAAAGACTCTTAGAAACAGCCCAGAAAACAATAAAAGGTTTATGGTTCATCACTCGTCAATTTGTTGACAGGACAGCTAACCTTTCGGAAAAAGAAAGTAATATCTGCCAGTAACTCATCAATACTATGAAATGTTGAGAATGATACTTCAGTCCCACTGAAAGAAAGCAATTAAGGAATGAATGTCCAGACAGTTTTAAAATTAACTTAAATAACTTCTGGCTAATAACATGCCTGAATGTTGCACCATTTTTGGAGCTTAGTGGTAATTTAGCTACCCTTTTCATGCGATCCTTCTGTTTAAGATCTATATTGTAGTGAAATATTTTATTGTCACATTTGCCTGCAAATATCAAATTATAACATACAAACAGATTTAGCAAACAGCCTAAAGACAGCAAATGCTTTCTGTTTGTCAACTCGTAAACCTGGGACTAGAGAAGTCTCGCCAGCTTTTGAAAACACAAGCTAATATCTTGAAAACATGATTTCTTAATAACATGGTATATATGACAAGTTGTGAAGTAGTGTATATTAACTGATCTTGACATGATTTGAACTTATACTATGCAATATTGCAATTTCCTTGCAGCTTGGTCCATCTTATTTGATACAAAGTGAAGCCATTTTCTGATTCTACCTCAGTTCCGTGTATGACCTCTGATTAATTGATTAACTTTCAAGCAGTAAAAATGCTTCTAACTACTCAATCTGGGGTGGATTATCGAACTGCTATAAAACCATTAATCAAAAAAATATTTACAGTATGAAGTCAACTTGCAATGGTATACTCTCCGTCTATATATGTAGATCATTTGCTGAAGTTATTTGAAAAATAAGTCTATAATAGCTCAGAAAGTGCAAGTATTATAATGTCAACTAACGCAATCGAACAAGAATAATACTTACTGGTAGTTGCAACTGATATGACTCCATCTGCATATGATAGAAAAGCTACATATCAGTTAATTATGGTATACTGAAAGAGATCAAGTTATCTTATATTTTCAAGATAGAGGCTTTTATTTAGAGTTCAAATAGCTTTATGGATGTAACTGAATAGAACCATAACACTCTCATAAAAAATCAAATTTCATGGTAACATTTAGCAGAATCTTTGTTTAACAGTTATAAAAATCTATTGCAGAACTAGCAGGATCTTACAGAAGCAGTACTCTGTGTTGATCCAAGCTACCAGTTTGCATAAAAATCTATGTGTTTCATTACTGATTCCAATACAAGTCATTTTTACCCATAAACATCATAACCAAAATAAGGCCAAAATCAATAGTTCTTAACCTCTAGTTAACAGTATTAACTCACTAATTAGTCCTCCTTCCAGTTCATATAGACATTGCAAGCCCAAGTCCAATTAACCTATTCTTTGAGATCTAAAAAATACAAGTTCTTACCCTGTATCATATTTAGCAACGACTCACTTATATACTTCATATCCTGAAACTCCCCGGCGTAGCTTCCAACTCCCGTGTCAGAAACTAGTCATATCATGAAGCCAAACACACTCTTAGGATATATTACGAAAATAGCCTTTTGACCTCCTTTCTTTGCAATAAAATCTTAAAACCAAATGATAAACAAATTAAAACAGAGGTTAATCACACTGTAGAACAGTTTGATCATTTCATTTGGTTACACAACGGATATTGAACTGATTCCCAATTTGGAAAGAAGTTACATTACAAAGAGCTGAACAATCTGATTTAGAGAAAACCCAAAGTTGTAAATATGACAATCATACATAATACGCGATCTAACAAATGCAAGTCAGATAAGTTAAGTGCATTAAGCTGAAGCTACATTCAAACTAATATACAGCATACAGCTAAGCAATTTCAAATCAATAAACACAAACCAGTACACATCATAATCATTTATAATAAGTAATCTAACAAGTGTAAGTTCAATGATGGTATCCGCACTAAACTTACATAGCTTCAAACTGATATAGACAGAGCCGAACAACTAGATATCAAAAAACACAAACTAGTATACACAACAATCATCTATAGTTCTCTACTAATCGATCTAACACTGTTATAAATGTAAGATAGATTATATGCATTAAAATTGAGCTCAATTTAAACTAATAGACTCATTGAGCTGAACAATATGATACCAGAGACACAAATTCAACTTCCGTGATGTCACCTGCGTTATTCTTAAGCTAAATTCAGATTAATATACACGTAGAGATGGACAAACTGAAATCGAGAATCACAAACTTGTACATTAATAATCAGACACAATAATTGTCAACACAGGTCATAATATGTCTGCACTAAGGTTCACAGTATATTCATCTAACAAACTCCTACATATCATGACACAATTCATACATACTAACTAACAGCTGATATCATAAAATAATAACTAAATTACAAATAATATACAAGATCATAACTGTAACAAATCCATGATTACTTGAAATACAAACACTAATATACATAATCGCAAACGTAAAGTGCTAAAATAATTTATATGTACATGTTACACATAGATCGCAACAAATGGATATCTAGAAGCACAAACTCGTACACGTCATAATCATACACAATGATCAATCAAACAAATGCAAGTTTTAAACCATTACGTGTACCAAGCTTCACCTAAATTCAAACTAATATACACATCATAGATCATAACCGAAAACTTAATATACTTGAAATATGAACTAATTTACACATAAACCTGAATAACTTGATAATCGTACACATTATAATGAATAACCGTAACGCACTTAAAATACGACCTAACATACACATAGATATCGAGAAATACAAACTAGTATAAATATACTGATCTAAAATTCTAACTGATTCAAATTCAATAATAATACCTTCATTAAGCTTAATCTAGCAAAATTCAAACTGATATACATATAAATCGCAACCATAAAGTACTTGAAATACAAACTGATACATAACTCGTATATTCAACAACAGATAATATATAATGTAACTGATACAAATTCGATAACATTATGTTCACTAAGCTAAACCCATCGAATTTATAAACACGTAAAACGTAACAGAAAGCTTAAAATACGAATGAATAGTTTGATATAACTAGTATGTATACAGTATAATAGTATATATATGATAAATAATAGATAATATATAACCTATAAATTCGAACAAATAAACGCGTAAATCATAACAGAAAGCGTAAATAATACATAATATATATAGTGTAACTAACGCAAATTCGATAATGATACGATTATTAAGCTAAATTCGAACGAAAACCGTATCGTACTCGAGACACGAAGTAACCGAGGATCTGTTAACGGAGTGGATTTTAAGCAGACGGATAATCGGCAAAGGTCACCGGAGATGCGACATCGGCTAATCGCCGATGTGATTAACTGAAATAATAAGTTTATAAAAAATGTGATTAGGTTTTATATAAATTTTTTTGATATAAAATTTGTGATGAGAATGAGCTTACGTGTTGACAGAGGTTACCAACTGATGATGCGTTGTTCATTTTGAGTAAATTTTTTTATTTTATTTGATTTTGTGATATTTCTGTTTATGCAGATGGTGTGAGTGAAATGGTAGTTTTGGGGATTTGAATGGATTCAAGTGTTTTTTTCCCGCGCAAATGATTGTATTGTTTGTTCTACTTCTGTTGTGAATCTAGGCTTATATTGCTGGCTAATACGATTATTTGGTTTTGGGCTTATGTTTAATAAGTTCATTTTCTGTGACTTATTTTGAAACTTTCTGGCTTATATGTATATTTATTAATATGTGATTATCAGCTTATACAAGCCAAAAAGTTGCAAAATAAGCTATAAAAAATGCGCTTATAAAACATAAGTTCAAAACAAAATAAGCCATAAGCCAGCTATATAAGCCAATACAAACAACCCCATAAAGTTTGCTTTGATCGTGGGTTTGGTGGTGATCGGGTAAGTTTGAATTTAGATTTTTTTTTTTTAATCATAATTAAAGGTTGCTTGTGACTAGTGGTTTTATTTAAGAGATTTTTTTTTTTTTTTTCGAATCGTATAAGATAAAACTTTTTTCAAGAACACAACTTTAAGTTAACATTTTCAATCTAATTTTCTGAGAAAACTTTTTTTATGAGAACACAACTTTTTTGTTTCCCTTTCATTTTTTTTTTTTTTTTCTTTTTCCTACTCAACTAATACTCGAGAAAACAATCCAAGTTTTGAGATATTTATAGAGTTTGTTTGATCATGGTTTGAGGGTGATTGGGTAAGTTTGAATTTATTTTTTTTTTTTTTTTTCATCAGAATTAAGATTTATGGAAAACAAAACTAGCTATTGAGTTTGATAGTTTATTGTTTTATTACAATATAATAAACTATTAAATGTAAATACGCTAAGTCAGATTCAAATGTCGTATCGGAGGTATGCAATGCACATGAGATCAATATAACCAAAAATATAAAATTAAAACAAACGTAAATCAATATTTACTTAAATTATTTACCTAAAGTCTAAACACTAAAAAAAAAAAAAAAAAAAAAAAAGGTCAACTTTCTAAATAACAATTTTTTTAGTGTGGATTTTTCTTTTCATTTTTATCTTCTTCTAGGGTTTCGGTTGTATTACCATTATATGTATGATCAATGCGTATGGATCTCTCCCGTCTTCAGGATTGATCTTGTTTGATTCTCCATGGTCTGTGGTAACGTGATTTTGGTTCCCTATGTTTTTTTTTTCATTATCTTCTTTGTACAGTTTCCTTTTAGGGTTTCGTTTTGAAACCCGTTTCGGCTTGGTTACTGCTGTAGTGTTGTGGTTGTTTTGCTTCTCCAAAACAGTTATTGGCCTCGTTTGATTGTGGTTGTAACTTGTTGATACCCGTTGAAGGGAATCGTTTGATTGTGGTCGTTACTGCTGTGGTTGTTATCCAAAACTGATATGGTTACTGCTGTGATTGGTTTTCCCTTGTTACAGGTTTCTTTTGGGACTGGTTATTTTCATACAGTTTATATATATTGGGTTTCGAAGATGCTACGGTTTTCCCGCTTCTTCAAAACAGTTGTGGGCTTCTTCTAAACTCTTTTGTGACTGGTTATTTCGTACAGTTTATATATATTGTGGTTTGGTGCGCTTGTTTCAGTGGGATCTATTCCTGTTCTCTTGGTTCTAGATACTGTGTTGCATGGTTTTGTGGTTCAAAAGTTGTGTTTTAGTGTGCTTGCTGCTGTGTATTCATTTTGCCTCTGCATTACGGTGTAGTTCCGTGGTTTTGTGGGCTGTAGTATTGGTCTTTAGTGGTTGTTTTGTATTCACGGAACACACTATCTCTTCTATGACGATTGTGAGATTTCACTATCCTTTCGTGGGGCTAAGTGGGTGTCACGATGGTAGTGGAAATGGGCTTAGCAAGACTTCATTGATCACACATCTTCGTGATAGACATTGAAATGGTGAGGCACAAGCTATCACTAAACACTCTCTTGTTTCTGATTTGGTTGTCTTTGAGAGGGCTGAGGTTACTCTTAAGCGTATGGGACTTTGGTTATGTGGTGTTTGTTTCAAGACGCATACTCTCCGGGCTAAGTGTCGCCATGGCTCTGATTTTGTGTCACCCCCTGATTGTGGTGATGGTGTTGTTAGGTTCATGTTGTATGGTCTCACCAAACCACAGATTCCTTCTTCTGTGCATCTTTCCCATGTTGAAGATTTGGTTTTGGACGAGCTTGTTGGTTTTGATTTGCCTCTTCTTGACACTTTGTTTTCTAAGGGGTTGCGCACCGTTAAATCCATCCCTCCCAAGTGTCGCTTAGGGTTCTCTCGGGTTTTGAAAGGAGCTCTTGATAAGGTGATTTGCACGCCTGATGACATTTCTTGCTGGGTTAGTTTATTAGTCTTGCCTACTTGTATCCTTAAAACCTTTTGCCCGAGGAGTAATCAAGAGTGTAGGTCTGCTATTAAGCGTCAACGCCAGGAATAGTACATTGTTAATGCCATTCGATCTTGGGGCATGTCGAGTGGTAGTTTGCAGCTTGTGAGGGAGGCTTTGGCCGAACCCTCCCCATCATGGTCTAACATTGATGAGGATAACTTGGACTTGGGTGAGCGTAATGTCAAGCAGTGTAAGAGGAAGATTTGTGATGGCCATTATACTGCGGCTGTCAGAGTGCTTTCTTCTTCTGGTGTTGCACCTTATAATGATGCAACTCTTGAGGACTTAAAGGTTAAGCACCCTTTCAAAGTTGCTCCCTCTTTGCCTCTTTTACCTATTGATCATCATCACCTCATTGCATCTTCTTTTGTGGTTCTTGATATGATTAAGAGTTTCCCTCGTGGTACGTCTTGTGGTCGGGATGGTTTGCGTGCCCAACACCTTTTGGATTGTTTTAGTGGTGCTGCAGTGGCTATTTCTGATGAGTTACTCGCTTCTATCACCCAAGTGGTGAATCTTTTTCTTGATGGTAAGTGCCCTAGGGCGTTGGGTGAGTATATTTCTAGTGCTCCTCTCACACCGCTGGTCAAGCCAGGTGGTGGTATCCGTCCTATTGCTGTGGGGACCGTTTGGAGGCGTTTAGTTTCCAAGGTTAGTGCTGCTATGATTGGCCATTCTTTGGACGGTTATTTAAATGATCTACAGTTTGGTGTTGGGGTATCTGGAGGAGGAGAGGCTATTCTTCATGCCGCGAATCGATTGATTGAAGACCGTGGAGATGATGTGGGTCTTTCGATGTTGTTGGTGGATTTCAAAAACGCCTTCAACTTGGTGGATCGTGAGG